>OX578282.1:28521156-29121156 GCA_951217055.1 Gerris lacustris
AATTATTCTCTATATGGGCTATTCCAAAAGATTCTCAAGTAAATGGGTAACAAACGAATAGGATCACAAACACACTGTACCTTGAACGAAGGGACTAAGATTAGGGATCGGCGTAGCCAAGTTGTGACATGTGAGAGGAATGTTTAACCTCCTTAAAGTGGTTAAACACTGTTTACACCTTGAGGTGGTTAAGAGTTGTGTCAGGAGAGATGAGTGTTCAACCACCTTTAAAGTATAACATCGGCATATTTCACCACTATATAATTTATTACATATAATTAATTATTGCTCAATATTTGCCGGTTGCACTTTAAGTGAACGTATATGGTTGCGGCCCGAAGACACTTTGCGTGAACATCTCACCACAAAGGAGAGACGGTTGCCGCTCCGCTACCTGTTTTTTTCTGGGCATAATCATCGGTATCGTTGAGGTCTGTTAATAAAATCTACCGGTAACTTCCTTTTTGTAAGATTTACCGATGTTCTATCATTAATCCCGTAATGTTTACCGATGTTCTATCATTAAACCCGTAATTTTTACCGATGTTCTATCATTAAACCCGTAATTTTTACCGTTGTTCCAGCCCTCTAATGATAATCTTCACCACTATTTCAATGATTTTTATAAATCGATAGTTATAAAGGTCTTTAACTGTGCTTTTTACTAATCATGTGTCTTATACTGAACGTCTAATAAAATGATAACCTAAACATATATAAATATGGTTTTAGTAAAAAAATTCCGATTTTTCGAAACTTGGGGGTGCAAATCATGTTCTGGGCAGAGGGTTATGAAGTAGATAATCATATTTTCAATATTCGTCTTTAGAGAGCATTTCTATTGTTTGAAAGTAATAATTTTCAGGATAAAAATTGTTTTTCTATTACTTATGTAAAAAAAGTTAAAAATTTGACTTTTATATTTTTAAGTTGTTTGTTTATTTTTTTCCATCTCTCTCTCTCTCTCTCTCTCTCTCTCTCTCTCTCTCTCTCTCTCTCTCTCTCTTATAAATTCAAATAAAAAGTCCTTTTCATTGACAGAAGAAAAGCCTATAAAATACTTTCAAGAGGTTTCTGGAATAAAGGCTGGATTTATCCATGCTTAAGCAGAATTGATTTGAGGATTAAAAAAAAAATGTAGGTAAAGAGATGGAAAATCAAAAAAAAGAAAAGAATAACAAGTTTGAAAGGTAAAGTGAAAGAGGGGTCAGAGTAATGACCAAAGTTTATAAACCGCACTTTATGCCAAACAGATTATTAACGACAAACAAAATAAACAATTTTTTTTCTAAAAAGTTTTGAATTAAAAAATAAGTTCGTCCGATACTACTCGAACTAAAGTTTCTTATCGTATATACGAGCACATAATTACTTGGTCCATTGTTTTCCGTTTATTAGTTATTTCGAATTTTTATGTGGTTACATTTAATTATTATTGATAACTTTATCAAAAAATACAGTACAAATAATTCCTCCTTGGCACGGAATCAAACCTTGAAAATATAGCAGTTTTCTCATAAACTAGATTTTCCCCCGGGAAAGCGACATTTTGTTAGTTTTTTTTGGGGGGGGGGGAGGAACTAAAATTTATTTATCGATTTCCTCTTGGGATATGATGTTTGATGAATGTAAAATTTTATCGAAATTGACAGGCTCCTGGCTTTTTCACAGACGACAGACACCATTTTTAGGGTTTCGTTGGAAAAACCAAAAAATGAAACCCTTATAGTTTCGTTCCTGAGTCTTTCTCTCTGTCTGTCACTCTGTACGGTTCCAATAACTTTTGAATCGAAAGAGATAGAAACATGAAACTTTCCAGTTTTAATGATCGTTTTGACGCGCACACAGGAAAAAGATAGCTAACTCTATCTTCAACAAATTATCCTAACTCAAAATTATCAGCTGTTCAAAGTAAAAATTGTGGATAATTTACGTCACGCGAATTTGTTTTTTTTTAAATTTTGTGTGGGGTATCAAATGAAAGGTATTGAAGAGTAGATTACAAAAATATATAACACTTGTGAATAGTGTTTAATTTTCCCCGCCATTTTGTCAGAAAACATAAAAATTTTGCTTCCCCCCCCCCCCAAAAAAAAAACTATATTTCTGCTCCATTTTATATATAATATATAATGTTTATAGTCCCCTTATTATGTATAATATTATAAATATTTATGTCCTCAGGGTTATTAAAAAAGTAAAAACTACTTCATTAAGTATTTTAAGGTGATATTTCGTCCCTAACTTGGGACATCTTCCAACCTTTATTCGAGGTCTTGTGTTAAAAATCAAAAAGTTTAATACAAACTATTTTTCGTTAATTTATTAAAATTTTTAATATAAGAGTCATGAGTTGTTGCCTAGTTGGCAACTAGTCACAGACTCTATTTCTGCTGTTACTATAAATGTGCAAAATGATCGGTAAGAATACCAATTTGATCTGATTAACTGGGAATCCAAAATGGCTGCTAATTCCTGTCATGGGAAAAAATATATTTTTTTAAACATTTTGAGTGGGGTATCAAATGAAAGGTATTGAAGAGTAGATTGCAAAAATATATAACACCTTGTGGATAGTGTTTAATTTTCCCCGCCATTTTGTCAAAAAACATAAAAATGTTGCTTGCCCCTCCCCCCCCCCCCCCCCAAAAAAAAAACAACTATATTTCTGCTATTACTAAAAATATGAAAAATGAGCGGTCTGCTGGGCCATAGAAAAAATAAGAATACCCATTTGATCTGATTAATTGGGAATCCAAAAAGGTGGCTAATTCCTGTCATGGGGAAATTTTTTTTTTTTTTAAATTTTGAGTGGGGTATCAAATGAAAGGTATTGAAGAGTAGATTACAAAAATTAATAATTTTTTAGTTTTGCTTTGATTCAATGTTTATTGCGCTCTAATTTTTATTTAAGATTCATTATTTTTAGTCTAATTTTTATTTCAAGTGTTGTATAGTAGGTATACGTTTCTTTAAATTAGTGGCTTTTGTCTTCTTTTAAAAATTTATTTTGTTTAGGTTTTTCTAATACTAGCGTCCATAGGGAAATTCTGTGTTTCCGCTTAAGTTAACGATTTGAATTGTCAGTTTTATTACTTGTTACAGATCTTAATAATTTTTACCTTATACTTAATTTGTAACCTTATTAGATTTCATTCAGTTGTTGATTCGTTAAAGGCATAGAAGTCTTATTACTTACTATACTTATAAGGGTATGCAGTATGTATTTACAATTGTATACTGCAGTGGAATGCTATTGATACTTTAATGACCTGTACCACTAAAGATATCTCTGACTGTATTACAGTCCATCCGTATCATATCTCAATTAGCGTTGATAGAGATGTAAAGACAGACAAACATTTCCTTGTGTAATGAACAATACCAAAATATTCCGACTTTAATTAATGTGTGGTTCGTAGAAAACAAAAGAAGAATAATCTTTAATTAAACGAACTGATATAAAATAGATCAGGAAATATGAAGAAGAATTTATTGAGCCAAACTGATTGGTTTAAGGAAATTAATTTCTAAATCAAATTTTAATCGGTCGATGGAAATTCGCTTGAGTATAAATTAATTTAAGATATAGCGGTCAATGTACCCTTTCCTTTTGTTATGTTACTATAATAGATAATATTATAGCAATCTTTAGATTGTAGAGTCATTATGCTAACACTAAGATCCTCTACTTTACATTGTGTTATATTGTATTAGTGCTATTATAGTTTTTCTTAGCGCCACCCCGACCTTTGTAAATTAGTACACCGTTAGATTTTTGTCTTCATTGTACAACATATTGAGGTGACTTGACTTTGTATAGAATTATTATAATAGAGAAGGAGGAGGGAGGAAAAAAAAGACATAAAAGAACCACATTGACAATAGGGTAGAGGTCACAATATAAATATATCAGCATTAATAGCGTCAGAAAATAGAAAAAGTAGGATCTCTATGTGTCTTAATTAGTATTTAAATGGACTATTTTTTTTACATGTTTTAATTAAAATAGTAAAAACAATTTTTTACATTATTTTCTTTTTTTTTGCAATTTTGCAATTTTACCATGAATATATGCGTACTGCTTCGATTATAAGACGCACTTTTTCCCCCGTTTTTTTACCCCTGTAAAAAAACCCTGTCTTTTTTATAAAGACCACTAAAACTATTAAAGCGAACCTAAACGTTTAAAATAAGGAAAACAACGTTTTTACCGATATCTTACGTTCTAACGTAACGATTTTAATAAAACTTCTTACACATCGTCTAAGGTACAATTGAAACAGGCATGTAAAATTTCAACCTGATATAAGCAGACGTTTTTGAGTAGGGAAGAGATATATTTTATAATATTTTAAATTAGTAGGCCGGGTAGGTAGAAAACAGTCCTATTTCCTACCAACTACAAACATACACTTTAACTATAAACTCATCATGATAAACTTTTTTCTCAATACTTGTATTCAATACATATTTATTGTATGACGCTTGCTTTAATGATACTTATAATGCTTTTCTTTTAATTTTGCCTTAACTCCGCTAGGTACAAACAACTAGTTAATTTTAATTTTGTCTCTTTTCTAACTCCGCCATGTTTAAGTAGTTAGCAACGACCAACGTATACGTAGTAGTAGTAGTAGTCTAGTACTTTCTACTAGAACGGGTAGGACGAACCACTCGTTCGAACCTTGCAATTAGGCCATAACTTAGGCCCTTTTTTCGCCCCGCGTATCTGAGGTAGAGAGTTCCAGCCACTTCACACATCATACCTCTGTACATAGTACCGCCGAAGCTAGTATGATGTGATCAATAGTGAGCCATATAAATCAGAGCGTCACGGCGAGGAATCGAACCCCGTCTCGTTCCACTTATGATTCAGTGATGACCGAGCAGACGTGGTTTAACCCACACGCTGGCTCTCCGTATACGTACTTAGCAGTGTGATTTTATAATTTATATTTAATGAAAAATGTGAGGAACTTCGTTCCTACCGGGCGTCTCGAGACACTACACGCTTTTTTTTTAATTTAAAACAACGTAGTTTATGTTATTTTTAAGTAGAGCTGATTCAATGGAAATTTTTATGAGCTTGAAAATTGCCCACTTAAGGGGTCAAAAGATAGCTGAAATGTGAGAAAAAAGCATTTATTTTTGTTAATATTTGACCATAAATAAGACTTGCATTTTACTTAAAATAAATTTTCAAGAGCCAATATAGATCTAGTGCTTTATGAATGTCTACACAATAGCATTGCACTCTGATAAATGTAGAATTTATTTTTTGCTCTGCAAATTTCAATCCACAAAGAACAGTGCTGCACTTAATATATCAATATATATATATATATATATATATATATATATATATATATATATATATATATATATATATTATATATATATTTATATGTATATATATATATATATATATTTTTTTTTTTTTTTTTTGAAATCTTATGTTTATAACCAAAATGAATATAAAATAACAAAGTGATTTGTCTTTCAACTAAAGCAAGAAAAATAATAACTAAGATGACTTTGTACTCTAGTTTGCGTTTTTTTAACGAATTATTATTATAAAAAATAAAAATAGATTTTAAAAATATTGCAAAACATAAAAACTCTTTCAACAGCTTTTTGTATACTTTGCGAAAGAAAAACTATAAATTGTTATTTACTGTTATAGATAAAGAAGCTTTTGTTCAACCAATGTTGTTTCCTTTTTTCCTTCAAAATTATTAAGGTTGAATTTGTTTTAAACAATATTTCACTTAGTACAATGAACTTAACAATAAGTAGAGTTAGTAATTTTTTTATTACAGGGACAGATTAAGTCGAGTTTGAATATTGTATTTACGTCTTTCTATTATAGCGTGTTGATTAAATATAAATTAATTTTAAATTCTACAATAAAGTTTATAATAAATATTAAAAAGTAATAGGTGTTGCATAGGGTTTTTATAATAGTCCTGAGGCAATAGGTCAATATTGTTTTGAGGTCATATATATTGAATATACATACTATTGTTTATTAAAAAGTACCTTACTATTATCTATGAAAACCGACTTAATGTGTACTATGTAACCTGTGAAGTCATTATTTTTTATTGTCTTCTCTTTTACTTGTCTTTTATTTTGTTAATGGTCAGTGTGATAAAAAAAAAAAAAGGAATTACACGAAAGCTTTTTACTTAATAGTTAAAATGCTTGTTTTGTGGTTTTGCAGATTTAATATTCTGTTGGTTATATTTTATTGGCAATAAAAGTGCTTGTAAATTAAATATAATATTTTTATAGCAGTAAAGGTTTCATTTAAGGATATATGGAATGGTTCGAGAGAGGGGTCAATATCGAATCAGGACAAATTCTGAATATCGTCAACGAATTAAACAAATCGCATGGATCAAGGTTTTTCAACTCCCAGGAGATAGAAGATAGACCCAATCTGAGATGGCTAGACAGTGGGGGCGATAGGACTTTGGAAATGCGGGGGCGAGCCTGCCACACTAGGGGGGTTGGGGGTATTACATACCCCCACCAAAAGGGGGGAGGGTCCAGGGACCTCCCCCGGGAAATTTTTATAATCTAGGTGCAAAATGGTGAGTTTTTACGAGTATTTGAGGCTAATTTTCTAGATGGTTCATCCTTGAGATTTTTATTTGAAATTTAAGTTTCGTAAATAAAGAAACAAAATTTTATGTCACGTTTTTAAAACGTTTAGAAGTTTTAATAGCATCATATTAGGCACAAAAGGTTAATTAAACAAAAACAGTGTTCAAAGCAAAATTATTAAGTTATATTTTCCCAGAAAGTGGGGGGCGGCCGCCCCCCCCCTTATCGCCGCTACTGTGGCTAGATGATGTGGTGGAGAACTTGAAAATATCGTGTTTTTTTCTTTTAGTAGTAATAGATTAATAATAGTACAGTATAGATAGTTTATATCGTACTTCTTTATATTGTTACTCCCTTATGTTTTTTTTTAGAATATAAATTAATATAATTATTTATACATTTCTTTTTCTAAATCATTATTAAGATAAAGGTATGTGTAGTCCAATCACACTACTGTTTTTATAAGAGGAGCAACAGTCTAAAGAAGTGTCGTTTTTAACTTATAATTTCGTAATAATAAGTGTTATTGTATGTTATTTCATTTTAAATTTAAAACATTTTATTTAAGTTATTATTAAAGAAAATTTTTATTTAATAAAATTTGGACCAATTAATCAAACAATCACGACTGAAGATAATTTAAGTTTTTAACTTTTCGTTGTAAATTAGTGTTCTACTGGTTGTATTACTACACCTCCAAAAACGATTAAATTACTTATATAGCAGTTAAAAATGACCTAAAAAGCGTAATACAATCTATATAGACATAAAAAAAAAAAATTTCTCAGCTTTAATTTGTATCCTGTAATATTTTTTCATCAGTAGCGTAATTATCGAGTATAAATGGAAATTTCTTACTTTGTTCGTGTTTATTTTTTTACCGCAAAAACTTTTTCCCAAATTTATACCTTTCTTTCTGTACTATAGGATTTCGAAGGATTGATTAAAATGGTCGGGACCGTGAATGAACATGCTCAAAGATAAAAATTGTAATTTATTTTATCGGTTTCTCTTCAATAATGCAGTGTCAAAGAAAGCTCAAGTGTTTTCTTCCTTCCTCGGCCCATTGACAAGGATCGAGAATGCTAGAGTGATGTTCCTCTCTGGATCGTGGAGGATGTGTTATGATCCACGTTAATCTTTTTTCCTCTTGGGTCTTCTCCCTCCTCATCTGATGGCTTTTAGAAGTATAGTTACAGAAGGCGCCTGAGTAGAGGCTCGGTGTCTATCCTATTAACATGTCCGAACTATCGAAGTTACTCATTCCGAGCTGAAATGCCTAGGCAAAAACTTATTGTCGAATTCTCCACTTTCCTCAGGTTCTGTTTTTCCGTTGCATGAATTCGAATCTAGCTTTTCTTAGTCAAAGGCCAAGTCGCACAGCCATATGCCACTGGTGGCACGTATACTGTTTCAAAAACGTATATCTTTATCTTTTTGCTAACTTCAACATTGCTGGTAACCCCCCCCCCCCTCGTTCATGGCGTTAAAAGGCCTGCTTGTTTCAGCTATCCTTGCATCCAGTTCTTCTTTGCACTTGGCCCCTGAATTCACCATCACTCTTAAGTGTTTGATGCGGTGCTCTTGTTTCAGCTGCTCTTATGAACTATTTGCTCAAGGATGAAGACCATCATAATATAGTGGTCCCATATTGAACATATTTTGCCCAGATACTTATATTACTTTTGCTCCTTGAGTATTATTTAACGTTTAATTCACATTAAGCTGGTATTGTTGTGTTTAGAGGTGGTTTATTTGGCTATCCTACTGCATTTATAAGTTCATTGCTCTCACAATGCAAAAACAAAATCGAAACAATAAATATGATCAATGATTAAGTATTTATTTTAATTTAATTTCAGGTAGAAATTCATTATTTATTATTATTTACAGTTTTATAGACACATTTTGTACATTAATAATTATTCTTTTTGCTCCTTTAAAAAAAACACTTCTCTTTACAGATTTCAATCTAAGCTCACGAATTGTAAAACACCAAACAAAAAACATTTAACTTTATAAATCCGTGACAAGCTCGTAATGTTATAGCTTTTTTTATTCTTTTATATTATTTATACTCCCAAATTCATTTAAATAAATATTATAAATATATATATATATATATATATATATATATATATATATATATATATATATATATATATATATATATATATATATATGTATATATACCTTAAAAATAGAATATGTGTGTGTGTTATTAGTTATTAGGTATATGTAAAACAGTATTGTGTTAATGTGTTGAAAGTATAATAAAATATACCAACAATTTTTTGATTAACATGATACAGCAACAAAAAACTTGTACCTTTTTTTAATCTTATGAACCACCATTTTATGATATCAAAAATATAATCTAAATATTACAAAACCACCCACGAAATTGAAAAAAATAACAAAACATTTCAAACATGCCCCAAGCAGTATTATTTTTACTTGTATCAATTTTGATCACTTATGAAAAACCTAAAAATACATAGTTGATTTATGCAAAATATGTATATTTATTATATTATCAAAAATTAATTTTTTATAAGTAATTTAATTTAAAATTTTGTAAATATTTTTATATACATCTAGCTGTATATTGTATATGTTTCGGAACATTTTTTTGCTGAAATGACCTAGCCTTGACATTTTGTGGGTTATCATAAGTAACAGCTTCAAACTTTTGCTTACATTAGTTATATATATATATATATATATATATATATATATATATATATATATATATATATATATATATTAAATTTATTTAATGATGTATTTCAACCTTGAGCCAACTATATTATAAGGTCTGTTGTCAAGTTAAAGCCTTTAGGGTATTTTTATTTTTATTTACAAGCTCCCGCACTTTTATTTTACAAGTTTTTCAGGCCACCCATACAAATTACTTATTTGATATAAATTTAAATAGATTAAAAATTATTACAATACGTGTTGTAAAGAAAAGGTTAATATAAAATAATCTTAAACTTTTCAGCACAAAAAACGATAAAAAAAGATTATAAAAAAATCGTTTCACATCTAATTTAGTTTATACAAAAATAATCGTTTGAGGCGCCGATCTTTATTTCTGTCTTTAAGATATACATACTTTTTTTTTTCTTTTTTAAAGTATCGTTTAACTCTCACTCTTACACCCAAACATGTACTTTTGTATGTAAAAAAATGAACTTACGTTATTAGCCTGAGAAAATAACCGTAAGATAAATACATATTAATAGAAGTATATAATAATTATCTTGTCTCGACAGTCCGACAAGGACCATTATTGTCACTCCAGTCTATTCTTTTACTTCTGAACGAATAACGCAAACCATTCTACGTTGGATATTTATGTTTGGAGTTTATTAAACGTGTTGTAGAAAAATGTACCCCTATCTTAACCCCCCCCCCCCCCTCCCAAAAAAAAAAATTAAAATAATAATAATGTTTGAAAAGTGCTCCTCCTTATTACTGCATAAAAGTCGTGATTAAGATATTTTTTTTAAAACTTTAAATGGTGACGAGGATGAAAATATCACTTCTTTTTCTCACGACGTATAAGTCGTTATTGGACCTGAAATTATAAAAACAACACAATTGTGTTTACACAGTGGGCATATTATATTTTTTTTTACTTTGATTAAAATTTCAGGAAAAATGATAAAGGTACTTTCTTCACCACGCTAGTTTCGTACTTCGAGAGAACATTTGTGAATCGGTACTCTTAGGCCCTATTCACACGGTGAAACTCAAATCTCCTGGAATCTAGGAGACTCTGCGACCAAGAGACTCAGCACGTGTTTAGACTTTAGATGTGAGCTCCAAATAAAACAAACCAATTACTTTTGTGGTCAATTTTTAACTATTTGATAGAAGAATGAGATATTTCCTCGATTCAATGGGATAGGAATGCCACGTGAACGATTACTCTGGATAGCAAAAATGTGACATGATCTCACCTTCTACTCGTACTTACCACTTCATTTATTATTGTAATATTTACCGTGAAAGTTCTGTGGGAGTTAAAATAACTTCAGTACAGAATTATCTATTGTTATTTTCATTAAGTTATTTAAACCAATGTCATTACCATATTATCTTAGTTTCATTAATTTGTCCTCTACACAAAGTAGGCAGTTGCCTTCATTCTTCCGAGTTTGGGCTTCCTGGTTACGCCCTTTAACAAAGGCTAATGTTGCATTGTTTTACTGTTTATGATGTTTTAGCTAACCTTTTCTTATCTTATGTATTTTGTCGTATTTTGGAATTAACTTATTCTGAATAATTTAAATTAGATTGATTAGTTGGTTGTCAGATAATAATATGAAATTTAAACATTAAGTGGTTTACCTTAAAGGATTTTAATAAAGTTTTTTCACGTAAAGTAATACTTTTTCAAAGCAGCTTTTGGTCTTTATTAAGTGCAATGTCTGTACGGATTATGGAACTAAATTAGTGAAATTGATAAACGAAAATATTCCTTTTGGTAAAGATTTTTTTTTTCTTCTAAATCGTGATTCCAGGAGATAGCGTGTAAAAAAGTAACTGACTAACGTCAAGCTACAATTTTGTGTATTCATATTTTTGTGCCGTGTAATAATTTGTGGTCGGCTAAGTTTTTCTGCGGAACATGACTTGGCCACAAAAGCTGTTAAAATTAGACCGGTCGAAAGAGGCCATGTCCAGCATATTTTAGCGGACAACGTGATTTTCATGATCCTGAGGACAAAATTAGTTTTTATATAAAAAAAAAAAAAAATTGATGTTAGTTTTTTCACTTAAGTGACCAATTCAATTTGAGGAAATATTTAAATAACCAACACATCAAGTGACAAACTGACATCAACTTAATTATTCGTATTTCAACCAATTTCGTACTCAGGATGATGGCCGTTCTTCACCGGTCTGTTTTTTTTAATAGCTTACGGCCAAGCAATGCCCCGAAAACATAGCCGACGACATATCCTTAAAGGGCACCAAGTGATTACATTATACACAAAATTTAAGCTTATTGTCAGTCAGTTGACTGACAAATTTAAATAACTTAACTGATTAATTTTTTACTTTATGAGTAAGTTCCTGATAGAATCATTATAATGTTTGAGGTACTTTTTTACTTTAGCACTCCCCTATATCCCTTTGTGTTAATACTATTTTGACAAAGGAACATTATACAGAGCAGTATATATTCCTTAGTATAAATTACTATTAAGACGAAGGGATATTTATTCCAATGTTCCTTGGGACAAAGGAATGTCACACTTGTGTAGATAATTGTGATCATATCCCTTACTCTAATCAACTATTAAGATAAAGGAATATTAAATATAAAAACTGCCCCAGGAGTCTCAATGTCTTGGGGAGACAAACACACAAACCTTTGAGACTTTTGTTGGGCGAACTATTGTTTAGAACCAAGGGGGTTGCTAAAGTAAAAAAGTACATGTTTAATTATTATGGTTTAGGTCCTGATTGACTCAATTTCGACAAATCAGCCAATTAAGTTTCATTATAGAGGTTATTATCGCACTTTTTCACACAAAGCAAAGCTCAACATTTTATATCTGACATCACTGTTTGATGTTACAGTTAAGTTCTACTTACCATTTTACCATGAGATCGTAAAAAGTAGTAATTTGTGGGAAATTCATTTCATATTTCATTATATAATGTTTATGTTATTTTGAGAGTACAGTTTTCTTTATTTATCGTTGTATCAAGGATGGATATATCCATGTATTGTGCATTATTTTTTAAAAAATGCGCAGTACGGTTTCATATAGTCTGGATGTCTGGTTAATTCCAGACTAAGTTAACGGATGCCAATTTCTCCATCCTGGTGCATTAATTCAGAACGACCTGAGGGTGATTAGTGTCCCGTGTGCAAGGTTGTTTTCATGTTTCACGTTGTTTGTTGCTATTAGCCGTATCAAGTCGGTCCAAGGTGAAGTGCCCGTGCTAAGTCCAAAGCCCCGCCCTCACACTTTGGCACGCCAAGGCTGCTCGCTTACCCAAGACTGCACCTTACTCTGTCATGTCCTCTATTATACAACAGCGGGTCGCTAATAGATCGAGAAACTTTTTTTTCTCTCTAAATGAGTTTGAGTTGCATTTTAATTTATATAAAACTGCATTCTCTGTTGGAGAGACGCACTGTCGGCGGTTATCTTTTATTGACGTGTTGAAAATACGAAGCACGTGTCAAGAAAGAGACAAAACCAGATTCCTTTTTTATTTATTTACATCATCCTAGATTCTTAGACAATAATGATGTCACAAGACTCCTTTCTCTTTCCGCATGCTTTCTCATTGCCCGAGTATAGTAATATGTATAATGTTATGATTTTGTCATTTTTCTCGTCAACTAGATATTTATCATATATTTAACTACAATCAAAATATATTATCGTTCCTTGATATTAATACTGACACAAATATTTAATTGACGCCTTTTAAAATAAGAATTGTCCATTCTCAGTTCACTTATGGTTCTCTATGGGTGGTGGTGCATAAATAGAAAATGTTGGAAATTTTATTCTTTGAGTTTTAATCACCTTGAAAAGTCTGGCCTTTTATTAATTAAAATGATTACTTTACAATTTTTTATCGTGATGTAAAGTAATTCTTTATTCAATTTTTAAGTTTTTGGTAGTTTTCATACTACGGAAAGTTAAATTTTAATTTAAATCAAATTATAATTATTATTAACTACGGGAAACAGACAGTGAAAAATACACTCCAGCGCCGGGATTTGAACCACGGGCCTCTATATTTCCAGTATAGCGCTCTTCCATCTAAGCTACGCAGGAGAATGATTTTTCATTCGTGGTTCAAATCCCGGCGCTGGAGTGTGTTTTTCACTGTCTGTTTCCCGTAGTTAATAATAATTATAATTTGATTTAAATGTAATTCTTTATTTAGATGTATAATGATTCTCTGTGTTTTTTTTTTTTAAAAAAACAACAACTAATTTTAACTAGTTATTAATTTCTTACTAGTAACTAACTTCATAATATCGACTAGAGTCGAAATTACTTCAAATCTCGGTCGAATGTATCAAATTATTTTCATTACAAGGGCGTTATTATCGTTTCCAGAACAAATTAGGGCTTACTTGCGATACATGATAGAATAAAAATCACTGATTCGATTCTACGCCTATTATAGAAAAAAAGAAGAAATAAGTAGATTACGATAAGTCGAAATGAATGTAAAAGTTCTTAAATATATATTGAAACAATTTATTATTTCTTGGCTTAATTCAATTTGAAGAGGCTTACTGCTATAAATTAATAGTGCTCTTGTTTTTAAAGGGGCACGTGTATCTCT
This sequence comes from Gerris lacustris, assembly GCA_951217055.1. Lineage (NCBI taxonomy): Eukaryota > Metazoa > Arthropoda > Insecta > Hemiptera > Gerridae > Gerris > Gerris lacustris. Next base: position 28,535,107 of record OX578282.1, read on the forward strand.
TCTTTTCTTAAAGCTTAATTGTATCTTGAATTTATCTTTAAAAATGTTGTATTTTAATAGCGTAGTAAAATGTTGTTACGTTTCCTTACCTTAAAAAAAGGAGAATTATTGTTTTCACCAAAAAAAAATGAAACCGAGATGGCACATTTTTACTTTAGCACCCCCTTGGTTCTAAATAATAGTCTGCCCTACAAAAGTCTCAAAGGTTTATGTGTTGGTCTCCCCAAGACATTGAGACTTCTGGGGCAGTTTTATCTTTAATATTCCTTTATCTTAATAGTTGATTAGTCTAAGATATATGATCACAATTATATACACAAGTGTGATATCCCTTTGTCCCAAGGTACATTGGAATAAATATCCCTTCGTCTTAATGGTAATTTAGACTAGGGAATATATGCTACTCTGTATAATGTTCCTTTAAAGGGATATAGGGGGGTAGGGGGTACTAAAGTAAAAAGTATCACCGAGATTTCCATAGAATTATCCGTTTTGGGCGTTTTTAAGACCATTTGAGGTTTTTTAGCGGTAGGAGTATGTGTCTGTCTGTCTGTGTCACGCATAACTCCCACAGTCCTTAAATGAGCCGCCCGGAAATTCGTAAATTTGTGACGCCATTAACCCATTTTGCTATATTAAAAATGCATAAAAAAAATTGAAAACTTTCTGATTTCACTGAAATTTGCACCAACTGTACCTCTTTATAAGATAAACATTTCCACTTGAATTCGTTTAGATATCTGCCGCTATTTTGAAAATTTCAGTTTTTGAACTTTGAAACTTTTAAACTGAAATAAGCACCAATTATACTTTTCTACAGGATTAGTAATTCCTCCATATTTCAACTTATCTCCCCAAGACATCTGCCATCATTATTATTTTTATCTGCCGCCATTTTGAATTATTTAGTAAGGAAGCGTTCTAAGATGCTTTGCGTCCATTTTTTTAGAGCCTTGTCTTATTTCTCATATTTAAATTTTTGCTTTAAAGGTATAAAGTAGAATCAAATATTTGTAAATTTTATGTATACATCAAATTAGTTTAGAATTAGTTATTTTAAAAGAAAATCCCATATTAAGATAATGAGATAATAACTGTACGATAATAAACGTAAATAAAGCAAGTGATGGAAAATAGTAAAAAAAAAACATAGTTTATAAATCATCAATTGTTCTTCAGAATATGGCCTCATTAACTCGTATGGAAGGGCAGTTGGCTTTTCAATAAAGTTAAACAGCATCGGGTGTGATCACAACTTGGATATATATATATATATATATATATATATATATATATATATATATATATATATATATATATATGTGTGTGTGTGTGTGTGTGTGTGTGTGTGTGTGTGTGTGTGTGTGTGTCGGATTTTTCTGTTACGCATTTCTACTCGTCTCATCGGCACTGAAGATTACCCATTTGTGGTTCAAATCCAGCTTTATACAGTAAAATAACTTTAGTGGAAAGATGTCTCTCTTCTCTTTCTTTCTTTGTATAAATCAACTAAATTAGTTATGGTTGAGTAGCATGATGTGTAACTAGTGTTATTATTACGTTAAATTTATGCTTAGTACCTCTTTACTGGTTTCCTACCTGAGAACATGAGACTGGACTTACGGGTTATTTCATATAATCTTAGTTTGAATTCATTCGAGTGAAAACGTTCAAGTGAAGGTACCTTAACCCTGTCCGTACTTGACAAACTGGTACATAAATATGTACCGGATGTTCCCTGCCAACAAAGACGTATGACTTCCCTACAGTCAAACAACTAGTGATACAATCCAATGAATAAGTATAATTGGAAGTTTATAAACGTTTTTAATCCTTTCATTTTTGTCGGTTTTTTTGGAGATATGATTTGTTTGCGTTATTATAGTTGCGCCGTATAAATTTAAAAATACTTTGTCTTATTAGTGTGGCACATAGCTTCCTCTTACCCTATTTCGTATACTTAAATTATTTCTTGTTTTTATAACCATTTATTTTCACACCGTTTTGATTGTATACATGAATTTAAGTATCAATTAAGCAAAATGTAAAGAGCGCTTACGGATGAAATTTATCTGGGGGCTATATTTGGGCTACTTTTGACAAACCATCCAAATGTCATAAAAATCAAAAGTACCTTTGAAGATATAGGTGTTGGTATATGTGCTCATGGTGGAAGAGAAAAAAAATGGGAACAGAAGATTGGAACTTGTTAGTCTGTTCGTCAATCACTCAATTTTTGCAAACCACCATAACTTAAAAACTTCTCGTCCAATTTTTGAAATTTGGATCGTAGGTCATATTTAGCCTATTGTTTGTACCATAAGTTTAAACTTTCTGTGCCATACATTTATACATTTATGTATACTTATATCTTCAAAAGTACCCATACGATAATCAACATATTTGGATGCTTTGTTGAAAGTAGCCCTCTGGTTCTGGTAGAACTTGATTAATCCCAACCGTCTGCACCCCATTAAATATTGATAATTTGATACTTTTACTTGTGTCCTCAAAATAATTTTGACAATTTTTTTAATATAAGGAAGACAATATTGGGTGTAAAAGCATAACATCAATAAAATACGTGATGGGATGAAAGGAAGCAATTTTCCACACTAATTGGCCCCCTATTTTTTATTGTCTAATGATTTTAATGTATAAACATTTTCAACTTGTGATTTGGAGCAACAATATTTTAAGACAAGACATAATATTTTATTATGAGAAAATACATTTTCTTTTACAAAGTTAATTAGATTCTTTTAAATGATCCTCCTCAGTCTAATAAATTTACTAATTATTACGTATTTTCTTCTTCTTCATTATCTGGAAAAAGGAATTAAGGACAAACATAAACTGAAAAATTTAGGTCAAGAATAATGAAGTCAACATTGTAGAATCTGTATCTTTCAATATATACAAAGTTGAAGGTTATTTTTTATATATGTTTATATATATATATATATATATATATATATATATATATATATATATATATATATATATATATATATATATATATATATATATTTTTTTTTTTTTTTTTTTTTTTATACGAAATTTATAACCCCCTTTTTTTTAGCCAAACTTAATATTTTCTTATTAATTTTATTAACTGCAGAATGCTTTTTATTTTTAAGGATAGCTGGGTTAAAAGATGCCCTTTTTTCCCTAGATATTAATAAAATAAATTATCCTTTTTTTGCGTGGTTATTTTTTAATATTTTAAATGAGGGCCGGACGAAGGTGGGGAGTAAAGGCTTCATCCCAAACTGTAAATGGACCAAACGAAGCTTCGTCTAATTGGTCTTTCACTCTATTTAAAGGACTTAATAAAATTCCCTCTCCTTCCTCTGCCTTTCTTTTTCACTCTTTCATCCGAGTCCTGTTATAAAATTGATTATTTTTCATTCAATAAAAGGTTTTCTTCTCGGAAAATAGCTTCCTTCTTTAGTGCCAATGATAAGAAGACATCAAAAGGTTATCAATGAGGAGAAAATTTTCCATGAAAGAAGTAGGGGAAAGGTTGAAATTCAACAACCCCCTTTTTCGAATTAACTATTATAATATTCTTGCACGGTAGAGTGAGTGCAAGTCCTTTTTTTGTCGAAGGAATTTCTAATGAGCGACCCTGTCGTCTGCAGCGTTATTCGTTAATTAGTCAGATGAAGGACTTTTTCGTGCTCATTCTTCCCTTTCTTAATTATTATTTGTTTTTATCCATTTTTCCGGTCTTGAATAAATCTTTCCCTTCCGGCTTTTCTGTACCCTCTAAAAGTCAAAGTTGGAAAAACCGACGTGTTAAGGGCGTTAATTGAATCTATTTTGAATCTAGATGTGTTATTGAAATTTATTATTGAAGCGAGCTACTTACATTCAACAAAATATGCATTTTGTCTGTTACTTTGTCTGTTTGCCTTTAGTCTATCAGTAACGTTTACTTCTTCGACGATAGCTTGAGTAAAGGTTGACCGATTTAGCTGAAATTTGGTATACATGTTCCTTTTACTATAGCCAAAGCTATGTTCACTGGACAGCGTTATCCGTCTAAGCGTTCGCGTGAAAAGCTCGCATAAACGTAAGCTTTAGAATTAAAATGGGAATTTTACAAAGGGAAAAGATTCTACGAGTACCTTCATCTATTCGATGAGACAAACATATTTTTAAATAAATTTTTTCTTTGTATACATCGTCTAAAATATCACTGAGGCAGTCATGTAAACTATTAATAGAAATTTTTGTTAATTGAAGTGATAAGTTTTATAATAGTTAAAAAAGAGATGTCCGAGGCGTGTAAGTTAGTAGAATAGTGAGTGGTAAGAAGATACTTACCTTCCTCCCCCACTACACGACTATTAAAATCATCCTCTTTAGCTATCTCTTATCATGATTTGCTCGCTTCAATGATAGAGCCACGCGATGCCTAGCTATTAAATATAATTTTTAATAGGTTCAACAATCATAAATGAGAAAATTAACTCTTGTTTTTATTAGATTATTAATTTTGTCTGCAGAAAAGTATTGTTTTAGTAGACCGGGTTCTTTTAATTAAAACTTTGTATTTCTATACTTTCTATGAACTCTATTTGAAGTTAGAAATTAGCTTTAAAGTCATTAAAAAAGTTTTGAGTTTTAATACAATTAACGCTTTAAATAAAATTGTCCCCAGTATTGTGTCATTGATAAAATACGAAAGGAGGTTAATTGGATGTCACAACAGAGAATAATTCTGATAGATCAATTACATTAGGATTTGAATCGTATGTTGGTATAAGGTTAGTGGTTCAAGCGTGTGTACTAAACCATTCGGTTACTCCAAGCTGATTGATAATTTAATTAGTGTGATACATAACTTTTTCGCATCCCATGATTGGACAAATGGTCAATTATAGAAATTGAAAGTGTGATTATTTGGATTTTTTTCGATGCCCTCACTGAGGGCATCGAAGTTATTTTTATTCACTATTAAATTTGCTCAGAAGGCTTGAAATATAATAAGACCAGACCATCTTTAGGCTGCTTTTGACAAGCCATCCAAATGGATTCTCAAAATCGGATGGGTAATTTTAAAGGTATAGGCATCATTAAAACAAAATTTGTTCGCATGCAGTAGAGAAGTAAGGACTCAGAAGGTCTGCTGCTTATGAAATGAATATCAGACGAACAATGAGCTAATTGTGACCTAATATTTAATTTTAATTAAAATCAGCTCTGTGGTTTTTTAAGTTAAGGTGGTTCTCATAAATATTGGACAGACATTGGTGTCAAAAACGGACTTCTTTCTTGGAATTTGGAAAATAATTGCATTCTTCGGAGTGATCACAATGCATGCCGTTACCTTCGATAAGCTGGAACCAAGAAACGTATGTTATATGCATAATGCATTGTATACTATCGAGTCCATATTAAATGTCTGAGAATGTGTGAAAACTATAGTATAAGATCTGATACATAGTAAAATTCCTCTAACTAGATTAAACTTTAAACCTTGGCAAAATGATTTTGAAATTGCTAAATAGAAGTTTAAGGGAATCTGTTTCGGAGTCTAGTTCTGGAAGATGTAATTCCGAGGAAGGGATGTTTTTGACATAGTGACATAACAAAGCAGTTGCAATTCAGTAATTTTAGAGCTTTTTGAAGCAGAAATGATTTAAAAGGAATCTACAACCTATCCTTCCGGAAAGCTTGGGTAAGAGTACATCTTATTAAATTTAACCAACCGTTAAAAATTTAATTTCTAAATGCAACATTTGACAGTATATAAATCTATCTAATTATATATTGCCTTAAAATTGACAGCAATTATGGATACCTATTAATTATTTAATTTATTTTTAATTATTTCTCTACCTTATTAAATAGTTTGATTCACTAACTACAGCCATTTGCTAAATTCATCGGAACACCCCGTAACTGTTACTTCAAAGTATGTAATTAAGTACAAGCAATTTTAAATTTTAATTAAAAAAATTAACGGTTAAAGAAAAATTATAAATATTTTAAACTATTTCTACTTAGGCCAGAAAAATTAAAAATCTTATTACCTGAAATTCCAATTGTAGTCTGAATAAATAATTTAGAGCAATCTGTTTACTGAATATGATATATTTGTGATTTTAATAAAAATAAAAAAATCCAGCTTTTAATTGTGTTGTCAAACAGAGCAAGGAATTGGAATTTATTGGTTGTCAAACTGGATCAGTAGTAACTCGACGATTAGCAGTATTTTGTCAAGGTAAGATTTCCTAAAGGTAAGATTCTTTGCTCAAATTAGATCAGCGATTATAATTCATTATCGAACTAGCTTATTTTGCTGGAATTCGTTGGTTAAACTTGAACTCCGAATGGAATTCATTGCTCACAATTGAGTAGTTATTGGAATCCATTGTTGTAAAAAGAATGGAATTATTCTGGTAATAGAATTAATCTTGCGCAGAGGCATTATAGGTGCGATTATTGCTTTTTGAAAGCTTTTGCTTCTGGTCACCAAACAGAATTCTCAATGGTCGAATCGGCTTATTTATTGGAATTTATAGGTCTGTATTTAAATTCAGAAAATACAATGTATTGGCGATTGGATTCGTTACTTAAACTGGAGTAGCGATTCAAATACATTAGTCAAAGCCAAAGTAAACCAGAGCATTAAACTTTATCGATTGAACTGGAAGGAAGACTTGATTTCATTGGTCAAACCTGGCGTGAGATAGAATTTGATTGGTCAACATGGCCAGGAATGAAGAAATCGATTACTTTAATGTTCAAGTTTACTTTTCGTATTTTATTTAGTATTATGAATACGTTAGCTTAGAACTGACTTCATCAATTTACTCTAAAACCTTCCTTTGACAGGGAATAAATTCTTACTTTTATAACTTAGTTAACATCTTTACATCAGTTCCCTTCAGTCTTGCATCGATTGTATGCAATATACCAGTAATAAAGCTTCAACACTTATCCGCCAAGTTGTTGAACCGTCTACTAAATAAAATGCAAATATCTGAAATTGACAAATACGTAAAAAAAAAGTCATAAACTATTAAAACTTCATTTCATTTCCCTCATGACTTAAGAGATTTTATTTCAACTTCATACTTGATTTTTAGGTTGTTTTTCTTTAGTAAGGGGCTTCATGTCTCTTGAAGTATCAAGGAAAAAAGAAAAAGATAAAAGAAGACGTTTCGTTTTTTAACCACCTCCACATGCAAATAAAAAAAAATTGCGTTTCTTTTTTTACATTTTGCTCTAATGTATCGTGCTTTTTCTCACTACTTCAACCATGAAACGCCCCCGCCAAAAGCTTAGCTATTCCTTCTATTACTTTAACTCTCTCTGATTCTCAAGTTCAAAGCCACACGTTTTTTACTTTTTATTAAAACTTCTCTATATGTAAATTAAACCATACTTTTTCACTTCATGCCCTTAAGAGAAAAGGTATATAAAACCACGTATATCTTAACGAATAGATAATACATATATCTACATAAAGTATAAAAAAGTAGCTAATGGTACTTTGCAAGTCTGCGAAGCATATCTCATAAAGACGTGCTTTTTTTTTTTTTTTTTTTTTTTTTTTTTTTTTTTTTTAAACAAAAACTATCCTTCTTTTTTCTTTAACCATTTCTCTTTTCTTTATCTGTTTGTTAAATTTATTTCGATATTATCTTCTGTATACCTTTTAACACTCTGTACTAGTTTAAATTTATTCATAGTAATATTTGTAATTTTTATATTTATATGTATTTTAAAGTTGGTATCTTTAACTTCTTTTTTTGGTCTTATCCTATTTCAAGTTAATCTACGGGTACCGTATTTCATCGGCGTTTCTTAACTACGGTCATTCTTTTTCATGTTTTTTTTGAGTTACTCTTTCGTGGCATCTAGATCTTGCATTTAGATTTTAAGTCGGATCATTGCCCTCGAAGTCCTGCTTACTTTGTAAAGTCCATGCTAACATGCGTGTTATAAGTCGTGCTTGTGTATTAAGGTCCCTGTGGCCTCAGGGTTTTCCGACCATCTTTTACCCATCTTTAAAAGAGAAGAGAACCCCTCACGAATGCTGTTGAAACTTCTTACTTTTTTATTCCATTATTTTTTTAATGCCAAAAGGCATAAAGTTGTGGTACTTAACAATTCATACAGCGAACAAAGTCTTTTTAACTTTTATTTTTTTCTCACATTCGACTCATCTTCACTCTTATTTTATTTGTTTCAGTTTCACACTTTTCTCGCCATTTTTTTTCTTTTTGAGTCTTTGATCTTTTTTGTTTTCAAAATAAATTCAATATTTTTCATTCATCCGTGTCCGATCTTTTATTATATAGCAAAAAGTGTAAAATGTTAAGAGAAAATCTATATTCTAATATATATGTATATTATGGTCATGAAGAAAATCCCCCGATCTATAAAGTCTTTACTAATCAGAATTGCAGATCTTTTAATAGAAGCCATGGGAAATTTAAATTCGTGCAGTTAAGGAAAGAATAAAAAATGAATAGCAATTCTAAACACATTATTTTAATGTATTTTTAATCTAATATATGCATATATGTATGCATATTAAGTAATTTTACTGTCGATGAATAATACATTTTCCTTTAACTTTTAAACCAATGAAAAGTTGTGTAACATTTTTGATTGGTTTGTGGACTTAAAGCCATATTGTAGACATTCGTAAGGAAAATGTATATACGTAATTTACCTAAAGAAAAGCCACTAGAAAACGTTATTATTTGTCTCTTTAAATCAGTTTTATTTCCTTTCAAACTTTAGAGGGTTTCTTTTACGAGTGAAAGAAGTTTTAAATGACGTCAAACTCGTGTAAAGAGTTGTTACCTTGAGCTGACATGTCAACACTTCCAGATATAATCTTAAAAGATTCGGCTTTAATCAAAGTTGAACTGCTTTGCCAGCACTTTCCAATTTTAAATACTTGAATAAAACTTTGCGCTTGAACTTCGGTACTGTTTTGGACTTTGTGCGATTTGATTTAAGTCGAGTGAAAGCGTGGGCTTTTGAATTTAACTCTTACTCATACAGGGGAGGTTGTGTATTTGTGTTACAAGAAGAAGCAAGACGCCTGTCGGCCTGGAAGTACCGCAGACGTGTAGGCGATCCAATATTATTCATATACCGAAATCTCTTCTCATATAGCAGGTGCTCTAGTTCAAGGTACAGTCTGCTAGTCAATTACCTGATGACTCTGTAACCTTGATCCTTTTATAGATTTAACGATACTCTTATTGAACTTTAAGATATTAAAATAAATAGAGCGAAATCTACCATTTTAAAGCACTGTTCTTCAAGATATCTTAATAGCTGCCCAGACAAGACCCAAAAAGTATTATAATCCGTTGCTACAATAGCCTCGTAAAAGGCGTAGGCTAGCCAAAGGGCTTATAAAAACTATATTTAATGGATGACTCGGGGTTGGCGTGTGTGTATATGCATCAAATGTATAAACTGTATAATTGGTTCTTGGACCCAAAAAGTGATTACCAAATTACGGTCTTGCTCTCGAAATTAATTTACCTACTTGCTTTACTAACAATTTCAAAGCAATATACAGTATGTCCACGGATTGAGTTGCCTATACGTGTAAATTCCAAAAAAATCAATTTTCGAAGAAAACCCCCTCTTCATAAAATCTCCTGCTTGTTCTTAAATGAAGATTTATAGTATTACTTTTTGTTCAAAATTCACCCTGTACCCAGAAAGTACAATTTTCTAAAATTGTACAAGAGGAAACCGGTCCAAATTTCGACTATTCAATAAAAAAGTATTCTTTATAATTTCTTTTAGATACTATACCAAATTTATTTTTCGCATAAAAATATGAATTGAAAATCCCCCCCCCTCCCTACCTCTTATAAAAAGTAGGAGGTGGCTTGGTTCCCCCACCTCTCTTTTTGACCTACCTCTTCAATGGCACAGCGAGCTTAGGAACCTAGAGACCAGGCGACCAGGCTTCATTCGCTATCTGAACACTGTTGTATTCACTTCTGTGCACACGTTATCGAACTGCTCTCAAACTATAAACCTACTCTCACTTCTACCGTATTTTGCTTTACGAATTTGAACACTTTGAATACTGCCACTGCTCTTTCCTTTCGTTATACATATTTATTTTGCAGACCCTTATTTTAAATAATGTTGATATATAATATATATCCATAAATTATTAAGTTTTTGGTAGTATTCATACTACGGAATGTTTAAATTTTAATTTAAATCAAATTATAATTATTATTAACAACGGGAGATAGACAGAGAAAAATAGACTCCAGCGCCGGGACTCGAACCATCGAATATAGAGGCCCGTGGTCCGAGTCCTGGCACTGGAGTCTATTTTTCTCTGTCTATCTCCCTTGTTAATAATAATAATTATAATTTGATTTATATAACCATAAAGTAAAATAACAATAATGTTAATATAACAATTAAGTACATGATATGACGCGAGGAAGCAATGTGCCACACTAATTGGCAGTCTATTTTTAATTTCAACCATTCATTTCAAACCATCACCAAATTTATCCGTTTGGGACCTTGGTTTCATGCGATTGTAAGTGCGCTAAACACGGCTAAGTCCATCCCTACTTATTCATCTCATCTCATCTTAAATCTTCATTTTGAAAAGAAGTTAACTCATTCATTATTTTAAAGAATTATTAAAAAAAAAAAACTAAACCAGATTAGCACAACCAGCACGACATATGTGTAACTATAATACGATTTAAAATAAACAACTAGTCCATTAATTCTTGTACACCCCAACAGACAGGTATTAAAATATGTGAACTGAAACAAAAAAAAATTGTAAGACTGAATGTGGAGAAGAAAATCGGATAAAGGGCTAATCGGGGCATGTAAAGATTATTCATGATAAGTTATTTGGGAAGAATATGAGCGATGTGCAAACACGAATATATCAGCTAGGAAATAAAACGTAGAGTCGTAAATTAAATGGAAAAATATTATTAAATTAAATTAGCAGTGACAATGATTTATAGATTGAGTTAGTGGTAGTGATATATAGAGCAGAACTTAGAAGGTTAGAGCCAGGAGTATTTAGAAATGCATAGAACTGGAATTATGGACCATGACTTTGAACAAGCAAACCGAAGTCAGCTAGAACAGGACATAGAATTGCTTATGCAAATTATTAATACAGGAATAAAACAGTTGTAGATGAATAGTAGAAATTATTCCGGGTAAATACAATGTAAGAAGTAGGAAAAGAATAAAGAAACAAGAGCAAGGATTGAGAATTTTAATGCAGCAAGACCCTCTGTCACAAGGGGTTAAATTCCGGAAAAACCAGTATCGGCGAATACTCAATGAAATCAGGAGCTTCAAACAATTCCACAAATATCATCATGTTTCGAACTCAAATTAAAAAATATGTTTATAAGTTGTTTTAAAACCAAATTGTTTTTATGTTTGGCTTCTCAAAACTCTTTTATTCGCCGACACTGTTTTAATTTTATTTTTACTTTGTGCCTTAATAAGGCTTCGGTATGCTTTGCCATTCAAATCCATAATTAATGTTGTTGTAAGCGAGTCAGCTAATTTTAACCAATTGTAAAAATTACTCGCAGTTTTTGTAGTTGGTGACTTGCTAGTTCAAGAACACGTCAGAGGCGTATAATTGTTTTAAAAGGGATTCATATACTTCCTTAACTGAATAACTGAGTGAAAATAACGATGGCTAATAAGTGATACCTCTTAGTTAACAAAATGGTGATTTTGAGATTTTCATTATATTGACCGTGGGAGGCTTGTCTGCAAGTACATGCGATGCGAGATCTCGTAAGTGAAAAAAAATTCTTTCACATAGAAAATGGGAAGTCGAGACATCTCGTATCAGATTCGCAAATTATTTGTTATGTGATAGCTTGTAACTATGATAGACAGTAACTCGTATGTGTTTCTGGTGTATGTTTTGGTGAAGGTTAGTAGTGACACCTCATAACTGAGCAGCTAATTCATAAGTGAGACCTCGTATGTGTTTCTGGTGTATGTGTTTTGTTAAAGGTTAGTTGTGACACCTCATAACTGAGCTGCTAATTCGTAAGTTAAACTTCCTATATGCTCACTTTATTAAAGAAGACATAGCGAGAACTCTTAACATTATTTTATGAACTGTTATAATTTGACAGTTACCAATGTTTCAGAAGGGTTACATCGTTACATGTTATAAAAATTTATAAAACACATAAAAAACTTAGTCAGTTAAAATAAATTTATTTCTTTAAATAGTTTTTTGTTCCTCCTATAAACCTGGCATTTTGAAGATACGAGGTATCACTTATTAACCATCGATATAGACCTCAAGAAATATAGCAATATTGTTTATTAACCTTTCTTACCATATTTATGAAGTGGTACCACAAATTGTACGAGTATGTATAATAGATAAAGGCAGTTTTATATGAATTTTGGAGTTAAACCTACCAAGGTAATGCGAACACGTAGAAAGTAGAGGAAAAAGAAAAATGTATTAATTTATTCTTTCCCGTGGTATTCTTACATTTTAGACCTGTACTTGAGGTTATATTACAGAATTCATAAGGTGTAAAGTTGGATGTAGAAGGTTATAAGATAAAAGCCTAAAAGAAAATAAGGAAAGTAAGGAATGACTTCATTATTAAGTCCAAAGAAATAGTTCTCGAAAATAAGAAATAACAAGGAACCCTACCTCTCAACCCCCAAAAATTAAAGAGTGGGCCAACGTCTGAAGTCCAAACTCCTAACGTGGGCCCCTTGCAATCTAGTTCCGTCTCAAATTCTTTCATCTTTTTATGTTTTATATATATATATATATATATATATGAGACAACATTTTTAATGCATTTATAAATTACATTAAGTCTTCCGCCTTAATCTTTATTTGGATACGAAAGAGTGGGGATTACTTGATTACAAGTAGTACATAAATTACACAGAGGCGATGTTGTCTTATTTTTCGAGTAGGCTGCCCGATCAAGGACTATCTCAATGATTCAAGGGTGAACCTAATCGAACCTTAATATATTCCCTAACGCTACTGTCTCAAAAAATTAGTTTATATCTCCTCCAAATATATATAATATATATTCATTCTATCTTAAAAAAATATATTATTTATTAGTTTATTTTATACATAATTTATAAAATGATCAAATAGTATATAAAAAAGAATATAATAAAACATAATATACTTGTGTAAAAAAATCCTTAAGCTTAAGCAATTAAATAAACATTATATATATATATATATATATATATATATATATATATATATATATATATATATATATATATATATATATATATATATATATATAGATTGTGTAGAATTGGTAGGATATCATTTTTGCAAAGCAAGTTATTAATTGAACAATAAATGTTTTTGTTGAATTTTAATTTTTTTTTAAAGGTATCTGGTTTCTTGTTAATTAAAAATGAATATTATAATGATTTTATTTATTTTATTCATATAAAAAAAGTGCATTTTAGATGAAATAAGGAGAAATACTTTTTAAAATAAGTCGAAATAAAATAAAATCTGTTATAATTTTAAATAAATACTCCTTTTAACATGTTTGAAAATAATTACCAATTGAATTAACTTATACTTTTTATTATAATTTTTTATTATTATTTATTAATTTTTTTTCTGTCCCCCCCTTATTTATTAAATATTTCAGTTCTACAATTTATAATTTTGTGGTTAATGTAGAAAGATTCAAAATTCATTACAGTCTTGATTAACCCTTGATTTGCCCTTATCCGCGCATGCATCTGTGGTTTAGTGAATGTAAATGTTGCGGAGAAGAGAATTATTTCAAATATAAAATTAGAGACAGGAAGCTCTCATTTGAGGCAGCAATATCAATCTAGACACAACTTATTCTATATTATTACTTTTTTGAATTTATTTTACTTGTTTATTTTGGGTACACGATACAACAAAAGGAAGTTATTACTAAAAGTATTTGATATATTACTTATCAAATTTCATAAGAAAATATTTAATATTGTATAATATAAAATAAGAGTATTCATTAACAATATGTGTCGCCGATTTTCTTTTTTGTACTTTTTTAAAATATCAAAAAATTACCTCTTTATTAAAGTCATAAACTTGTTTAGAATGTGTTAAAAAAAACAATTTTATAACAAATAAGGTGTGTAGGAAAAATAAATTGTTGTAAGTGCGTGTTAGTAAATATTTATTTATTATTATTATGTATTAGTAAGCACACATAGGCACAGCTGCATGTATTTATTTTAGTATATAAGTACACGCGCACCCAAAAAAAGAAAACAACTCAAACAAATAAATGTTTTTATGTGTAAGATATTGAATAATAAATATTGTTTGTATCACGGGCGTCATTGAAATTCAGATCCTGAAATGTATTTTAGGGGACCACAATAAACACGAATTTATTACTTAATATCAGAATTATAAATAGGTCCTTTAAAGTTTATTTTATTTTTATTTTTTTTATTTTTTTAAATCAATTTAACAAAATAAGCTATAGGTTAATAAATAAAAATGTAGCTGATGTTAATGAGAATTCAGCTACTATTTATGAGTGTGTTTGAGAAATTTGTCATTTTATTGTCAAAAACTACTTTGTTATCAGTAGATTAAACGAATTTAGTGTTACTGTAGAAACTGGATGCTTTGAAAAAATAAACATTAATATGTAAGGTTTTATTTCTTAAATCTAAAATCTACCATAAAAGTTTGTTTTTTGGTAAATTTGATTATTTAAATAAACTATTAAATATTTGAATATATTATCATGTGTTAGCAATTTTGAGTTAAACAATCTAGTTGAATTTCAACTCTCCACTTTAATATTTCCAACAACCTGTTGTTAAAAATTCCTACACTTTAGAATAAAATAACTTCATATATCAGCAAATCTTTAATCATAGATTAATTGACCAAAGGAATTTATGATTAAAAACTTTTAATCATACTTTTGCTATATACTATACTTGATAGATAAAAGACATTTTCTTTCTTTATTTATCTTTAATCTTTTCTTATTTATCTTGAATCTGGAGTCATAACTTATAGTACCGTGTGCTTGAGCTAATTAGACTGCAATTAAGTAAGACCTACTACGTAGCTTTGACATTAACATTCTCATCTAATTGCAGTTGAACTGTTATTGAAACGTTGTCTGGTATTTTGTAATTACTTAATTAGTTTTTATATTCCTATTTAATTAATATTGTTAATACTCCTTTTTTAATTTACTTTTAGGAGTGAACTATATTTTTTTTATAATTTAATTTATCGTATTTAATTCTGACCTTTAGGCTAGGCGCACACTGGGGGCAAAACAGTCTTTGCCCCCAGTGTGCCTTGCCTTATTGATTGATTGATGATAACAGTTTTTACATTAATATAATTCATAACTCGAGGCTCTTTTACAGGGTGATTTTACCGTTGCCTTTTCTTTAGTAGTTTTGCTTAGCTGCGGCTGTTGTTCCTTACTTCATTGCGTTTTTCTTCGGACTTGTTTTTAACTTTTGAGTTTTATAATGTCTAATGAGATTTGTGTGTTTGGATAAAAAGAATTAACACTGTAAGGCAGATTGACAGTCTGTCGGGCTGTCCATCAAAATTTTTGCGAACTACTATATCATAAAAACTGCTGGTCCAATTTTAATTAAATTTAGATGGTAGGTCATAATTAGCCCATTGTGGATCTCAAAATAATATTTCAACTTTCCATGTCCAATTGCTTCCCACCGTGTGTGCACAAACTTGTTTTTATTAACAAATACTCGGATATCTTTAAAAAGTACTTATCTGACATTTAAGAAATGAAAAAAAAAATTGAATGAAAAGAAATGAAGAACAACAACTTAATTACAAATAGGTAGCTGAAAGAGTTTTAGCTCTGTTGTCGACGTAGTTCGGTTTTCGGGTTCGGTTACAAATAGTGCTGCTGGCATCACTTTTCAGATTCACTATATTATAAATATGATAAATATCCCAGTTTTATTTATGCCCAATTTGAATATACCTCCTGCTTGTGGTTTTTTTATATTAGTTGTTGCTAATTCTTGTTTATATTTGTTTACAGGCGACACCTGTTGGCACTACTATCTTCCAAGGTTTGAAGGCGATAGATGGAGACGCAGGAGTGAATGGGCTTGTAGAATACAGAATAGTTGAAGGTGATTTGCCCCAAGATCCAGGCAGTAGAGTGATTACAGCTGATGGTGCCAGTCACTTTGCTATTCATCTGCCTCATCAGGGACAAGTCACCGTTACCAGACCTCTTGACTACGAAAGAACTCAGCGATATCTGGTCACTGTTGTAGCCACTGTAAGTTATACCTATTTCAATAGTTTTTATAACCATAAAAATCTCATTTAGAATCAAAGAGATCTTTCTTGTCTAACTATGAAACTGAATGACTCTTACTCTAGATTTTATTAAGCTTTACTGTACGCATTGACTAAAACTCTCAATTTTAAAAAAATTGCTCCATCCAAGAAAACTACCCAAAAATTTCCATTTTAATGTATATTTTTATTAATATTGTCATCATTCTGCATTATTCTCATTCCCATGGACATATTTTAATTATGACAATCCCAATATTGCTTCTTTGTGCGTCATTAGTCATTATCTGGGTTTCCCAGGAATGCTACTTTGGCTGATATAATTACATAGTCTTTTTTTATAGACTTTTTGAAACCCTTTTTGGGGGCAGTGTCTTAGAATTTAAAAAAAATCCTTCTCGGAGTATGATTGTTTTAAATTTGTAAAGAAAATCATCAAAAATCATTACCACCTAATGTAGTTTTAGGTCCACTTCACACTCTCACGACGATATCTTGGAAGAGACCAAAGATATCTACATATTTTCAAGTATTTTTTAAATTATTATGTCACGCTTAACGCTTATACGTATATATAATACTAGCTTTCACCCCGCGCTCCGCGCGGGGCTCATTCTAGGTATTAGTGGCTGTTTCCTAAAAGCATGTAGGCCTAGCGATTTAATTAAAATCCTAAATAGTTTTATTTCCAAAGCCTTTTAAGGATAAAATCAGGACTATATTTCACGTCATTAATTCCATTGGTAAGAATATAATACTCTCTAAATCGTATAGTCCACAGGCCACCATAAGAAGTGATTCGCTGATTGATAAAGTTTCTTACCTTATGGAATCGCTTATTTATGCCGTGTCCACCGATGAATTGTGTATATGGCAACTGGGCGCTGGGCCATTTCTTTTTTGTTGACATGCCAAACTTGCCCTTCTGCGGGAACATTGAAAAGAGATAGATAAAGTTTTGATTTTCACAGGATCGTTTAATTAAATTATTTAAAAAACAGTGGTAAAGGTGGCCACCGATATGAGTGGGCCGTTTTCTTTTCAACGTCCCCGCAGAGCGATATGTTTGGGGCGGTGGACACCCCAAACGGCCCACTCTCATCGGTGGCCACCTTTACCACTGTTTTTTAAATAATTTAATTAAACGATCCTGTGAAAATCAAATCTTTATCTATATCTTTTCAATGTTCCCCCAGAAGGGTAAGTTTGGCATGTCAACAAAAAAGAAATGGCCCAGCACCCAGTTGCCATATACCCAATTCATCGGTGGACAAGGCATAAATAAGCGATTCCATAAGGTAAGAAAACTTTATCAATCAGCGACTCACTTCTTATGGTGGCCTGTGGACTAGTAGTTTGGAGTCTATCTATATATTTAAAAAATAGCCAATAGAAACTAAGTAATATAGTAATAACTAACAATGCTAAAAAAAGGTATAACAAATAAGAAAATAAACTTAGAAAACCAATTAGACTAGGAAGTGATTGAACAATCATCAACCATGATAGTGCATTAATTGAATTACCAGTCTCTTCTCTCAATACGACAGTTGCACCAGTGAATTTTTAATAACTCTAATAATGAAATAATAAATACTCGATTTTTCGAGCAGTAGTGTTAGGTTTAAGCATCCCAATCAAAAATTTAATCGGTCAACAATTGCGGACGCCATAAGAGCTCAGTCAATTTTTTTTTACAAAAAATTAAATTTAGCTCTATTTAAGGTAGAACCGATAAAGGTACGACAAAAAGTCATAGGTCCAAAGTTGTAGATCTTTTAAAATTAGTTACCGCTGGCGTAATCAGCTTGTCGATACGATGTACCATTTAGCCACAACAAGCCTCCAAAAAAACTTTAAAGTGCGTCCGCCATCTTTAATTTGTAAAGGGGGTAAACATTTTTTTTTTAACTTTTCGGATTTACCTAGTCGGTTTGGGCCAATTTCCGACCAAAAGCAAAAAACCGCGAGTCTCTAGGTGGTCTAGAAGTACCCAAACATTTTAATTAGCGAGTCTGTGGGGTTTGTTTACGGTGGGTCAACCTAATTTTGCTTTTGAGCTTACCGCCGAAGGTAACGGAAGCATTGTGTTCACTTTTGAGAACGAAAAACTTTTATGCCTCCGATTTTAAAAATTCCAAGACAGAAATCCGTTTCAGACATCAGGGAACCTTTTTGGTTCCGTGTCTGTCTGTGTGTCCGCGAATTATAAAACGTGCGACGATAACTTGAGTAAATGTCAACCGATTTTGATCAAATTTGGTAGACATGTTCATTTTACCAATGCCCAGGACGACTTCGTTGGACAACGTTATCCATCCAAGCGTTCACGAGCAACGCTCGCTTAAACGTGAACTTCAAATTTAAAATTGGAATTTTAGGTCGGGAAAAAAATCTAACTTCATCTATTCAATGAGATAAACATTTTTTTCAAATACAATTTTTCAGTAAAACCAACAGCGACACCGCTATGAAGTGTTAAAGATCGCTAAAACTATTAATAGTTTTTACACAATAAACTTTATAACAATAAAGTAAATATATTTTAGTAAAAAATTTGCGCCTATCAAGTCTGACTGGGGCGACAGACACATACATCCCACATACACGAAAAAAGTTAAGGCCGGATTTCGGTTTTCGGAATGTGTAAAATAAAAAAGTATCAAAAAAAAATTCAATTCTGACCAATGTACAGACAAAACTTTAATTTCATATATATAGATAATTAACAGAAAAGGAATATTTATCAAAAAAGGAAGTAGTTTTTGATCAAAATAATTTGCTGTGGTGAAACATGATAGTGTGTTTTATTATAAACTTTTTTGTGGTAATTAGAAATCTGTTGTATGTTGTATGTGTATATTTTTTAAAATGTAAAAATAAGATTTATAGAGACAAAAAGATTAGATGTAAATTAAACCAAGACAAACTGTTTACTCCAGTTAAGGGAAACATTCCTAGAAATTCTCTCTACTCCACACCTGCACTCGTACATACGTAAATATTATATTAAATTAAATCCAGAACCAACACTTATACACTATCCTCTTCATAATAACTAAAACATCGTATTATTTTGTGTCATCTCCTCTCTTTTTCTTCACTTTTATACTGGATTCTGAGAAAAGAAATGGTGCAGGTTTAAAAAATCGCCAAATAAACAAATTTTCCAAGAAGGTTATATTAACAATAGTTCAACACGAAATAACATTTATTTATTCCTAATTGTAACACTAATTAACTGAGAACTAAATTTAAGACTTTTGCTTAAATAAAATAATAGTAAGTATGTAAATTTTCCTTTCTTTAATGAATTCAAGTAAATTCTACTTGAAATTTTGTCAAAACAGTTCTCTTACCCCCGGATTTAATCTTGTAACCTCCAATCCTACTTTTATCAAATGAACTTAGTTTAAATCTCGTCTTTCGAGTATCTATCTGGATGTACACAGTATACGCTACGATAATTAATCAATAATTTGTTTACTATTTGAAGGTTAACAACCCATTTAAAACTGTCTCATCGTCTCATAGTGTCTCTTTATATTCAAAATAGATTAAACCTAGTTGACTATTAAAGCACACGTGCCTCTCTCCATTCTAATAGTTTGAAAAACAAAGAGTAAAATTAATGTTCAAGATAAGACATTTTGCTGAAAATATCGACTTGAGAGTTCGAGGCGACAAGAAGGTTTTGATTAATTAAGCTCATTCTCTGTGATAATTAACTAAGATAAGATGGTTCTACAGTTCTGTTCTTTAGTTTAGAGACCACACAGCTTGCTCTTAGAATATTAAATTAAAGTAATGATCCATATTATCTCCATAATACCACCATTCAAATTTAAATTGAGTCTATTTATAAATAACAATAATCTAATATAAATAGATTTAAAAATAAATAAAAAATATTCATGTATTTTTAGATTAATTGTAAAGACATAAATCATAAATTCATACACATTGATAACATTTTTACTTAATTTTACTTAGCAAACTTTAAACTTTCTTTTACTTCGTCACTTGGTTGTTGAGATTATATTCTGAATCTAACTTATACTCAGTGTCGTAGCCTGGGGGGGGGGGGGAGGATTTTTGCTGATAGCAAAAATGTCGCAACATTTTTAATCCTCTGAACGTCAGTGAACGTAGCCATGTGCTGGCATAAGTGTTTAAATGTAAACTGGTAAAAATGAGTTTTACACTATTGTTTTATGTTTTATCTATAGACTCTAATAATCATTTTCATTCAGAAGAGTCATACTTATCCAACCAGAAATGCCAATAGAATCAATATACCAGCTCATCGTCTCCATCTGACAACACTATCACCGCACCATCAATCCATCAAGCTCATAAATAAGCTAGACATAGGAATAGTTAATCTTCCACCAGATAATTTCAAGACACAAGTCAAGGAACTTCTATTAAGTAAAGCTTTTTACTCGGTTCAAGAGTACTTAGACTATAACTTTTAGTTTAAAATCTCTTTTGACGTAGTGATGGCCTTGAACGAGGCTTACCACTGATTTATTATTATTATTATTATTATTATTATTTTAAAGCTCTATGTTTTTGAAAACAACAGCCTTCATCAAACAATTAACCCTTATAAAAAGTAACCACTTACCTATGTTTTTTGCTCAAATTTTTGTAAACAAAAAAATTAATTACCGAATTTTAAATATTAATAAAATGGTCTAAAAAACTTTAGAAATAAAGTTACAGGTTACTACAAGCTGTTTATTGGTTATGGTTTGGGGTTTGATGCATCCTTTATTTTTAAAGACAATTACAATCAAAGTAATTAGTATAATAGCGTCTATTTAGAAGCTTTTAGATAGTCTAAAACTGTGTCTGAAGTACCTAAAATTTTAAAAAATTTCCAATGGAGACCCCGGACACCCACTTTTTTGGGGGTATTCCATACACCCCCAAAGCCCCCGGAAATCAGCCCCCCCCCCCAACATGAAATCCTGGATATGCCACTGCTTATACTGGAAGCAACTTAAAGAGTAGATTCTTTTTTTTTGTCAAACCACATTTTTAATCGTCTTAGGGTAAAATAATAAAACAACTGTTTCTTTACAATAGCTTTATGAAGACTAAAATAAATTTTATTTAAACCTGTAAGAAGTCATTATCAGTGTCGGAGGGATGGATTCATATGGAACTTGGAGACAGTGTATATGACTGAACAGAGTTAACTTAGTGCTTGACAATGACTTAGTGCAATGACAACATGGCTTAGTGCTTAGGCATCCATGGTTGGTGGAATAGTTTGCCACAATTAATACAAGTTGAGTTTTGTTAGAGATTGGTGTATTTGACGATTGTTTTATTTAAATGATAATTTACTCTACTAACAAACCGATGTGTCAATTTGAATAATTGTTACTTTGTTAAAACAATTATCTGATCAAGTTTACTCATTTATTTTTATTTAAATAATATTCTTCATTCATTTATTTAAAATAATCTTTTATTTTTATTTAACAATTATTAAGCTTTTTAGTATGATGACAATAAAATGCAAACATTTATTGTCGACGTAATATCTTTAAATAAATCAATATAATACATTTGAATAAATCACAATTACTCTTTGAATGTGTAAATAATTTAATCACAAAACCAGTTTTAAGAATTAAATTATAAGTAATATATAATGCGGTTTTTTTTTAAATATATAATTATTTTACTGGTATTTTTTTGTTTTAAACTGAATATTTATATTAATTTTAACTTGATTGTAAGTTGAACTTGTTTTGAATTAAATAAAATAAATAAATTTACTGTTATTTTCCTTTAATACTTCATTATTAACTTATATATGTATGATTTGATTGAAAAAAGGCAATTAGTCGATTGACACTTTTAAATAAGTAATGCCTATTTTAAACAAATAAATAAATATTTAATTGCAAAAATTTTAATAAAATTAAAATGGTTATTATTCATTTATTATCTTACATTTAAAATTAAAATTTCCACCACTGTTTTAATTCCTCCTTGAGACTTTTAATTTTTTCACACTTTATAATGTAAAGTATGTTGAGGAGATATCATCTTCTCACAAGTACCAAAAATTGGCAGTGAAAGTTTTTTGTGGTTAAAAGTTGGCTTTGTAAATTCGAATTATATTTGGAGGAGAAACATTCCTGCCTCAATATTGCTACTTGTTACAATTAATTTTTATTCTTTTGACTATATGCTATTACATTAGTAGAACGGTGGAAAAAATTAAGTACATATCTACATATTTATAAAGTTTTAATATTAGATTTTGAAATTTATTATAATATTAATATTTGGTCCAACAACGCATAAGAATCTACCTGATGGCTCTTATTGTATACTACTATTTTATTTTTAATTAAATAATTTGGGTAATCAACTAAAAATAATACTCCTTTCAATTACTCGTGGAAGTTCACAAAGTTTGTTCTCCTAAACTATAATTTTCCACTTACTCTTTGATCTCGACATACAAGTTAGTTTGAACGTTAAAATTAAACTTTTCTTCTATGTCAAGTTGTGATGAATAGCAAACGACATTTTCCTTACACCCTAGGGTTTCCGTACCAACAGTGTTGTAAATTATTTTCAAATACATTTTGTCCCAACCCACATGTTTTGTATTATATATATTTAGTTTCTTTAATCAATTTTCAAATTGACACTTTCAGGATATTAAATTTGTGTTTGAAAATAACTTATTCATTGTTTTAAAAATAACTACTTACAGTATTCCAGAATATAAATTTCTCACTTAAAATTATAAATAACTCTGCTCAACAGAATTATTGCTCACCTTTCTCAAAGTGAATAAAGTTAATATTTTTTACAGTTTTTTCCTTATCTTGTGTTAATTTAGATAAAACCAAAATAAAATACTCTTTTATTTCAAAGATATTATAAAAGTGAAGGATACTTTGAAATAGAAGTAGATAGGAAAAACTCTTATTATGTAGTATTTTTTCCTATGGCTTTTATTATAGCATGCATACGGTGTGGGAAAGTGAAAACTAAATCATATACAGTAGAGTCCCGCTAATCCGAACTAATGGGGACTGAACCCAGTTCGGATTAGCGAAAATTCGGATTAGGTGGATTTTTGTAAATTAATGTCATATATTGACTTTAGGAGGCAATAATATCCTAATTTAAAAATAATGAATTCTAGAAAACCTTCTAGAAGTCTAATTTATCTTACGATAAATTAGATGAAGCGCTTTTCCTATGGTTTTCTCAAGAAAGACTGAAAGGAATCCCTATCACTGGCCCTCTAATCCAAGAAAAATCCCCCTAATCCTGTTTGGATTAAGCGGATTTTCGGATTAGTGGGACTCTACTGTATTGCTTTTTGGTCCAAGTTTACCTGATCTTCCTCTACAGCAGTTCCAATTGCCTCAAGGGGTACAAGGTAGATTCGGTGGTTCACCTCCTTATCATGTCCCAGACACCTCTTTATCATAAAGATGACCCTATCATGATGATGGACTTTTGAAGGCTGAAAGCTGCTTTAATATTAAAGTCATTACAATTTACGAGGAGAAACAGTTTGTTTTATTCCTTTTAGATGACCTCTATAGGCGCTCCCATATCTAACACCTCTCTATCATATCGCATACACCTCAAATCATGTCCCAGACACATCCCTATCATATATGGATATGGAAAACACCTTCG
The DNA here is from genome assembly GCA_951217055.1 of Gerris lacustris. Lineage (NCBI taxonomy): Eukaryota > Metazoa > Arthropoda > Insecta > Hemiptera > Gerridae > Gerris > Gerris lacustris. The sequence continues at coordinate 28,559,159 of OX578282.1, forward strand.
CTTCATGTCCCAAACACCTACCAATCATATCCAATCCTTGAAGGTTTTGTTTTACTAATTGGGCTACTTTGAGGCCTCATTATCATGTATAAGTACACAATTGTCAACGGTATAGGGTGCAAAGGGCATCTATATTTAGAATATCTGTTATACTCCCTTGACTGGACTGAGCTCCTCCAGTTACCATGGTCTAATCTTAGCTAACTGTCAATGATATTCCACTCTTGTAATCCATTACCTCAAATCCACCAAAACTTTCAGTTTCTCTAATATTGCATTGCGCATATTGGTCCAAAGGTCTCCAACACACCTTTAATTTTCATCCGCTAGCTAGAGTACATGTATATTGGAAGGGGGTCATATTGGAAGGGTATATGTTGTGTTGAGCTATGTATTTCAATTTTTAACATATTTAGAAAACTATTTTGTTAACAGCATTTGCATTTGCCAGCAATTTTTTGTGCTGATAATCTGATAAGTTAATTTCACCTGTTAAAAATTAGCTGTATTAAATATGAACAAAATGGAAAAGGATGTTTGATGAAAGAAACTCAAAGAAAATTATTGATCTTGTCAATAAGGACAAAATAGCTAATTCAAGACTAGAGTTGGTCATCATCTAGTGATGTAGATTTGGTGCTTTTAATACTAATAATCTTTAGACACACTAGATTAGCATATAATTATAAAAAATAGACTTGTTCAATATCGTATTATTAATAAATATAAAAATAATTTAAAAACAAATGATTAATTGTTACTAAAATTTAAAAATTAACATCATAATTATTATTCTAAGAATTTTTGCTTGATGATGTATGTTGATCCAAGGTAATTATTAAACATAGTTTTGTCTTAAAATAATAACCAGTAATCTGAATAAACACTGCTAAATTGTTCACCTTTAAAAATCATAATGAATCTCTAAATTATATCTGTGTATTTTTGGCAAGTGTAAATATAAGGGACATTGTTTTGTATAAAACATATTATTTTTTTTAGGGGTTTTAATTATTTAGTATTATTTTAATTGGGCTCTTTTAATTATGTATAAACTAGATTGTTGTGTTTAAAGATATACATAAAAATAAATTGCTTTTTGTTGTCTGGTCAGCTTAAGGCTGTCGGAGATTTAGAGGTCTTCAAATTTTCTCTGCTGCAACATCCATAGGCTGTAGATGCCTATGAAATTTTATTAGAGTATAAAATATATTTTTAAATTGTCACATCACTGACAACAATACTATTTTTTATTTTTTTTTCTATATACTCTTATTTTGTATGAATGCCACCTAATTGAGAACAAAATTTACTGTTTTAGTTACTATTTGTATTAATCTCATTATTTTTTGTTTAGGATCGAGCAAGGAATGTGTCGGAGAGGTTCAGTGCTACAACGACTCTTACTGTGAATGTACGAGATGCAGATGATCAGGAACCATCATTCATATATCAGGGTTGTACTCTACTTCAAGGCTCTTGTATCAATCCGGAGTACTCAGCTACGGTATGTATTCTCAACTTGTAAACAAGAAAATAGTTTTTAAACAATGATATAGGGGAGGTTTTCTTACCTTGGACACTTTGCCCCAGTTCAAATCCACTTACTTCCCCAGTCAGAGCTATTTCACCAGCCATCATTTCAGTGTTATTCGCAATTGTTGATTTTTGCTGTGCCCGAGGTACTGGAACTTCCCCTATAGTATTGTGGATTTGTGTACATAAAAGCATGTGTTTAAACTTTAAAGGGTTAAAGAATTTTTGTTTTGACTGAGCCAAGTTACAAGAAAACTACATGGGGTCTGTTAAATATAACTGAGAATATTATATTAAATTAAAATTTTAGTTGTATTCAAAACACTTAACACTTACCTGGGAGAGATGAGGGTTGCTCCAGAGATACTATTCCTGGGATGGATGTCCTCTTTTATGAGTTGCAGCTTAACCAAGTCTTCAAAAGCAACTGAACTTCAGTCTGCAAAACTGCAAAAACCACTAGACTAAACTCGTCTCTATGGATATTCAATGTATTTTTGTTTAACAGTCTAATTTGAGGAAGTGAGCTGGGCACTTCTGACACAGAAAAATATTTGAATTTAATCAACGAAACCTTCTCGGATATTTAAAATTAACCATAGTTTGTATTAATATTAATATCAAATTTTCTAGTTTCTTTGTACAGTGGCCAGATAGGTTACCATCCTAGTGTAAGTGAATTAACCATTTGACTGTGCTCTTTTTGAGACTTGTAGATCTATATTTATACCTATGATTTACGTACATCATGCATTTTTTTTTCTTTTTTTTTTTTGTGGTCAACATATTTTCTAAGTTTGTTACTTTTAAGATTATAATATAAAATAATTATATTATAAAATTGAAAATCACTAATTAGTTTTTATTGTATAAAACACTATGACAATCCCCTAAAAGATTAATTATTCTTAAATTAGTGATTAATTATGTATAATGATTTTTGTTACAGGTATCTAGTGGTATACTATCAGGTGTTCTTGCTATCAGTCCGGAGAAGATACAAGCAGTTGATATGGATTCTTTAAACTCTCCTATCGCCTACTCTTTACTCTCAGGCAGTCCACCCTCCTTCACTCAGTTCTTTGAGATCAATCCATCTACAGGCGTAGTCAAACAGATTAAACCTGTTGACTCGTCATCCATTAAGAAATTTGAAATCGTTGTCAAGGTAATTTAATTTTAATTTAATTTTGTGGGTTTATTTTTTGATTTAGTTTGCTAAGGTGTTAGGATTTGACAGTATTACTGGCAAAACAATTTATTTGGCTTTAACTTCTACAATGCTTTTCCACAGAATATAATCATTTAAATTTACATATATTATTTGTATATATTCAATTATATATCAGAAGGTAAATGAATATATACAACCTCCTACACAGTAAACTAATTATCATACACATCTTTATGTAATAATTAAGCGTGGTCTAAAAACATACCATCCTGCACACCCAGTTCATGTGTAAGAGTAATGTAAATAAATAACTTAACATTAATGTTACACATGAACTGGGTGTGCAGGATGGGATGTGTTTAGACTACACTTAATTATTACATAAAGATGTATATGATAATTAAATTAGTTTACTGCGTAGGAGGTTGTATGTATATAAAAAAATCCCTGATGTCTAAAACGGATTTCTGTCTTGGAATTTTTGAAATCAGAGTCATAAAATATTTACGTTCTTCAGAATGATCACATAGCTTCCGTTACCTTTGGTAAGTTCAGAAGCAAAATTCTGATTTACAATAATAAATTGATACATCAATTGATTTAATTTTTTGTATATTGATATGAATTATCACCAGACCACATATTGTTTCATTAGAAAAGAGGATCACCTATTTTATCATTGAATAAATCAATAAAATTTTAGTTATGAATTAAAGTATTACAAGTCTTCATTCATCTGTAAACTATTGAATATAAATTCATCTAGGGTTTGTCATACATTAAAATTTTTAATTTTACTACTGTCACTGGAGTGTACATTTGATACATTAACATAAGCATTAAATAGACATTCTAAATATTCACCTCCATTGAGGATCTCTCTAAGCTTAGAATATTTTCCAACTTAGTTCCAAACTTGTACATAGGAGAAGGTTCGGAAGCGAGTCTTAAATAGCACTAGTTTATTATAATTTAATTTTAATCTGACAAGAGGACTCTCAAGTCAAAACATCAAATTATATCTTTTACAGTAAAATAGTCTGCCAATTAGTGTAGCACAGAGTTGTTCAGAATGGTGGTAATGCTTCCGTTAACTTTGGTAAGCTCTGAAGCAAGAGTTATAATTAGAAAAATAAAATTTGGTGTAAGCACTTCCCCATTTTATGCAGCCCCCTGTACCTATAATGTAAAAAAAAATAGTTTGAGTTGTCCATTTTCCACAGTGATGTAAACAATGTTTAAAATTATAACTATGTGGATATCGACTTTAATGTAATAGATTGAAGAATGATATATCTTTCCCAAAAGTTGATAAATTTAAAACTTTCCTTTTTACTTTTAACTCATTATCTTCATATTCTAACGATTAAATACACCAACTTATAAAGCGGAAATCAAGCTCAAAACGGCTTCAAAACTTTCTAGCAGTATTAAGGTAGTACATAAAATAGGATGTTAGAATTTGAGAAAATAAAATTTCCAATAAATTTTGGTGGACATCGTACAAATCCCACCAAAAATAATAATCTTAATCTTTTTAGAGAGAAACATAGTTCGTTCTGCACAACTTAGCAAACAACAATTATTTTTATTACTTTTTATCTTATCTAATAAGAATTTTTCATGCTATGATTATTTTTTTCTGTTTTTAAAATTGTTTATTTTGTTTACTGAAAGTTATATGTCTTTTATATTTAATTCTATTTCTCTGTTTGTTTATTCTACCAGGCTGAAGAAGTTAGTGAAGCAAGGAGATTTGCCACAGCCAAGCTATTTATCACAGTGAAACCTGTAGACAGTAGTCCACCTCAGATATCTGCTTCAGCTAGTGAGGGTTCAGTAGATGAAAATGCTCCTGTAGGAACCAAAGTTCTAGATAGAAACAACAATCCCATCTCTTTCTCTGTATCGGATTCAGATATTGTAAGTTTTAAATATAATTTATGCACTTATATCTCTTTCTTTCATTTTTTACTTTTCCTCACTACTAATAGTAGGAAAAGTATTGTTTTCACCAAAAATTTTTTTTTCGAGATTTCAACGGAATTATCTGTTTTAGGTGTTTTTAAGACCTCCTGAGTGGTTTTCAGCATGACCTATGTATGTGTGTATGTGTGTTATCATTGTAGCGCCCAAGGTATTTAACCTAGAGAGTTGAAACTTGGCAGAAAAATCAGTCCTAACTTGTAGTTGTGCCGCCCGGAAAATCATTTTTTTCTGCCATCTTGAACCCAGTTTGCTGAAGCAAAAAATTAAAAAGAATTCGTAATATATCGATTATGGTCTGAACGAGTTGAAATTTGGCACGAATGTACCTCTCTGTATGACAAACAAGCCCACCAAATTTCATTTTGATATTGGCCGCCATTTTGAAGTTATCAATTTTTAAATTTTTAAACTTTGACGGTTAATAATACCGAAAGTATAAATAGGTTTTTGACATATAGCATATCTTTGGAACCGGAAAAAATTAAGGAACAAATATAAAAAAAAAGATAAAGTTTCATTAATTAGTTTAAAAGTTATAAGCGAATATAATTATTTTTATTAATGCGATAATTTTGATGACGTCAAAGTTTGTTTACATCTGTCAAATTGCCGCCAAACTTCAAATAATTAAATAAAATATAGCTATTAAAAATAAGGTTATTTTTGAAGAATGATAATAAATCAGTTAGTTCAGAACGGTCACCCATCCAAGTACTGACCATGTCCAATGCTGCTTCCTCCTGTTGCGAAGCAGCAGGAGAGGCCACTTTAGTGGGCTCTGAAGTGAGGAAAAATTCCGAGGTACCCCGTACCCGATTTTTTTTTTTTTTTTTGAGGAAATAGCATAATTTCCATTCTCTATACTCATAAAAGACATGCTGTTATTCAGCAAATACTACCAGAGCCTTTGAAGTCATTTCCAAGGTAAACAATTTTAATTTGATTACTGTTCAATGAACTTGTTAGGCCTGATTAGTTATGTAATATTATATTTTTTAACTCACATAAAAAGCTTGTTTTACTTCAATTGATAAAATGGTACCCCAACATTGTTTTTATGATGCCTAGTTTTGTCATGATGAAGAATTAGTTGTAAAAAGATTTACATCTTAAATGTGAGAGTTACTTCCTTAATATTTAAGTTTTAAGAAGCCTTATGTAGCTATTATTTGGTTTAAAGGGCTCGTCAGATTCTCAAATATGTCTAGCACACTACTGTTACTCTTTTTTTCTTTTTACTTATTTTTTCTGATACAGAAGTGTGGTTAAAACCCATCTCTGTAAAATATATAGTTATTTTTTTATTCTATGGTAATTAACTTCTCTGCTCACATCTCCTTCTTTGACATAATATGAGATATAACTTTGATACCTGCAATTCATGTGTTTTTCTGCCATCTGTTGACCTTTTGTTTTGTTTTAAAGAGCTATTAAAAATCACATCTTACCATGTTGTTACTCAGTTTGATATTTACATGCAAAATAAATAAATGAAATGGTTAAATTAGTCCCTTGCAAGTAACGGTCAATAAAAGTGTATACTTTACATTTATAAATATTTGAATAAAAATTCTTATTTATTAAAAATACTCATTTTCTAGCAAATATTCCCTCAAGTTAAACAAATTTAGATGCTCTATTTAAGTTTTATACCCACACAAATTATGTAGGAAGGGTAATATAAACATGACTAGGATAGGTAAGTTTATTTATTTTTAAACTTACGATTTTAAACTTAGGAGGTCGAATAAAACATTATCCCTACTCTGGTTATATTAAAAATTCAGTTTCTTGCACTGTCTTATCAGCTTTTGACACTCTGTAAAAAATTATTTTTGAGGTAAAAAACATCTCTGATAATGAAGTAAAAAGAGCAGTGCGTTAATAAGTTTGACAGCTCAGCCTAAAACATTTTGTTAATGAGAGAATATGAATGCTTATGGAGAGATGGACAAAGTAAGGAAATTTGGATTCTAGCTGAAGCCTGAGCAGTGAATTTTATTTAGAAACAATCTCTTAGAACAACCATCTCTTTAGAAGGATACATTTTTAAAAAAACACCTAAAGACATTTTGGATTTTTTTTAAAAAAAATTGTTTAACTTATTTTTTGGTAATAAAAGTATTATTTTGTAACTCACCTAAACAAGGTTTCAAACACCCTTCTTGATATTTCGAATCCCAGAGAGTTGAGACATGATTCACTTCATGATCGCCTCAATTAGGTGAATAAAGTGGCTGTACCCTTCATCCTATAACAACCTATAATATCCTGATCAAGGACTTAATAAAACAGTATTAATAGTTTGTTATATTAACAAACGGACTTTTAATAATTTGCCACCTCTTTTTGTTTATCAGGGCCCAGATGATGCCAAGCCTACCTATGCATATGAGCTTACATCAAATTTCTTTAACATCAACAGTGAAGGCTTACTTGTGGTTGGTAGTGATCAACTGGATAGAGACCCACCCAGCCCTGGAGTCTTCAGATTTCAGGTAATTTTTGTATTATCTCTAGTCTATCTATCTATATTTTGTAGCAGTAAGCCCTAGAACTAGTTCTAGATGAGCAGGACGAACCACTTGTTTGAACCTAGCAATTTGGCCTTATTAAGGCCCTTTTTACTAACCCTTTGGTAGAGAGTTCCAGCTTTCATTCATCACACCTTTGTACTATGGACCACCGAAGCAACTACGGTGTGCTCTACTAGTACTAGTAGTGAGCCTACTTTTAGTGTAAATCAGAGCAACATGGTGGTTGATTGAACCCACTACCTTGTGCTGCCCTCGATTCATTGATGACTGAGCAGTTGCTGCTGGCTCAATGTTTAAATTTATTTGTAAAATTAGAATAATTATAAACTTATGAATATGTACTGTGTATTAATACAATACTAGTGTATTGTATGTATATGAACTAATAATGTTGATAATGTGTTCAGGTTGTTGCAAGAGAGAAGCAAGGTACAGCTGCTAGTGCTCCTCTAACCATGATGGTAACTCTGAATGATGTTAACGACAATGCACCAAGACTACCTATGCTTGCTCCACTCTCAATACAGGCTGGCGAGAATCATAGAACCATAGCTCAGGTAATAACCTAACTCTTAAATCATGTTAATTAAAAACAATGCTTCATTAAGAACAAAGCTGTTCCAGGTAACACCATAAGAATACACTTCTGAGAATATAATCTGTTTAAAGTAATGAAACATTGACGAATGGCTTAGTTATATAAAAATGGGATTCCAAAGGTGTTGGATGATGATAAAGACCAAGGGCAACCTAGTGGTGGACCTGAGGTGAATCAAGGGCCAAGGACAGTAGCAAATCAAGTACCACATAGAGCTCTTATGTGTGTCCTATGCTCCACCCAGGAGTAACAGGGATGAGATAATTACTATGTGAAATGGTACTATTTGTCATGGTTTACAATCAAAATTAAAAAAAAATTGTTTAGTCTATTTGATTTGATATTATGTCTACTTCATATTTTCTAATAAATATTAGATTTATTTTAAAAGGATTTGAGTTTTTCCACTGATTAAATAATTATCATTAGTATCATCAAATATGTGTTAAAGAAAGAGAGAGAAAAGAAAATGGTTTATCTGATTCTTTGTTCCTTCATCTTTAATAATTATTTGAAGGTATAAATTCTCAAGACATTCTTATTATAAAATTAATTGCCATTAATTTCAAATTTCTTACTAATCATTCTGTTTTGACAATAATTAAAAAACACTTCATACCACTCATAAAATTTTGGTTATTTGTTTTATAGGTGACTGCAACTGACAATGATATTGGTGTGAATGCTGAGATATCTTACAGTATTTATCATGTTTCAAATAATGGAAGGAACAAGTTTAAAATAGATCCTCAGAGTGGTGATATTGAAGCCATTGGAAAATTAACTGCTGGTGAACAATATAGCATCACCGTTCAGGTTAGTAGTTAACTATGTTTAAAATAATCAGTAGTATATTTAACCAATGAAAAAGTTTTCTATTTAATTTAGATTATTTTGAAATTTTTGAAATTTTATGCAGAAGAACTCCATAAAGCTGAGGCTATAAAGCAAACCTGTAACATATAGCAATTCAAGCGCCAAATATAATATCTAATATTTGATGTTTATTTTGTTGTAGGCTACTGATGCAGGAGGTAAATTCAGTCAAACCATTGTAGAGGTTACAGTGGTTCCAGGTCCTAACACTCAGAGCCCACAGTTTCCTCAGTCTGTCTATGAAGTCTCAGTTAGTGAAGGTGCACCAATCAACTCCACGGTAGCGACTATCACTGTAAGTATAAAATAATAAATATATTTTCTTAATAAGAACTTTAAGTACAAAATCATATGTGCTTAAAGTTCTAATTGGGAAATGTTTCATAATCTCCCCTTATAATCCAAGTACTTTTCTTAAAAGGGTTTTCAAGACTGGTGTTTTCAGGATATTTAATATATTATGTCCCCTTTATTAAGAGCAGTTTTATTCAGGATAGAAGGATAGATTATTTTACTTATCAATTCATTGTGATCATTATTATAGAACAAATGTCATCTCTAGATATTGATTCAAATTCATATAAGTGTTTAAGCAGTTTTTTTTAGAGCAGGCTCCTTTAGCCTATCTGGAACGTACATTCCTTCTATGTGTTTATATATAATTAACCTTCAAAGAGATATGATTATCCATCCCTTTTTGTATGGAGAATTTGTCACTTGTTTCATTGTTGTTCAATGAACTTGTCAATCTAATTGAAGTGAGCATAAGCAAGCTTCTTATATGCCTAGTCTCTCTGTTAGTAACGTTTACTTGTCCGACGTTAACTTTAGTAAAAGTGGACCGCTTTAGTTAAAATTTGGCGTACGTGTTCCTTTTACTAATGCTCTACTAATGTGTTGATTTTACTAATAGGCTACTAGGTTCGTTGGACAGTGTTATCCGTCGACGAGTTGTTGTAAGTCACGCACAACACTCGCTAATGTGAGCTTAAAATGTAAAATTGGAATTTTAGAACGGCTAAAGACTCTATCATCACCTATTTGATGAGACAAACTGTTTTTATAAATAATTTTTTTTTTAGTAAAACCAACAGCGACATTGCTATGAAATGATAAAGATTGTTAAAACTATTAAAGCGGACCTACACGTTTAAAATAGAGAAAACAATGTTTTCATCGATATCTTAAGATCTAATGTAACGATTTTAATAAAACTTCATATACATCGTCTTAAGTTCAATTGAAACAGGCATATAAAAATTTCAACTTGATAAAAGCAGAAGTTTTTGTGAAGTGAAGTGATACATTTTATAATAGTTGAAAAGGAGATGTGTGGTTAGTGGAATAGTAAGCATGCAGGATGGCTGCGTCACTACTAGACTCTCTACTACTATCATACTCTTTAACTATCAACTCATTATGATTATCTATTTTCTCAATATTCAATACATATTTATTACTATACCCTCGCTTCAATGATAGAGCCATGCAATGCCTTGTATTATGGAGGTTATACTATTGTGCAAAAAAGAAATGAGCTCAACAAGACAGGAAACATATGAAGGGCTTTAATAACCCTAGAATGCTTATCTACGTCATTTTGACGTGTATGTTTTTGAAAAAATGTGGTATTGACTTCACCGCTAGTTTTTTCACGACCATATTCAAGGTAATCTTTCCTCAGTTTGTCTGCTTTAGGCAAATGTTACTAATAGTTTTGTCTTTTTAGTTTTTGGTGATATTGATAATAACTATATTATCTATACCATCTAGTCTATATTATTTGTCCAAAAACTGGTCAAATATATATTGTTTATAATTTAAAAAAAAAAAGTTTTTCTTGTTCTTTCTGTTTCTGTATCAATATAGTCCAGGAGCCAGGTCGAAAAAACCAGGTCGAGCTGGAAAGTATTTTGAACTTAATGGAATTTTTACAGGTAACTCAGGGGTCCTCTGGGACGCCAATGCTGAGTTTTCGACCTCGTGGCCCTTGTGCTAACTTGGGGAGGGGGGAAAAACCCCAATTTTTTCGTCAATTTTTTGGTTTTTCGCCTCTAGCTGGAAAACTACGCGTCAATCAAAAAAACTTTACCAGTACAATGTTAAAGAGCATTAAATTTCCTTTAAAAATCACTGGTCATACGAGTGTTTTCACCCATTAGGTACTGTGATACAGCATTGTGAAAAATGCCAAATTTAAAAAAATGTGGATTTTAGCGGAAAAAGCGTGTTTTTGGGCTTATAAAATAGATTTATCATCATAAATTGAGTGTACGTATGTATATGTATACCATAATAATATGTAACCCCCCCCCCCCCCAGAACCAAATTTGAAAAATAAGTTAAATAAACCTCTTCTCCCCTGAAACATTTAACATGGTGCTATCATCAATCTTACTTTAGGGTGGAGGGGAGGGGGAAAGGATCCGCTGATTAGTAGCGTACCGAAGCTAGGGCGGTCCACCTCAGGCCCCGTTCAAACGGAGGACTTAATTTTATTTTTAAATTGAAAAACCAAAGCAATGTTAAGAAGCGATAATAATGTGCGTAACTTATTGATTACGTAGGTAAACAAGTTATCTATAATTATGCATATATAATAATAAACATAATAATAAAAATAATATGAAAATAATAAACAAAAAATTAACATTAAATTAAATCTTCGTGAGTCTCTTCGATAAGCGACTCGTCAGCCCCTTCTTCGTCCATGCCTTCCTGGTATAGGTTGTCGAGCAGGTCGTCGGTACCGTTGTCATCAGTATCATCCTCGTTGACGTTGGGCTCGGCGGAATTTTCGCACCCGGTGCCCACACAGTACTTCAAAATCTATATTATGCCGATGGGCGCTGTTTATTTTTTAGGGGTGAAAACTACCCCCAATTATCAAAACTTATAAAGTAATATTTTAAAGCTTAAGGTGAGTGAAATTTCGTTTGGATTAGTTGAATAATGATTGTTTTATACTTTCGAGCACAATTTCAAAATATTTCAACCCTTAAAAATCAACCCTTGTTAGGCCTTAATGTACAAAAAAATATTTATCCTTAAATAAATGATTAATTTATCATATCTACTTAATTTAAGAATGTTGTTGCTTAAAATATTACCAATCTCATTATTTTGCAATTTTTTAACCCTTAAATACCACCCCCTTACAACGATTTGTACCCAAAGTACTAAATGCACACAAATGATTTCATATTCTTCTTTCTGACATCAAATCACGTATACCAATTTTCATTCATATCGGATCAAAAATAATAATATTTATAATTTTTAGCTAACACCATTTATTCCCTGTTTTTCCATTTTATCCCCCTCTTAAATGAAAATATGACAAGTGTTTATAACAACAATTACTGCTCTCTTAAAAAGCTATCCAACGACATTCTTCATATAGGATTTATACTATTTTGACTTTTGTACCCCGTACCCCATACTTCCGCCGTCTGGATATTCCCAAAGGTTGGAGTTAAGCTGTTCACATGTGTCCCATGTGATCCACGCAAAACCGTAGAGCGACGATCAATTTGAATTAGGGGGTTGTTTTCACTAATTTTTTCGTAGAAAAATATAGGGACTAACTTTATTTTCACCGTAACTCACTTAATTTTGATGCTATCGACTTCTATTTTTTAAAAAATGAAAGCTCTTTTTGTCTACTTTAAAAAAACATCTATAAGTTTTCCTCGTAAAATGCACAGTTTTATCGCTATTTGCCTCTGAATCTCTAAAATTTAGCATTTGACAAACAAAAGCCAACAATTAACAAGCCGTAGGTCGGTCCGTATTTGTCGCACATGATTTATAAAATTAGGATTTCCTTTCTTTTTTTATAGGCTACAATTTTGTTCTTACAGTTTGTTTGATAAAATGCATATTTTTCGAGTTATTCGCGAAAAACCGATCAAAAAGGTCGAACAACTTTTACTTTCAATCGCGAATAACTCGAAAAATATTAATTTAACAAAAAAAATGTATAGATCATTTTTGACTTAGAATTAGCTTTTCCATCGATTCCTGTGGTTAAAATAAAAATAAAAATTTCAACCCCCGAGAGGGGGTGGCAACCACCCCCTGGGTAATAGCAATGATGATATAGATGATATAGATTTTGATGCTTGGACTATTCTCTACCTACTGTCAAATTTTCTAGTGAATCGATGTATGACGAAAGAATTGCGAGCCAAAGTTCTTCATTTCCTGGACTATTGATATTTTTATTTTATTAAAAAATTAAAAAGTCAAAAATTAAGGGAAGGATAGAACTTCTTTACCTACGTAATCAATAAGTCACGCACCTTATTCGTCATCAAATTTGTTTCAGGCGGGGGGGAGGGCAGTGAGGGGGGAGGGGTTTACAGGGGATTACATATTATTATAGTATACATAGAAATGTTGAATACTCAATTTATGATGATAATCTGTTTTATAAGCCCAAAAACACGCTTTCTCCGCTAAAATCAACATTTTTTAAAATTTGGCATTTTTTCACAATGCTGTATCACAGTACCTAATGCGTCAAAATAGCCGTATGACCAGTGATTTCTATAGGAAATTTGATGCTGTTTAACATTGTACTGGTAAAGTTTTTTTGTTTGACGCGTAGTTTTCGAGCTAGAGGCGAAAAACCAAAAAATTGACGAAAAAATTGGGGTTTTTCCCCCCTCCCCAAGTTAACACAAGGGCCACGAGGTCGAAAACTCAGCATTGGCATCCCAGAGGACCTCTGAGTTACCTGTAAAAATTCCATTAAGTTCAAAATACTTTCCAGGTAAATCTACCTGGCTCCTGGACTAATATAGAAGTTAAAAATTGATTGAAAATAAATCCCTGAATGCTAATAAAAAAAATATCACTTTTTCATAGTGTCTATTTACATGCTTCATACTCACAAAAACCTGTGTGAAAAAAAACAGTGTTGTGTGCGCACTCGTGTGCGTAAGTGGTAGGGTTTGAATGTTGCACTCGTCCAAACTCATCAATCTTTTTATCTGATGGCTTCAAAATAGATTTTTACTAATTATTTTCTAGTTGTAGGTCAAATTGACGTATGATAAGTAATAAAGGGTGTTTTTTAAAGATAAGTATTCTAGGTTTAAGAGCTTACAATTTGGAGCTTTCTGTTGGCCCAACTTGTTAAAAATATACTTATTTAGATTTCCCCTCTCTAGTTAATAAGTTGTATGCTTTTGGGTGTAGCCGAGCGTTTAGCATACTTGCAAACTCTTGCCTGAAGCCTAGGTCCTTATCAATATACCTCTTAGTTTTGCCATGATTTTTGTTTACTAATGTCAGATCTAAATAATTTGATTTGTTAATAATTTAGGATAGTGTATTTTATTCTTTGATTAACATAAGTTTCTTTTCTATAAACTAATTATTAATTTTATGGTGTTTATTTTCTATAGGCTGTGGATCCTGAAAATGAACCAGTGACCTACTCTATTGTATCAGGAAATGATCTGAGACAGTTTGGAATCAATGACAGACTTGGTGTGATAAGTGTTATCAGAAGACTTGACAGAGAAGATCTTACTAGATACCAACTGGTAATTTAGCTTTTTTCATATTTTTAAAAAATATTTCTTTTATTATAAATATTTAGTTCTGTTTGTTTAATTTGAGTTATTTTTGTGTTTTTTCTCTAGGTAATCAAAGCTGAAGATGAGGGTGGTCTATCAAGTACAGCTACAGTTAATGTCAAAGTGAGTGATATTAACGATAAAAACCCAGAGTTTACTCAGGCCAGCTACTCCCTAAGTGTTAAAGAAGGACTTGTAGGTGCTCACCTAGGTCGTATCATAGCTACAGATGCAGATGAAGGTGCGAATGCAGTTGTGACTTATTCACTGCCTTCAGACGTCCCTTTTACCATAGATCAAGGAACTGGTGATATATTTACCAACACTGCTCTGGATTACGAACAACATAAGGTATGAAATTATCCTTTTTTAAATCACATTCCATATCATAGACATAATGAAAAGTAGGAGATATATTTAGGCCTTGGTAACTCTTATAATTGAGCAGTAAGCTTTCCTATCAATAAAGTTAAAGACATGAACAGACGGGCATGGTCACTACTTGTAATAGTGACCACGTATGCTCATGTCCGAGCTGGGAATTGAACCGACTTATTATTGTATCTCTTTATATTTTTTTTTGTTAATGTAATGTTAATGAAAATGTTTCTATTTATAATAATTGTCTGTATGTATTTTAGGAGTATAAGTTCATAGTGACAGCTCAGGATGGAGCCCCAGAGCCTAGATTAGCTACAGCGACTGTAACAGTATCAGTTATTGACACAGAAGATGAACTACCCATCTTCCATCAGCCTAACTATGAAGCTAAGGTTCTTGAAAACTTACCTGACTATGTCGTCACCCAGGTCAAGGTGTGTATCGTAACATATTTATATGTTTTTTTAATTTCTTTATGTTGATGGATGGCTTAGGTGTAATAAATAACAATTATTCTCATTCTTTCATGAGACGTTATATATTTTTATTTAATTTTAAAATTTCTAAAGACCCTCTCTCATGGAGATAGGTATATTATTATATTATAAACACAATTATAATCTATTATATATCAACAATTATATATCTCTAATTAATTAAACAACTGTGACAGAAGATGACCCTTTAGAGGGTCAAAATGTTTTATGAAAGAAAGATAATAATTGTTATTTATTACACCTAAGACATCCATCAACATAAACAAATAAAAAGTATATAGAAAGGTGTTAATCTCAATGTTTTACATATGTATATGGTTAAAGTAAATAATTTGGGGCATATTTCCTCTTGATTGTTCTTTTTGATTTTGTTAATAAATAATTGTTCATAATTTTTCAAATTACAATCATTGCATTTGCTTATTTAGTTCCATTGGAAGTAAAAAAATATAATTTACTTTTCATTAATGATAAAGGTAAAAATAAAGAAATATGGTACTGGATCTGACATCTGTTGGTACATGTATGAACTACTTTAGTTCACTCTTCTCTTGCTAGGTTACACTGTTGCTTGTTGCTTTTTCCCCCCAATAAACTTATTTTACCTTCCTACCATCATTAATTGTAAGGATATAGAACTCAATGAGTATCTTTTTTTTTATTTGTGGGTTAATATTAATGAGAATTTTTGTGAACTCATTGAGAATAAGCAAACGAGGAAAACTTTTACCATATGGAGTGTATGGTGGAATATCACCCTTTTACTACTACACACTTGTATATGTCTGTGAACTCGAGACAGCAATTAATACATGATATGGGGAGAGTTAAACCTTTCATTGTTATACATGAGTTAACTTTTTTGTCGGTTATGGTTATGAGCTATGGATAAGATATTTGATTCAGAAACTTAGTACTTCGAAAGAGAATGAACCAGTCTACTTATTGTCTTACCTAACTGTTTTAAAAGTATTTTGTTATGCTGGTCACTGGAAACATAAAATAGAAGAACAGGATCACCAGCATGCCATCTTCTTGTCCTAACCTGTAGCAATTATAGGGTGTATAAATATTTATGTGGCCCAGACACTCCAGTCACTAGATGTTTAGGACCAAACTTCCTTCATTAAAAACATAAAAGCCTTTGATAGCTAGAGTAGAAATTTGAGCTTTACATAAGCTATAGAAAAATCACTGATTCTTGAGTTTCAGGTCCTGTAAAATTATCAACTTAGTATTTGTATTCAGTTAAAATTTGTATAGTAGTCCTTGTATTAATTATAAAGGAAATATGTATTAAATTCTATTTAAAATATGTTTCAGGCTGATGATCCAGACACTATGAAGAGAGTTACATACATAATGAAACAGGGTCCCACCGAGTTTTTCTCTGTGGATCCTAAGAGTGGTAAAATCAAAACAGTTAAAGGTTTGGACTACGAAACGGAAAGCCAACATACTTTGATTATTGGAACCGAAGAGAACAACTCTACCAGGCCTGGAGCTACTACTAAAGTCATCATACACGTTGAAGTAACTACATTTATTTATCATACTTAGTAAAATAATTAATTTTTGGTATATATACAGTCGTACTTATCGTACAGTAACTTTTATCGTACGATACAGTTCACAGCATAAAGTTGATTTAAGGGTGGGGGAAGTGAATAGCTAAGTATCAATGAGTGCAGCCATTGTTAAATGCTTCAATGTCGATGCATACTTTGGTTGCTAATATAAATGCATTATTAGTAGTTGATCATTGATGTTTACATTGATAGTTAAACACTTAAATATTGATTTTATACATAGAAATTATAAATCATGTGATGTAACATTAATAGCGAAACTCTTAAACGGTTGTTTGACAATGAGCTCAATCTCTAGATGGCCCTTGTCTCTTCTTGATTTAATTAACAAATTAGTTGATTTGTCTTTACATAAATAAATGTCAACACTTAAGTGTCAATGGTTACTATTAATGTGATTTCAATAAGCAATAAGTGATGTTTACACTGATAGTTCAATTCTTAAACATGAATTTATACATTATAAATAATTATAAATGTGATATTAAAATAATTGATGTGGACATTAAAAGTTTGATGTCTACACATGTGGGCAACACTGAATTCCTCAAACAAAATGTTTTTTTTTTCTATAGTTCTTAATCTGATATGTCAAATAGTCACGCTGGTATCCCATTTTGACAATTATAAATAATTCTAACGTTTGTCCCCTTTTTTTTAATAATGTAGAGCAATTATAATTTCTTCTTTCTCCCATTTTCTTTAAACATCCCTCTGAGATTTTTTATGAGTTTTACCTGCGACAAATCATTAAAATTGATTAATTATGTACATCTTTCGAAATAACAAAAAAAATACAACATTATGATGTCCATGCTCAATATGATATTCGATGATCAAGTGAGCAAAACAAACTAACAAATTAAAAAGCTAACAAACCTAGATGAAACATATAAACTTCAAAATTAATTTCTTTGAATCCACCTTTCCAATTAATTTGTCTATAAAATTTCTGGTAATTGATCTATTACCTCCTAATTAGTGAAGTTGTGTATCATTTGGTTTATTATTTTAAAGTTTAATATTGTCTATTTGTTACTAAATTTGTTAATTCTTTGTTTCAGGATAGAAATGATATTCCTCCAGTATTCATGATGGTGCCTAGACCAATAACTTTAGATGATGATACACCTATTGGAACTAAAGTTACCACTCTCATTGCTACTGATTCAGATGGCACTTCTCCTGGAAACAAGGTAATAATGGCTAATATTCAATAAAAATTACAGAATTAAATATATTTTTAAAACTCTTCAATATATTAGTTGTTTACTATATAGGGTGTCCCAAGTCTAGATATTCAAATTCAAGGAGTGTATTTAGGAGATCAACATTGAACTTTTTTGTTCCATAATGATAGCCTTGATCGATTTACTATTTTTTGCATCAAAGAACAATTTTACATGGTTTGCTCATAATAATGCCTTCTAATTTTAAAACCAGTAAAGATAGAAAGATGCAGTTTTGCAGCACTTAAAAGTGTATACATTTTCCTTTAAAATTTTCCATAGGATATCAAAACGTAATTTGGATACAGAAGAATTTTCACTTGTGATTTGTTGAATATTTTATTCCAATTTTTAGTCTCAGAGCTCATCTCTCTTTACTGCTTCAGCAAAAGGCAAAGCAACAAAAATATTGACTCATTTTATGAGCTTTAATATGACACCTTGGCCGCCCTTTTATATTTTGTTGTTCAGCGTCTATAGACCTAAATGTTTTCCGAATCCGTTCCTCTTAAAGTACATTCTTCGAGGAGTGAGACAGCACAGACATGATTTTGTTTATCAATGCTAAATATTGATGGTGAACATACATGTTGGTTTTTCTCAGACAATGAGCTCAATCTCTAGGTGGCTCTTATCTCTTCTTGATTTAATTAATAGACGTATCAATAATTTCTGAACTGACTGTCTTTGTCAGTGAGTAGTCATCTGTTACAGCTTGCACAATGTTGTTACAGTTTTTTTTCACAGGTGGTATGAAAATACTAATAGGTTTTGTTCAATTGTGCATTTTCTTGCAACTCTGTTTCAGAGTTTAGTTTTTATATACAATAGTTTTAACGTAGTTTATGTACACTACAAACAGAACAATACCATATTTGCATACTCCTCCACAGAGGAAGCAAACAGCATTTCCTTCATTAGAAAATAAATATTTTTTTAAACTCACAAATTATTTAACACGATGTGCTATTATATGATGTAACCACTACTCAGTATATCATAATACATTAATTATATTTTATCCTCTATGCCGAATTAATATTGACGAAATCTTTAAACAGTCTGATGCACAATAACAACATTTTGTTGGAAAATTTGTATGCTTAAAGTGTTCTTCATAAGATCAAATTGTGAATAGGAAATTCTGCTTTAGCTATTACTTTATCTGTGATATGTTTAAGATTTTGAAGCATAATTTTAAACTTATGTGTTTAAGGTCCGTTACGAGATTGTGGGCAGAGGTAAAGCCACTAAGTATTTCCATATCGATCCTGATCTTGGTACTATAACTGTAAAGGATGATCTCAGCAAAGAACCCGATTCTGAATATCAGGTAACACTATTTTTAATTATTTTAAATTTTTCAAATATTAGTGTTGTAGTTAGACATATTATAGGTAAAGTACCAAATTATAAGTTGTAATTGTACACCGAATTGCAGAAAGTGTGCTTGTCCTGAGCCACAAGTCACTCGAATCAAATTTTGGAGAATATGTTTAGTTTTATATACTCTATTGAATATTTTGTGTTGTGATCCCTGGAAAAACACCCTCAGTTTCAAGTGGTCAAATCAGTTGATTTTATACGCTTTCTTTTTTGGTTCAAAAAGTTTCTGAAATACAACAGATATAGTAAAACAGGATAGTTATTCTATAATTTTAAACTTAGAAAGGAATTCAGGAGTTACTTAAGCCTCCACTTTTATGAACTCTTAATGTTTAACAATAATACTAACAATTTTTTTCTTTGTTGAATATTTAGATTGATGTGAAGGCATCAGATCTTGGCTCACCTCAGCTCAGTTCCATCACATCAGTGGCTATATTTGTTCGTCGTACAGCTACTGTAGCTCCGGATCCTAACCTTGGCTTCCCAGAAGACTCATATACCATTCATGTTTCTGAAGATACATCCCCTGGAGCTCTTCTTAAGTAAAAATTTTATTTTTATTTTCAAAGTTTAATAGTTATTTAATGGTATGAATTCACCGGGATACAAATTTTGGCAATATTCATTTACACAATCACAAAAATTTGTTAAGACTCAAAAACAATACGAATTCAAGCAACTGGAATATGTTTTTCCTACTTTCTGTTTAAAATTCATCTTAAAAAAACTTTTTAATATGCACAGAATTTTAATTTAACTATCAAATTCATATAAATATTTTTTTTTTAATTTTCAGGAGGTTTGAAGTATTGTCAACAAGAACACCTCAGCAGGTTCCTCTAAGATGCTCCATTGTTCAGACCAATTATTCTGGTTAGTATTCATTTATTAATATTTAATTATTTTATTTTTTCACTAAGTGAAACAATTTCATTTTTTTTTTTTTTTTTTTTTTTTTTTAATTTGATAAGTTTTCATGTGAGTTGGAGCAGTATAATCTACAACTCTATATGATATTGGGTAAGTGACAACAAAGATACAAGCTTAGAGTGTCTCTCTTAATATCTTTGGATATTAAGTAAAACTTAATTGAAGCGAGCGTAGCGAGCTTCCTACATTCAACGAAATATGCTCCGTGTCTTTCTGTCTGTCTGTCTGTCTGTCAGTCTGTCTGTCTGTCAGTAACGTTCACGCGTGTGACGATAACTTGAGTAAAAGTTGACCGATTTAGTTGAAATTTGGTATACATGATCCTCTTACTAATACTCAGGCTAAGTTCGTTGGACAGCGTGATCCGTCCAAGAGTTCGCGCGCAACGCTCGCGTAAACGAGAGGTACAAAAATTAAATTGGAATTTCAGGACGGGAAAAGATTCTATCATCATCTATTCGATGAGATGAACATTTTTTTCAAATTACATTTTTTACTAAAACCAACAGCGACACCGCTATGACTTAATAAAGATCGCTAAAACTATTAAAGCGGACCTAAACGTTTATAATAGAGAAAACAACCTTTTTACCGATATCTTACGTTCTAACGTAACGATCTTAATAAAACTTCATGTACATCGTCTAAAGTACAATTGAAACAAGTATGCAAAATTTCAACTTGATACATGCAGTAGTATTTGAGTAATGAAGTGATACATTTGTAATATTAGTTTAAAAGCTATTCCGGGTGGTTAAGATTCTTATAGTCGTTTTGTGTGTAGGTTTGTTATGAAGTAAAGCTTTGTACCGAGTACCCCCACTCTACCCCTTACTACCTCTTCCACTTATCTTCAACTATGATATTCATCATGATTAACAAATTTCAATATTCACTATTTTATTGCAATACGCTCGGTTCAATGATAGAGCCACGCGATGCCTAGTTGATAATTCTGGAAATGAACATTAAAGATAATCCATCCAATATGAACGTGGATGGAACCTTTTTGATGGTATTATACTCCAAAAATGTGTTTTATTTTTAACACATGCAGTGTTAACTCTGTATACGGTCAATCTGTTTTATGAACCAAAATCCTTACAAAAAATGCTTTAGTTTGCTACAGGCATCTGTATTTTACACACATACAACAAAATGTTCGTCTCATCAAATAGATGATGATAGAATCTTTTCCCGTGTTGAAATTCCAATTTAATTTTTGATCCTCTCGTTTACGCGAGCGTTGCGCGTGAACTCTTGGATGGATCGCGCTGTCTAACGAACTTAGCCTGAGTATTAGTAAGAGTATCATGTATACCGAATTTCAACTAAATCGGTAAACTTTTACTCAAGTTATCGTCACACACGTAAACGTTACTGACAGACAGACAGACAAGATGCATAGTTTGTTGAATGTAAGAAGCTCGCTTACGCTTGCTTCAATTAATTTTTCAATTACATCTATACATTTTAATAGGAAATAACTATAATCATAAATAAATACGTTAAGAAATGTATTATTTAAATGACTTTAACTCTCGACAAAGCTATACAATCTGTATAAAAATGACTGTGGAATTTTTAAAAATCTTATTCAATATTTCTTTATCATAAAATAAATTCACTTATTAAGTTTAAAAATAGATTTTTTTAAGTCTACATTATTTTTTTATGTTGAAAATGATTCAGTCAAATATTCTTTTGTTTAAGCGTAGAAGTAATAATAAAAAAATGAAGGACAAATAAATGACCCATAAGTCATTATTTTTTTTTTCTGTCTAATTTATTTGCTTACTATTAATTGTATTTGCTATTAGTAATAAAACTACGTTGTTTCTCCTTCAGTTTCCCATTGCCTTTTAGTATGGTTGCATCCATCTGTTTTTTAGTTTGGCTTTAAAAATAACTTCTGTTTAAAGGATTTATCTTTTATGTTAAAAGACACAACATAGTGTGAAGTGTTTTATATTATTGTTGCCCACCATCAAGTTTCATTTTGATTCTTTATAACATAGTTATTTATTGTGAATTTAAAAAAATAAATTTTCTTTTAATGTACTTATTTTTTACTTTGACTCTAAAAGAGTTTGGGAAAAATACAAATAATAATAATATTAGTTGGCTTAGAGTTAGTGTTTTTCAGTATGGGGAGAATATTAAGGAAAAGTTTATTAAAATGTTGTGATCAATTATTCTGTATAAGGTGTTACTGTGTTAGTAGATGTTGATTATAGAGATATTTAGGTTGAATTTAACAGAATGTTAAGGCCCCCATAAACGGTCAAAATGTTTGCGCAAACATCATGTTTGTGCAAACATTTTGACCTTGTATGGGGCTGTTTGATGTTTGACATGTGTGGCCTAAATTTTCCCCACATCAGGTTTGCGCAAACATTTTCCCCACATCAGGTTTGCGCAAACATTTTGCGCAAAATGTTTGATCATGTATGGCCTTAAAAGAATTCAAATATTTTTAAAACAGGTTTAATCCTCTGTAAGGTCATAATTTATTTTTGATAATTATTTACAATACTTGAAGGTATTTCATGTGATATCAATAATACTTTTTTTGAAAAGGTAGTACATGCTCATTGCTGAAATTGACTGAATGCATTTAGTTTAAAAGTTCCATTCATCATGGAATTTTATCATAAATATAATAATCTCTGATGAAACAGCCTACTAGGGGCACGAGCCCACAGCTATTTTCTACCATTGTTAGAATGTAAGGAATAGATTTTAATTATTCATAGCAACTCCCATCAGATGAAGAGACTGAATGGAATTATATCATCTACTGTAAAATTCAATATAAATCTAGTGATCTTCTTAGTGGTCAAATTCCCGATATTGCATTTTTATCAATATTTTTTCTCTTTCTTCTTCTATGATAATTTAGTATATAAACCAACTTGTTAGTAAATTGCAATTTATTTTCTACAATATTTTTATTAATGAAAATGCACTAAATGCAATTTTGTTATCAGTTTAAAAATACTTGCCTATTTTAAGTATTAAAGCTGAACATTTAAGTATTTCAAGTACACCTCGATATCAATGTTGTTCATGACCTACTAAAAAATGTTAAAAATGATTTTTCACCGTAACTACAGTTCATTGAATATTTATAATTATTAAGCCAACAAGGTCAACAGTTAAAAAATAATTCTTTATCATTCTTGATAAGCATGAAGTATAGTTCTGCGCTAAGTCGTAACATTAGTCAATGGTTCTAATCTATACTTATTTTTCAATAGAATTTTAAATAAGCTTAGTTGTACAAAATACTAGTAACTTATCATTTGCCGAATTCTCTAAATAACTTTTGGAAATAAATTTTTAATTAATATTTCCCATTTATTTAGAGATTTCTATTATTTTTAATTTTGTTATTCTCAAGTCAATTTTAGAAGTAGTTGTATACTATTTATTTATTAGATAGTTTTTTTTTTTTTAAATAATAAAACTGTACAATTTTTACATATAAATTGTTAATAAACCTTTAATATATTTAATTCATATAAATAAACTTTTTATTAATTTATTTCAAAATCAAAAGTAACAATGTTTTTTATATTTATGAATTTTAACTTTAAATCACAGAATTGTAATTAAGAAAGAATCAAAGAAATTTAAAAATTTAATTTTAATTTTTTGTTCTTGTTTATTGCATCTAATTAGTTTGAGAAATTCAATAATGATAAAACATCAATAAGCTTTAATTGTTAATATTAAAAAATAAGTTTTACATAAGTTTGTTTAAAATAGTGTTTCATTTTAGACTTGTGATTTTACACGGTTTGACTGTTTTAAATGTGTCTGTGTTATTTCCCTCAAGATTTTGTGTTAACGGTGAATTTGTGAATATTTAATGTGATTTGGATAAAACATGGATCCAAGATATTTGATTTATTTTTTAATTTTCATGATAAGTAAGTTAACATAATTTTAATTCTATAGAATTTTTTAAATGAATGGCAATTCATGCCTAATGAATTCATAACATCAATTTGTCACACAACAGTTATGATGGGCTTTGCCCTGCCAAAGAGCAGTTTTTATGTGGGTCGATCAACGACCCACATAAAAACGAAGATTAAAAGAAGGGACAAACCTAACTACTATATAGTATGGTCTTCTTATAAGTAGCTTCTCATTTATACGATACTGAGTTAACACCGCATGGGGTCCTTTGCCGGAGTCGGGAATTCAACATATAACCTCCAGAATACAAAGCAAAGATAATACCAATGAGCTACCATCGTTTTTTATTCATAACATCAAATTATTATTAAGACCGACAGACAGATGTAAAACCATCCTGCCTTTGGGAAATCACAAACTCCTACTATTCCAGTGCAGCAATCATATCAATTAAGTTATGATGTAGGAATGTTTTCAAGTGTCTAAATCACATGTGGGCAACCCCCGGCCCGCGGGCCAGATCCGGCCCGTGGCATATTTTGATCCGGCCCGCGGACGTGCAGCGTTTCTATCGTACCAAAAGTCTATTAGTTACTTCAAAGCATCGAAAGTGGCTTTTTTTTATCGAAGTTTCTTTCTTTTTTTTAATGCCTAGTGAGTTTTAGAATAAAATTAGAAAAAAAATATCACTAGATGTTTTTTTATTTTCATCTCTAGGTATGATGATGCGAAATTAATCTAATAAGGAGAAGTTAAGGTCGAGACCAGCCGAGAGAGTGGGGAAAGGGAGCACAGCCTTATTACTTGCACATTTTATTATAAACCCTGGCTTAGCCTAACCCCCTTCACACACACTTCCACACTAACTACTCATAACTACCGACTTAAACCGAAAACTAGATCCAAAATGGAGTAAAACGCCACAAAGCGCACTTTTCAATCTCAATCCGTTGCCGAGATATGACTTTTTTTTAAAGAACACGTTTTTTGCTAATAAAATTTAGTCCACTTCAACTGTGTCTTTTTTTTACTTTTGACCACATTTTCGAAATTAGAGTTAAATTCCCTATAAAACTAGAGCATTTTCATTTTTGGAAACCACTAACTAAACACCGAAATAACAGTTCAAACGTTCACAAATTAGAAAAATTCAAATTTCTGGAATACTTTGAATGCTCACTCACTATTTTCCTAGAAAAACTCTTGGAGGCTGTCAAATCTCAAAAAAACTTCCTCATTCAATACCCTTTTGAACGGTATAATCAACATTGCAATTTTATGGAGAAATTCAAGTTCGAATGCAAAAAAAAAATGTCACCTACAATACTTTTAGTAGGTGAAAATGCTTGGGTGGACGAGAAAAATCCACAACAAGTTTTTTAAATGGGAATTTAATACATTAAACATTTCAATAGAAAACCACTTTTGGTTAAGAAAAATTAGATATATCTATAATAATATTATGATAATGTATCAATGTATCACTTGTGTTTTTCTTTAAATTTATATAGTATTTCTATAATATGTATCACTTTTTTTTATTCAATTTTGTAATTCATACACTTCTACTCGAAATTCCAACTTTGTTTTATTTAAAAAATCCCAATAAAAAAATCATTGAAAACAATGGCAATGAACGTTAACACAAAGGATCTCACAGGAGAATTTTCTACAGTTTTGAAAAATACTTATTCGTACTTTCGAATAAGTTGCAGGTCATTTTAAAACTCCCATGACATTAAATATCTTATACCCAATTATGATATTCACCATTCTATATCTGGCGCAAAGATCACAGTATTTCTTTATATATGGTGTTCAACAGACTATCCCCCCCCCCCAGGATATTTGAATAGGTATTTTGATCCGGCCCGCGACTCGGAGGAACCGTAACAATCCGGCTCCAGACGAGGAAAGGTTGCCCATGTCTGGTCTAAATAGATATACTATACAAATACCCTTTATTAATAAGTAATAACTATTTTGTAATCAAATCTGTTATTTTTTGTTTAGATATATTTATTGTGAAGACAACAGGAGGCAAAGAGTGTGAGCTGAGACTTGGAGACAATCCTCTTGACTATGAGAAAAAGTCAAGTTATCAGATCAATCTTCAAATTGATTCACTTGCCGGTCTCATCAACCCAGCCAAAAATCAAACTTCGGTAAGCCCCTTAAAGTAATTCTGTTTCTTTTTAACATGGATATTTTTCTGGGACTTTAGTGAGAAAAGCCTAAAGTGAATTTAACAAAGGTTTAGAAGGAGGTGTCATCAGTTTTAAAATTTCTTGCAAATGATAAGTGAGGATCCTAAGAGCTTCCCAAGTGGCTTCAAAGTTGTACGAAGCTAGGTATGCTTGAACGACTTGTGACACAGTTTCTTGAAGTAAGCTATGTAAATAGTGCATTTTCGGAACACTATTAAAATATTTATCATCCTTAATTAGTGTTTAAAATAAGTTCTTAAAACGGAGCCAATCTGAAATTTTTTATTGCATGTAGTGTATTTTCGTATAATTATAGCTAACCTATGAAGCTTGAAGTTAGTTACCAGGTGTTTTTTAATACTTCTAACCATAATTGCCTTTTATTAGGAACATGTAGCATGTTGTTTTAAGCTTGCGAAGAATATTGCTTTACATGTCAGGAGAAGGGAAGGTTCCCTTGTCTTGGACAGATATATGTACCTTTCTTTTCTTTTTTTTTTTTTTATATATAGGGTGAGCAAAAAAATCTGTTCTATAGACTCCCTAAGAGAAGAGAAGCCTCTCCATAGGTTGTGTGGGGTTGGCTCTCCGACCCACTAAAAAAAGACCACCCTATTCCTAGGCAGAGTCCAGCAAGGTACCGTTCTCACATTACTTCCTGCTGGTGCCTTCTATTGTGGCCCTTGTGGCAACATCCCTTTTCCTTTTCTCTTCTTCAGGTTTTCCTAACCTGCTCTACCTTTCTTGATTGTTCAATCAGGGTGTTCTAGTCGCTCCTCAGCTGCCCTCTTCTGTCGCAGTACATTCTCTGTGAAGGAGGCTACTGCTGTCCAACTTTCCTTGTTATCCAGCATCTTTTTCGCAAGGGTGTCTGGGGTTATATCTCCTACCATCTTTGTCAGGCAATGCCTCTACTCGCTCCAGCTAGGGCAGGTAAAGAAGGTATGGTAAGAATCATCCTTCCCCCCCCCCCCCCACAGTGCATGCAGCTTGGGCTAGCTGCTCTTCCTATTTTGTAGAGGTACGCGCGGAACAGCCCGTGTCCTGACAACAACTGTGTCAGATAGAAGTTTACCTCGCCATGGCTTCTGTCCATCCACTCTGTCAGGTTGTGAACAATCCTGGCAGTCCACCTTCCTGTTGTTTCGCCTCTCCATCTAGTCTGCCACTGCATCATCGTTGTTGTTCTTATCTCTAGCCTGGCTACTTTCTTGTCCTCGCCTTTCTTCTCAGCAAGTTTCTTTCTTTCTTGTGCCAGGAGATCAATAGGGATGATCCCTGCTATCACCAGGATGGCTGCTTCTGATACTGTGCGATAAGCACATGCTACTCTCAGGGCCCCGATCCTCTGTACTGATGCCAGCTTCTTTCTATATTTCTCATGTTTGAGGCTGTCTGACCAGACTTCAGCTCCGTAAAGCATGATGGAGTGAGTGACTGACATGAGAAGTCGCCGTCTTGATTGTCTTGGTACCCCGATGTTAGCCATTAGTCTGCCAAGCCTTGTTGTCATTGCTGTGGCCTTGTCTGCTGTGCTTTTAATATGGTCCCAGAAGGTCAGTTTCTTATCAATGAGCATCCCGAGGTATTTCACTGTCTTTTTTACCGCGATGGGGATACCCTCAACCATCATTTCTGGTGCTACTGGTATCCTCCTTTTTGTCAGGACTGCAATTTCAGTCTTGCTTGCTGCGAGGCTCAGACCATGGTCTTTTAGCCAGGCACCGGCTCTCCTCATGGCTTGGTTGAGTTTTAGCTGCACTAGCTCCTCGTCTCTTGCCAGGATAACTATAATTACGTCATCTGCATATCCAACTAGTTGGGTTCCTTCAGGCATCTCCAGCTTTAGTATACCATCGTAGGACGCATTCCATAGATCCGGCCCAGACCCTTGTGCGGCGCCCCCTGTTACCTCCTTTGTCCTTGTTCCGTTACTTGTCTCATACAGCAGAATCCTGTCGCTCAGGTAGTTCCTAACCATCTTGCTGAGGTAAGAGGGCACTTTGAATGTTTTCTCAAGAGCGTCTAGCATCACACTCCACTTCGCCGAGTTAAAAGCGTTCCTAATGTCGAGAGTAATTAGGGCACAGATTGGTCTTGAGAAATGGTTACCTCTTTCGATCGCCCTGGCACACTCTACTACTAGTTTTATGGCATCCACAGTTGATCTTCCTTGTCGAAAGCCATACTGCCTCTCAGAGAGATCTCCTGCCTCGTGGATGGCAGAGAGCAGGCGCGGCCTGATAAGTTTTTCGAGGAGTTTTCCTGTTGTGTCTAACATGCAGAGTGGGCGGTACGCAGAAGGGGTGCCCTCTCCTCCCTTTCCTTTGCTGATAAGGACCAGGTTTGCTCTCTTCCAGTCACTATAGAAGATGCCCGCTTTCAGGCAGGTGTTGAAAATGTTCAGCAGTAAGTCAGGGGCAGTCTTTGCCACTGCTTTTAGGACCTCTGATGGGATTCCGTCCGGACCAGGACATTTCTTACTTTTCATCGATTTAACGGCAGTGTATAGTTCTTCTTTGCTGAACAAAGTTACTTCTGAGGGGAGGGGGTCTTCGCCTATGTTTTCCCTTTCTTCCTGCTGTGATGGGAATAGTGCATCTACTATGCTCTTCATTGTATCAGCATCAAGCAAAGTGTTTGATGTCAGCTTGCCGAGTTTTCCTGCTACTATTTTATATCCCAGGCCCCATGGGTCTGCATCCCCTGCAGACATATGTACCTTGCTGATATATGTACCTTGGGCTCTTGCCCCCAGCAAAATTCCAGGTCTGTGATACACCTTGTCAGAGCGGAACCTGGCTGCTCTATTTTTAAAAATTTTATTATCCATGATCGCTATCAGTGATAATTGATTTTTGCTAAGTTTCCATGATAAAGGAACCTCATGCGTAGCTTTTAGGTACTTAGCTAAATCTTACATTTGAATATTAAATTCTGATTTTTGTGTTATTTGTGTGTTTATTTATTTATTATTGTTATTGTTATCAGGTAAAGATTGAAGTAGACGATGTAAACGACAATGGTCCTTACTTTGTCTACCCTCCTTACTCCAAACTTTTCAAGAAGGACAAATATTTTGGAGGAGTTCCAAAGGATACGAAGGAAATTGGAACTCTTGTACTTCAAATTCAGGTAAATTAGTTGCGTTGGATTCTTTTCTAATATTAAGGAAATAGTAACAACCGCAGAGCGAGTGGGAAGGGGAGGGGGGGGGGGGGGTTGGACTGTAAATTAAAGGTAATTGAAATAAAGATAGCAGTTTATGGAAATAGATCGTATAAATATGATATATAAGAGGATAAAATAAGAAGTAGGGCTCACTTTGGCTGTTGAAGGTTTATCTGGTGGTATCACCGGGTATCCACAGTTGATGTATGAAATTACTGGAGGTAATTAAATTACTTGAATTAAAATTACTATTATTAATTATAACACCTGAATAGTGGTAAACTTATGTAAAAAGTTAGTGATTTGTTGATTCTTAAAATTTAAGTTTATGGATGAATAAGGTGTGGTAGTAATATAAAAACACTTAACTCTTCATTAACGAGACGTTTCGACCCTATTTTAAGGTCATTATCAATCTTTAATTAATAATAATGATGTCTATATGAAGTCATTTTTAGTGTAATTATTGATTGATAATGACCTTAAAATAGGGTCGAAACGTCTCGTTAATGAAGAGTAAAGTGTTTTTATATTACTACCACACCTTATTCATCCATCAACTTAAATTTTAAAAATCAATAAATTGAAAAAGGTGTAAATTTTCAACATTTTTAGTAAAAAGTTAGACAGTGGAAAAACAATAAAAGTACGAATATCTTCTTCAACACGGGTATCTTCTTCAAACTATAGCGTAGTCTTCTTCAACACGGGTATCTTCTTCAAACTATAGAGTAGTCTTCTTCAACACTGGTATCTTCTTCAAACTATAGCGTAGTCTTCTTCAACACGGGTATCCTCTTCAAACTATAGAGTAGTCTTCTTCAACACGGGTATCTTCTTCAAACTATAGCATAGTCTTCTTCAACACGGGTATCTTCTTCAAACTATAGCATAGTCTTCTTCAACACGGGTATCTTCTTCAAACTATAGAGTAGTCTTCTTCAACACGGGTATCTTCTTCAAACTATAGAGTAGTCTTCTTCTACACTGGGGAAGGAGTGGAGGGGAGAGTACGTAGGCTATAATTCTTAACCAATTGAAGAAATTAACCAATTCAATCTATGAAATCTATCCTGTTAAAATTGAAAGAAATATTTAAAACCATTGGACTTTGAGAAGTGAACTGTATTGTGTAAATATTGAAAAATTATGAGTATACTGTCCAACTGAGACACTTAATTGCATTATAAGAGAAATTTAGTGGGAATTTTCCTAAATGTTGTTGGAAATTGACAACCTTCCGGGGAGAAACAATAAACTGCCTAACTATTAATGGCAAAATAATGGTAGAGTGAAATGGCTTAGGCCTAACATTTATTTCAGTTTTACCTTTGTTGTTTCCTAAAGTTTCCTACTTTAGAACTTTACTCTAAAAAACGAAAAACATTTTACTTACCTACTCTCATCAAGTATAAAACTCATAAAATCCTCCAGTTAGACAGAATATAAATGTAAAATTTGTTGTTGAATGATTTAATGTTTAATTTTAATCATTTTCATTAATAAAAATAAATCATTTAAAAAAGAAGTGGTAAAGTTTATAGCGATAAAATGTCAATATGCCTTCCAACTCTGCACCATTAAAACAAATTTAATAAAAATTATCTAGAAAATCCACAATTACTTATATATTATATTCCATCAATTTAAGATATTGAAATACAAAAAAATATTTTTTTGTTGTGTTAATTTTATATGAAGGTTTCTATTCATAGTTATTTATTTATACATGGTGAACCTTATTAAACTATTACTGTGTTTAAATTAAGATAAGAAAATGTCATTTTGGAGGTCAAATAAATAATATTTATTTTCTTTTTTCTTCTTTTATGATGGATATTTTTATCCTTGGATAGTCTAATAGATAAGGAATATGTACACTTTTAAAGCTTACTTTAAGTATAAACAGAAATAATTTTCTTCTTTGTTAACAATAATACTAAAAAATGTACATACTTAAGGACACTTATGTCATCTGCTTAATCATATTTATTTTAAAACTGCATGCTATCTATAATAAGCATTCATATGTTATTTCTATAATAAGCATTCATTTATAATTTTTATAATAATCATCAACAAGAAATTAATATATTATTATAATAATTTTATCAAAGTTTTATATGTATCCATCTCTCTGGCCTAGATGATGATCCTAATCTCTAACCCTGTGGCCCAACAGCATGGCCTAGGCATTCCAAAGGGCATACTCAGTTAGTCACCATTTGCCATGAGCAGCTACCCATTAATACAATGATGCTGGGTAAACACTGAGCGGGGAATTAAATCCAGATCTGTGGTCACCCATCCAACCACACCATGCCCACATGACTACGCCCTATGCTGTTTTACTTAAATGATAGACAAGCTAAATGCTCTCTTGTATGAGCTACTAAGGCTGAGATGATGCTCATATAAAGTTGAAAGCTGGTTCTAAAAAAATGAAGATATTGTGGGAAAAGCAATATCTTACTCTTTTTTTTCTTTAACATCTATTTATCATTTTAATAATGTGTACATTTGATGGTTTAAACAGGCTAAGGATCCTGACAGTGGTCGTGCTGGTATGATAGAATACAGCTTAGTCAACTCTACAAGATGGGCTGGCTTCTTCAATATAGATCCTCTTGGTGGATTTATCAGAACTGCCAGGTCGTTAGATCAGGCTGGTGATCGACCAATCGTACTTCATGTTCAAGCGAGGGACGGACCAACCAATGGAACTAACCATTTAGCCACCACTCAAGTAGTTGTAAGTTTTTTTTATGTATAAAAAACTATATTACAAATATTTTTTCGGCATCTTAAAAAGACACCGGGGTAAAAAAAATATATATTTTCACCCTCTTTTCTTCTTTTAAAGTAAGTTTTATTTTAAATATATAGGAAATTTTTGTATTCATTTATTGGAAATGTCGTCATTTGAATATTATTTATTCTAATATTTTATTTATGTACAATTATGTATCTATGAGTTTTATAACTGTCATATTTTGCTAAAACAAAACCTTGCAAGGTCCATTATATTTTTTGGTACTTTAAAAATATTTCAGGGACTCATCAATTATGATTTATTTTATTTGAAAATATGATTATAATAATTTATTTGAAATATGATAATTATTAATAATCTCCTCTTGGAACTAATTTCCTTTAAATTTATTAAGAACTTATTGAATACAATATTCATTAGGTTCATACTTTCTTATTTGAATTATACCACTTTACAATACAAAATATACTTTAATTTACAGATAAACGAGATATCAGACGAGGATCGAGTGGTACTTACAGTAGGTGGTCTAGGTCCAGAGAAGGCTAAGGAGTTTGAAGTGGACATTGTGTCAACTCTAGAACAATCTACTGGACTTGTCGTTGGTGTCGAGAAGGTTACTGCTCCTCATGAACCACCAAATAACATTACATCAGCTGAACTCTGGGTTTACTTCATAGATCCGACCAATGAAACCATTCTTTCAAGAAACACCACCAAAATAGAGAGGTAACTTCACTTTCATCTTGTCTTTTGTTTTTTCCTTCCCTTACTCTTTTATTCTTGAAAATGGCATAAACACCAGGTATTCTCCTAATTTTTAAAAACTGTTACTGCCATCATCTAAGTTTTTTGTGATTTAATTGATACTAGCTAATGGTAATTAATACTTATGGATAGTAGTAGTATTAAAGGTCCACCAAGAAGTCATGGAAATCTGAGGAGTGCGCTAGTGTCGTTGTTTTGGTGTCATGTATAGTCAGATTTTAATAAAATTGACCACTGTCAAAAAACACAGTGTTGTTTTTTTGTTATTAATAAGTTTATTTTTGATAACTTCTATATTTCTTTAATATTGTTTGCAACAGGCAACACTGTACCTGATAAGAAATCACTAATAATGTACGATAATATCTTTATATTATTATTTTATTGATTATTCATAATAATATTCTTTAAATTTAAATCGATTTTCTTCTTTCTTAATCTATTTTTTCTTCCTCTTTATTTCTGAGTTTTATTTAGATTTAGGACAGGTGTAACTATAATTCTTACAGTATAAAAACAAACAAAACAGGAAACCTAACAGATTGGAAACCTTCCTGCTGTTATTCGTGAGATTTGACATAACTGCGCATGTCATACAAACTAGAAATGGGTATTGTCTTAGCACCCGACTGTACTGACTTCGGCAATACTCGGATGTTCCGACTTTAAACAAAGCTAAGCTTTCACCTGTTCATGACTTCTTGGTCGACCTTTAGTAAGTTCTATTACTAGATGGGTAGGACAAACCACTTGTTTGAACCCTACAATAAGGTCTTATTTTAACCTATTTTACTAACCTTATGGTAGAGAGTTCAAGACACTTCACACGTCATACCACTATAAATGTACTACTGAATTGAATATGATGTGATCTTTAGTAAGCTATGTAAATCATATATCACCATTTTATAAAAAATTAGTAGCATACAAAAATAGTCTTGACTTGTGTGTGACATTGTTTACTAGTTGTTAACACAACAACTTTTTTTTCTCTAATTTTTCCAATATCCATTGTACCTTGTATGCTCCCACAAATTTTATTTTGTTACCCTTGCATCTCAAACAGATTCTCACACATTTAAATGATTTATAATGTAAAAATAATTCTAGATCAAGTATAGAATATATCTCAATTGCACTGACTTCTCGATTCCATTATCTTTTTTTTATTGTTATGATATATAGTAAAATTAATTCATCACCTTTTGTTCGTACAAACTTAAAATGTTTTTGGAACGAAGTTCCTTATGGCTCGTTACAGCGTCTGGAGCCCGGGAGTGAATCCGGAAAAAAAAATTACCGTCACAAAACCAACCATCATGAAATCGACCAATGACGATAACTTGAGTAAATGTTGAAATTTGGTTCAAATGTTGATTTTCCAATGCCCAGGACGAATTCGTTGGTCAACGTTATCCACCCAAGCATTCGCGCGTAACACTCTCTTAAACATAAGCTTCAAATGTAAAATTGGAATTTTAGTACTGGTAAAAAATCTTACTTCATCTATTCAGTGGGACTAACAACTTTTTTAAATACATTTTTTTTTCGGACCTAAACCTTTTTAATAGAGAAAACAACGTTTTACCGATATCTTACATTGAAATGTAACTATTTCAATAAAACTTTGATAATACATATAGAGTACAATTGAAACAGACATGTATGTAATATACTAAACTATGTTAAATAATTAATAATAGGTTAAATAAAACACAAGGTAAAATAAACTGTAAACACGTGTAGTTCGGGCGAGAGTGTGCAAAAGCAATATATTTATTCTTATCAAGTTACATCATACTATCCATATATATCAATACTCAATCAGTGTTGCTAATGCTAATATAAAGATGCTAAATAAAGATCCATTACAATGTAAAATTTCAACTTGATACAACCCAAAGTTTTTGTGTTGTGAAGTAATATATTTTATAATATTTTAAATTGAGTAGGCCGGGTAGGTAGGGAGCAGTCCTGTTCCCTACCTATTACAACCTTCATCTTTAACTATCAACTTGTCATGATCAACTATTTTCTCAATATTCAATACATATTTATTGCTAGACGCTCGCTTTAATTATAAAAAGCATGCTTTTCTCTTAATTTTGCCTTAACTCCGGTAGGTACAAATAGTTGGTTACTTTTAATTTTGTATCTTTTCTAACTCCGCCATTTATAAGTAGTTAGCATCGTATACTTAGCAGTGTGATTTTATAATTTATATTTAATGAAAAGGTTAAGGAACTTCGTACCTACCGGGTGTTCCGTGTATTTTTCAGACTAATATTTGAAATTGAATTTAGTTTTAATTTCTTTTACAATTCAACATATGACATCTTTAAATGATAATTAATTGTTTTTTGTGAATTGCAGGGATGTACTGTCTAATGAAGGAGTGCACAACATGACAAAAACACTGTCAGAAGCTCTAATAGATGTGTGGGTTGAATCGGCAGCTGGACCCCCTGTCCAAACCCCCCAGGATCCTGTAAGAACAGCTATCTTAGCATTACAGTGGGATGCTTTCCCACTAGCTGTCATTCTTATAGCCATACTTATACTACTTCTAGGAGGTGCTGGCATCATATACATCTGCGTCTCGTGGTCAAGGTAAATATATTAAATATAACTTATGACTCTTGTATTAGAACTGCATTTATATAGAAGTTTAGATCGTCCAAAACACTCTTGAGGGGTGCATAAGACTTGCAGTGAATATTGAATGCTTCTGTTATATCTCTTTACTCTTTATGGAAATGCAGTGATAACCGTTTAACCCTGAGGCACCAACATTTTTTTGTCAAAAGAATTTTGTGTTAAACGATGCATATAAAATAACTTGCCAATATTTTTGATGTCAAATTTTATTAATTTACACTTGTATGATGGATTGTTCTGTATATTTATTGCCCAACACATCATAATTAGGTACACTAATACTATTTATATATGATATGTACATACATGTGTATGTATGTATATAATATAAAAACAAAAAAAAAATTTTAAATTTTATAAAAATGAATTAAACTTTAATAATTTAAAATTTTTGCAGTTTATATTTGTCTCAATTTATCTGCCATTGTACACGTAAAAAATGTTTTTATTTAAAGTACAAAAAACTAAATTCACTGATTTTTACACACAATTTACCGACTTTGACATACCCATCACTGAATTTGAAAACTAATTGACAATATATATTTTTATAATCCTTAAAATATGCGAGTGATAATTGCAAGTAAAAAAAATAAGGCGGGTTATAGGACATAACTGTAATTCACTGACTTAAACAGAAACCTGTGTCATAAGAGAGTGGTTGTTTCGATAAACATTATAGTCTTGTTTTACCGTTATTGGTATTTCAAAGCCAAGGCTCTCGTCTGGGTGTCTCTCATTTTTATTTCAGACCCCTCTACATTCTCGCTGGTTTAAATAAGGTGTATGTATTTTGTTTATTCCGAGAAACTAAATCTTTTCGTGTTAAAATTAAAAAAATGTATGAAAATATCTAGTATTTTGTCGGGACCGCAGTATTACCTCGTGTTAACCGATGTTTTCATGTGTTAAACAGTTTTAAACACGTATTTATTGTTTTATTATATTTTACCAAATGCTGATCTTATTAGAGAATATTATTGCTTAATTCAAATAAACTCTAGCAGTACCTGTCTCTGAACAGAAACAAAGCACTAAACATTTTGTGAAAGAATGCATTTAATTAATGATACAAATTTATTGATTGAACAAAAAACAAAGTAGAAGTTAACATGTTTAAGTTTGTTTTATTTGTATATTCCAGGTACAAGGCATACAAGGAACGAATGCAGAGGATGTATGTAATGCCCAGATACGATCCCGTATTTGTTGAACCCAATTTAAAAGAATATGAAACTCAGGTTAGTCCAACTATTTTAACTTCTTTTTTTTATTGATTTGCATCTACATGAAAAATATAGGGTATTTAATATTTTTTACTTTGGACTTTAAAAATAATCATTATTGAAGATTAAAAAGGTTAATGTGAGAATTAGATTTGTTAGAATTACTTAGTTTTAGGCACCTGTTGATCTGAAGCATATATTTGTTGCCTTCTATAACCTTTTTCTCACACTTGCACTGGTTAACTAATAAGTGCTAATTGTATTATTTATGTTAAGTGATCTATTCTAGAGTAATTGGTCACAGCTTTTAATTTTAGAAAAAAATGGAAACATATCTTGGCTCAATTGATGTAACACACGCAGCACTAAATTGCTAATTTCAATAATAAAAATTAACACTTAAATAAAACACAAGTTGTTCAAGCTAAAATATATATTTGTTTAACGTCATAGTCATATGATTTTGTCATAAAATAGCCATTTTACGCATAAACGTCATAAAATAGAGGTTTCTTGGAATAAATGTCATAAAATGGCCTTTTTTGCCGAATGTTTAGCAAAAAGGTTTTATTTTTTTGTTAAAGAAAATGTTTAAATTGAACATTTGTGGTCCGGTTCCAGGTAAAAGTGCAGTTCGAACAAAAACCCCTTACACCAGCTTAGTGATAGGCCTGGGCTCTTAATTCCCTGACCACTTTCGGGCTTAACTAATGCGATTATGCATACCTACAACCAGGGAGGCACCGACGGTCATCCCTAATTCCAAAATAGGGCTCCTGATCGGCTCCTTCTTGGAACAACTCCTCTGATTAGAATCCAGGAAGTTCAAAATAGATTCTCCAGTCAGCCAATAGTAAACCCATTGGATTGGGCAGTCTCCTGATTGGCTGTTCCATAATTAATTTGTTGTATATATTCATGGTAAGGGAGAAGAATGTTTAATTGCTCATTTGATGACAAATAACACGAGTAAGAAACTCGTGTTACTTGTTTTTTGATTAATTTTACTAGTGTAACTAGTTTCTTAATAGATTCTACTCGTGTCAGAATGCCGAAAACTCCTGCAAACAAATTAACGCTCAAGCGTAAGTGAGTGTCAGAGGAGGAGGTTTTCTTTGGAAGGTGAAACATTCTTCTGTAAGCCATGTGATAAACAGGTGAGTTCTACACCTACTTTGTATCTGGAGTCTTCAAGGTCTTAGCTTCATTGGATGCTGGAGAGGCGCCGTCAATTCGCAATGCAAAAGAAGCCCTATAGGCTCCAGGACTGGAAACCCACCTGAACTACATCAACGACAACTTTGGGACATTTCCTGACTTAATAGAAGATTTGCAAAAACAGGATATGCTATTTCCAAACGCCGTCGAAAAAATCAAGACCCTTTGCGGTACCGATTGGGTTGGAAGAGTGGGGGAAAAGGTGAAAGAAAAGTTCACTGCTGTTCTCTCAAGGAATCCTGGGTGGGAACACGCACAGGCCATAGCTGCCCGGTTGAAGGGCGTGCAAAAGCAAAAGCAAATGACTTGTCATGCATGAAATTGTCTCCCACCTCATCTGCCGACGTCGAAAGGTCTTTTTCCAAGTTTAAAATTCCTCTGACGGTCAAAAGAACAATTTAATGCTGGAGAATATAGAACAACACACGATTACATTTTACAATGTCAATTATTATCATTTATTACATATATTGTAAATATAATTTTATATCTAAGAAATATTGAAATCTCTTTTGAACTGTTTCCCTCCAAAATAACGAAATGCTTTGCATAAAGGCTAAATTTTCACAGAAAATAAACGTCATACTTTTGGCTAAAAGGTCATAAAACAACCGATTTTCTAAAATAAACGTCATAAAACAGGATAATAAAAGTCATAGAATAAAGGTCATGAAATGGAAAAATAAAAGTCATAAACGTCCCGTCTCTGGTAATTACAATCTACTTATGTTCAATTTTTTTTATACATAGATGTTTTACTTTTTTGGAACTTGAGCTTAAGTCTCCCTCAGGACTACCTACAACATGTCTCCCTCAGGACTACCTACAACATGTTCTGCAACCCTAGGGCTCCCCTGATCATGTTAATTATACGCCACAATAACCTTTGCTTGTGCCACATTGTGACTTTTCTTGAGGCTGATCTATCTGACACATAGTTTTTAAAATCCATTTAAATAGTAACTATGGATTGTATTTTGCAGAACCTTAGAGCTTATATATGTTGAACATAATATTACTGAGTTAGTAACAACCGTAACCTTCAGAGCTATTGTTTATTCTACAATTAATACTTTTATTCGATGTATACACGGATTTTGTTTATTATATTTTGATATTAACTGTTGCAGGTTCTCCAGATGAGTGTTCCTATGGATGATAGTGACAGTTACCATGATCTTCAGATTGATTTTAGTCAGAAGAACCATGCATTCTCATTGGACAATGTTAGCTACATCACTAAAGACCATCGTAATGGTTTGTTCAATCTTTCTTATATTAAATACACATAGTTTTAGCTGATTATATTTAGTAAAAAAAAGTCTACAAAACAAAGTCATATTTATAGCCATAATTTTATGTCGTTCTTATGTATAATTCTTACAGTCAGTGGAATTTATTATGGAGATACTGACTACTAAATGTATCTAAAATATGTGAACGTGTTTAGCCACATTTTAGTCATAAAATTTGCCTGTCTTTACTTTTACCAGTTTTACCAATTAATAAAATAATTTATATCTTCTAACTTAAATTGTATTAATATAAATATAATGAGTAAGAGATTTTTTTATGTTAATTAATTATTGATTCTCCATGCAATGCAATCTATATAATATGCCAACTGTATTAATGGGATAAATGGGTAAACTTCATCTGTGTGGAAGACTTCATGAATAAAAGTTGAAAACATTGTAAATAAACTTGCCTATTGATTATTGTATTAATGTCTATTGATTATTGTATTAATGTCTTGCCTATTCATTAATTTGATGTTTTATGTTATAGGTGGTAGTCCTGCAAGCAGTGAGGCTGCTACTACAGCACGTGCTTCCAGTATCGGAAGGCATAACAATAACAACAGTATACAGGGAAATATCAACCATTCCTACCATAGGTAAGTGCCTTTTAATATCAAATATTTAAGTTGTTATCAATGCTGTGAGAAATCTATTTATCGACCTCTGATAAAAATTATGAAGTTGAAGCAGAATAATATTATTTAACACCAAATAAAGTAGAATATAAAAAATACACATACTAAAAAACGACTTAGCTCCTATTTACTCCAAGGGGAGCTTCAATAAAGGATCTTCACCAGACTCTATTTACACCCATATCCTTGTTCTCATTCCAGATCTTGCCTTGTCTTTTAATTTCTTCCATAATGGTCCTTCTCCAGGTCCTCCGAGATCTCCCTCTTATCCTCTTCCCCTACAGATTCCAGTCAAAGCCACTTTTGGTCACACCATCCTCTGGTTTTCTTAGTATATGCCCTACCCCCTTTCCAATTTCTCTCTTTGATCTTATATATTAATTTCACCTTGCCCAGTCCTCCACGATTCCTGGTTTGTTATTCTATCAGGCCGACAAATTCTGAGGATTCTCCTCTAACATCTGTTAATAAAATGTCTGTTATGAGTTTAGCTGTTGACACAGCAGTCTCGTCCCCATATACAGGGTGGGCAACAAAAAAAAAAAAAAAAAAAAAAAAAAAAAAACCGCACTTTTTTGAACACTTATAGCTCAGCTTCTGTAATAGATAGAGATATATATTGGGTTTGCGGGGTCTGAAAACTACATTCTTCTACTTTCAATTTCATATCTATAACTTAGCAAACTATTGGGTGAAAGCTATGCAATGACGGTTCGAATTAGGGTCTAGATAAAGTCGTCTGGGTAGTTTTGATAGAATAACCATAATTTTATATTTAAAAAATGAATGTAAAAAAAAAAAAAAAAAAATGCGTATTTTACAGATTTACTTGTTGTATGGTAATTCTCTTGCAAGTATTGAATTGTTTGCAAGGAGTGATGGGCCGGGGCACCATCTTGCATAATCGTGTAATTTTGCATTTGATCTTCAATTTCAGGTAACGTTGCAGTTAACACATCTACAATGTTTGTTATAACTTATAACACTGAGGGACTCCTCCCACTTACCAACAAAGAACCCCCCTCCCCCCCCCCCCCCCCCCCCCCTTCCACCATATGATCATTTATTCTATCAAAACTATAATACCAGACAACAATTACTACCCGGACAACAACTTTTCTTAAGACCCTAATTCAAACCGTCATTGCATGGCTTTCACCCGATAGTTTGTTAAGTTATAGATGTGAAAGTTAAAGTAGAAGAATGTAGTTTTCAGACCCCGCAAACCCCATAACTCAATCTATTACAGAAGCTGAGCTGTAAGTATTAAAAAAGTGCGTTTTTTTTTTTTTTTTGCCCACCCTGTAAATCATAGTAAATGGAGTGAGGTTTTTATACTTTTGTTTTTGTTTTATTATTCTAGATTAAAAGGCTTTGCTTTGTGAAATCAAGATTTTTTGGACAACTAATTACTATTAATTAATAATAATAATTAATAATTAATGACTACTATAATAATCATTTAAATTAGTAATTAATTAAAATAAATATTTAAAACCATTGTTACATACACCAGGCCCATTCTCTTCCATTCGTGTCTATCTATCCTCTTTTCTATTCCATTCATGTCTACCTATCCTCTTTCATCACCCTCACCTCATTGCCCCATTTGATATGTAGCCTTCTTTTTTTCCTTTTTTAAGCTAATGGTATCCACTCCAAGATTTTAATTTGTTCTGATGATAGAACAAATCTAAGAAAATTTCTAACAACAATAGTGATTGCTACATCTTCTATTTAAATACATTCCCTTATCCATATTTGACACTATTGTATAACTAAGAGAAAATTAATTCTTATTTTACTAATACTTATACATTTGATAAACAGGTCAGAAGAAGACTTGGGCCCTGGAAGCGCGAGTCCTACCAACGAAAACGTAATATTTAGAGAGAAAAAAGACTACTCTCACCTGGGTTTTAACTATCTCATGGATAGATCCATTGAAACTACAACTGAACTATAGTCGCACTAAACGTCTACACTAAGTAAACTATAGTGTAATCACAACTTCCTTATCAACACTGATGCACTTAGCGACGTGTAAAACAATTTAATCGACTATTTAATTCTAGTCAAATGAATCAGCTGATGTCATTTTTTTGTACACTTTTGTGTAAATGAAGACAGGTCTTTATTTTATTTTAAAAAAAGTCCATAAAAAACGAATTTATTATGACTGAATATTGACCTTTAAAAACACTAGAAAAAAGAACGAATTTTGTACTTAATATATATATTTTACAAATGTAGTAAACAAATTATTTGTTTCTAATTTTAGTATCTATCCTTTTTCGGGATTATTGTGCTAATATTTAAGATATTTTTAGCATTGTTTTTCAAAGTTAATTTTTTAAAGTTTAAAGACGATTATTGTTTTTTCTGATATACTGGTAACACTGATTACAATATTAGCGGTGTGGAAGGTTACAGTATTGTTTCAAATACTATACAAATTTATTTTTATTTAAAAAATAACCCTAGTATGTGTCAAGGCAATAAATTTATAATTGAGAAAATAATATTTATTTTGAAAAAGATTCAATTTACGTTATTTTTTATTTAAATGAAATAAATTATTGAGGAAAAATATATGTAATATAATTAATTATTAATTAAAAATATGAAATGTATATAGAAAATATATATTGAATTGTGAATTTATAAAGAAATTTGTAAAAATAATTTTATCTAAATAAAAATGTATACTAACATTAAGAAAAGAGATTATATGATTAATTTTAATGATATGTAAAATATATTAGATAAAGTATATGAATTTATAAAAATTGAAAAGAAAATGTAAATAATGTTTTATAAGACACACTTATGTAAAAAAAACATATATGTTCCCAAAAAGATAAAACATCGGGTGTATTGAGTGTGTGATAGAAATAAACAGCATAAGATTAGCTGCTTTAAGCATGTTAAACCCATGCAGAAAAAGATTAGCTGCATTGGGCTTGTTAAATGTATGATAAATATGAACGGAATAATATTAACTGCATTGAACTTGTTAAATGTATAATAAACGGAATAAGATTTGCTGCATCAGGTATGTTGGATGCAAGACAAACACCCTCTGAACAATTTTAAGATTAGATGCCCTGGCAAGGCGTAGAACTTCTTTAGTAAATTTATCACACTCATATGCATTTAATGAGGTAAAAGGGTTAATCTCCTTGCTTGAATATGGCATAAAGAATTAGGAAAAAAGCAGTTTATGAAATCAAGAAAATTATTTATTAATTTCATTCTAAAGTATTATTTTAATTAAAAAATAAATAAATATTTTTTATTTTTTAAAAATAGATTTTTTATTGT
The DNA here is from genome assembly GCA_951217055.1 of Gerris lacustris. Lineage (NCBI taxonomy): Eukaryota > Metazoa > Arthropoda > Insecta > Hemiptera > Gerridae > Gerris > Gerris lacustris. The sequence goes on from OX578282.1 coordinate 28,602,680, forward strand.
AAATAATAATAATAAGTAGGACTTTTTTACCAGATTGTGTGAGATTTTTTTATTAATAATAATAAATTTACAGATCTTATAATTTTATTGTATATTGTAAATTTGAATTTTCAGTTATATATTTTCTATATTACTATTAAAAATTAAACTAAATTGTATATAAAAAAAAAATATGAAAGACAAAAAGAAGAAAAAGAAGGTATTTTCTAATGTACTTAATGAGATTGTTAATTGATTAAATATTTAATTTTTATTTCTTTTTAGTTATTTAGGCTTTTTATTTTAAGTTAATGTTTTTTTGTTTTTTTTTGTTTTTAAATGTTTTACCAATAGTCATTAGAAAAAAATAAACTGTTGAAATGGAAACAAAAAAGACAGGATTACAATGTTGAACAATTGGAGTAGAAAAAAATGTATTTTAGATTTTTTCGGAAAATAATATTTAAATGGTTTCTTTGAGAAAAACCCTACTTAATTTCAAGCTTTGAGTAAGACGTCCCACAAAAACTAACAATAAATATTGTACAAAGTTGGCTTTTAAGCATCATTTTCTTAATCATAGGATTTCTTTGTTGAGTACTGAATTTGAACACACACCCTTGAAAGCCTATTTTCTACAGAGAATTTACTTTCAGTGGAAATATATCAATATTTGCTTCTCTTCACAATTAAGAAATATTATTTTTCATCCATATTTTTTTTTTTAGAAAATGCTCGTATAAATTCATAATTAGTTTTTTCATTTCTTTTTATTCATCTTAAATTTCTGCTGTCCATAAAATGGCACCAATCGGATTTTCTCATAACATCAGTTATTATAAAGGAAAAATTTCAAATAATTATAAAACAATATACTATTTTAAAATAAACATTTACAGATTAAAAAATATAGTGTTAATACCAGAATTTTTAGTATGAAAATTAAAAAGTTTCAATTAGTTACATTGGTTCCGAGCTGATGAGAATAGTTAGAGTTTCACTGTACTGCCTTTTTACCTTAATTTTCTTTAGTATTTCTATTTTGAAATGTGCTCCAATAAAAGACGTGTACTCATCTTTTATGCAGTTTTTAATATTTTTAATATTTATGTATTTTTTTAAATGTATGACATATCAATATCAATTCTGATTTCAACATTAAAATGCAAGGTTTTAATTATAATAATAATAATATATATTTCATCATATCAAAAAAAACAAACAAACAGAAATAATACATAAATAAATCAATACATAAATGTATAATACATAAATATAAAAGTAAAAATACTTGATGAGGGCCCTAAGTAAGTGTTAAACACCTAGAGAGAGGGCCCCGTCTCTAATATTATTTTACACTTCTAACTTGTTTATTCCTTAACCTAATATATAATATAAACAAATAAACTTGTTTATTCCTTAACCTAATATATAATATAAACAAATAACAATAATGTTTATGTATAATAAACATTGTTTGTTCATAAACATGAACAATTGTGTTCCTTAATAAAATCTTTGTCCAAAATATCAAAGTAATAAAAGATTTTGACCAATGACCATCTTTATTTTTTATTCATTAATAAAATTATATAAATTAGCAGATTGTTCCTTGTAGTATAAATTCTTGATTAGTTGGGTGTTTTAAGGAAATTCAAACGCCTAACATTTGTGTTATTTCAATCCCTCCTTGGATCATTCTCAACTGACTAACTAGCTGACTACATGTCAAGTTATTGTTTTCTATAAAGTGTTTTAATAAGTTTAATTAAAATCAGACAGATTCTCGTCAATTCACCTGAAATACAGGTGCTTTCAATTACACTATTAATTAACAATATCTCAGACATCGAAATATATTTAAAAAAAACACACTAAAAATAACACATTTCTACTACATACTTCAACTTAATTTCTGTACATTTTGACCTTAGCAACTCCTAAATTAATAAAATTAATTTTTAAGTATTAATAAACAAGACCAATTAAGTTTCACGCCATATTGGATTTAATCATTAAGAAAACAAGATTCTAATTGTGTTCTTTACTTCAGCATATGTGCAAGATATAGAAAAAAAAATTAAGTTGAATTTAATAAAATTCAAGTTACAGTATGGATAAGATATATATGTATATTTGTCTGGCGTACAAATCTTGACTAACAAATTAAATGTTTCGTTGCTATTCCATACATAACTATCCTGACATAGGATAGTTATTGCAAGTACACTGGTATGGATGATATATATTGTTCAGCAGCCAGTTTTTAAGAGCATATATGAATACACTAATGAGTAGCTCATACGCTGAAATTCAGGCACTTCTTTAGATTGTTACTCCCCTTATAAAAAGAGAATTATGATATTCCTTTGTCCCAAAGTACTTTGGACTAAATATCCCTTTGTCTTAATAGTTATTTAGTCAGTCTATTCTAAAAAAAACATAGGGGAGTGACAATCTAAAGAAGTACCAAGAGTTCATTATAAAGATTCTGTTTGCACTATATGGTTCAAGTATTTAAAAAATAATTCAATATTAAACAGTTAATTGTATACAGGTACTACCGTAAAATCTGATTAATAATTGTTAGTCAATAGCAGACTATTCAAGTTCTTGCTAGCTACATTATCGGGTGTTATAGTATGCCAGACTTAAATTAAAATCTAAATTCTAAAAGGCTTTTCTGTAGCTTCTGAACACAGAGTGACTAGAGCATCTGCTTATAATTTTGAGTATAACTCTTTAGGTTATATGTTAAAATTAATGTTGATAATATGTTGGCTATGAATTTTGCAAAGAACTAAACTCACTCAAAAAATCATAAGATAGAATAACAAGGCTTTCAGTATACCTCACATCCTCTTCCCAACATTAGGAATGAAAAAGGTAAATATGCTTACCGGAAAAATACACAATTTAAAACTTCAAAAATTACATCACACTGCGAGTCTTTCATGACAATGAATTTATTTATTATAATGTAATATATATTATTGTTAAAAAAAATTATCAATTGCATTTTTATTTTATTTTATTAATTTAGCATATTTTCTGCCTTCCTTATAGGATTCATAATTTTATGACCCTTTTTTAATTTTGTTTTTATTATTATTCTTTTAGTTACAATTATTTTTATTATTAGTATAAATAATTTGTTGTTTTAACTTCATTGCTCTCTATTATTTTAATAACTAACTAAAAATTTGTAATATTTCAATATTTTTAGAATGAAGTGTGAAAATAAAACAAAAATAAATAAAGTAAACTAGTTTAGTAATCATAATTATAAAGAAATAAATAAATAAAATTGGACCAAATTTAAAAGCAAGAAAAGGGAATTGTAAAGAATAACAGTAATAGTTTCAACCGTGCTTGATCCTAAATTTGTTTTATTAGGGTCAAATAAATTATTAGACTTACGTCTAGAAAGACAATGTCTTGCACTACTATTTTATTGATGTTATAATCTTAGAACGTAGATGAGAAAACAACAAATAAATATGTTCCATTTGTATATTTGTTGATGCAAATGATTAATTTGCATTTATTTCCTGGTCATAAAAAACGAAATCCTTATTATTGTTATATTTAAACTTTACTTCAAACTTGATTAGAAATAAAGAAAATTTCTTATTCAATAAATTTCATTTTATTGAAAAAGTTTGCTTCCAACCACAAATAGAAATCTTAAGTGACAGAGTAAGAAGAGACATGGGTTGATAAAGTTTTCCAGCTACTTTTTCTTTTATACTTCATATCTGCCAACGACTGAAGATGAACATTAATGGTTCGTTGCTGTATTCATTTAATGAAAGTCTTATACAATGAAGTCTTTGTACAAGATGAATCAGAAGTTACTTTTGTTGAAGAAAAATCTTTCTTTATTTCTAATGAAGCAACTTTTTTGCTTATCCAGGCTCAAATAATTATTCTTCATCTTATAACACTATCCTCAGCCCATCCAAATTATTTTTCCCATCCAATTTTATTTTTTTGTCTTAATACCTATAAATATATTAATTCTATATGTATGTACATTATATATTATAATATCAATTGAAATTGTTATTAGAATAAACTTTGGTTTATTAATTACTTTTTTTAATGTCAAGAAGACCATAATGTTATAACATTAAATATAAATCATCGATCTGTGTTAATTCGAATTTTGAACGATTTTAAATCCTACTAAAGATGCAATTATTTAGGCTCTTTGTTTTATAAATAATGATTTTTTTTTCCTTTTCTTTTTGTAAATTAATTGTAAAAAATTATATGTACTTAAAAAAATAATAAAAAATACTCCTGTCACAGTCAAATTTGACAGGAGAAAGTGCTCAAAAAATGTGTTATACTTTAATTTCCTTAGGTTAGTACTGGTAAAATAGACCAAAAAACTGTGTTTGAAAAAGACTAAGTTCGTTCATTCATGAAATTTGGTTTACGTCTTTGTCATGGTAGTGGAATAATTAAATATTTAAGGGGTCTCGGGTCTCTTCTCCTGGGTTCTAGCTTCATAGGCTTGTTTCATTTAATGTCACAAAGCTCATCCCTGCCTTCGTCACTTCTTTAACCAACTCTAACTCCTTTCCAGCAAGCCCTCTAACATTCCAAGTAGCAAGGCATTTGAGGGATCGGCCCATATAATCCTAGCATTGGGGGGGGGGGGAGCTGTCCCCTAAGGCCTCCATACAAGTAAATAGTAGTTAGTTAAGTTAGTTATTCAAATATTACTCAAAATCAAAGTGGTCCCCTATCAAGGGATAAACTAACATCAACTTGATTTTGGGTCTACTTACTAATTTTTTACTCAGGATCATGAAAATCACATTGGTGGGACATGGCCGCTCTCACCGGTTTGTTTTTTCAAATGCCTATTGCCAAGCAATGCCTTGCAGATGAACTTAGTCGACCACATATTCTTTAAAAGCACTAACAGATTAACTTGTATACAAAATTCCAGCTTGATGTTAGTCAGACAATTTTTTGCACTCTATCTCTTGGACTATTATGGAAGTTAATAATTGCTTAGAGAATAAAACTTGTTCCATAAATCGAACATAGCCAATCTTAGTGGGGAATCCTGTGATAAAAGGGCTTGTACACTGTATGTGTAACTGTAAAAGGGCTTGTACGCTGTATGTGATAAAGATGTAACATCTGGCTTTTTATTAACCTCCACACTCTTACATGACTAAGGTTTAGGTTTGAAGCTATTTTTCTAGTGCTTGTTGCTGGATTGTCTTCGATTTCTTGAAAAAACAGCTTCTTTCTTAAAATCATGTAAAACTTTAGCGAAAGGAAAATTAGATAACAAAATCTTTTAAAAGTCTAATATTCTCGGTTTCTTACAGTAGAAATTGAAGTTAGCCCAAAAAACTTTGTTCTATTTGGAGTTTTAAAGTAATAATCACTCCCTTCACTGCAGGATGGATGTAGAAACCAAGCTCCTGTATCTATATATACATTGCCTAAAGCTCATCAATTTTCTCACCGAGAATTCATCAAGCTGTCAACCGAGGCTGAAGGAGGGAAGTTGGTGGGAATAAAGAGAGCGGATTATAATAAGTTTGATGAAATGATCCCCAACCCGTGGAGGCTATTCTTGAAAAGGATGGCTAATACTAAAAACTGACATGATTGATAAGCTTTTTCCCTTGTCACCATCAATATGGATAAGTATAAACAACACAAAAAAAAGTAGTTTAAATAAATTAATTCTTAGATAATACAAATAATAATAGTAACCCAAAATATACTAGTAGTAAAATTAATTCAAAAGGCAATTTTTTTTTTTTTTTTTTTTTTTTTTATGAAAGCTTCATTTAATTTTTTTTTATTTAAATATTTGTATTCTGGCTAAATTTGAAAGAGTTTTATATAATTTTTGGAGAATCTTAGATCAAATCACAAGCTCTAAACTAAATATAAATTTTCTATTAAAAATGTCCATTATAAAAAAAACACCTCTCTTATACATTATTTATTTATTCTTTTATTTTGGGTCGATAAAGAATTATATTAAATTAAATTAAAGTTAAATTATTAATTAATTAGTTAAGGGGCCCTGCCCCTACAAACTTCCCTTGTCAACCCTTAGGAGGTGGCTGCTGTATGATTACTATCCAGAGGCACCAATACTCAATGTTGAGTAGCTTTTGAATGAATGTATTTAAACAAATTTTAATTTGATTTACATGAAATTTTTCCCGTTCTACTTTTCTTTAATGCTTGTTGGAACAAATATTGAAGAGCAGCCTACATATTTTTTTCTTTATAGTCCCTAATTTCCATCTTTGCTTTCCCTTACCTTTTAAACTACGTTTTTCATAGTACCTGACATACCTGCATAGTTTTATTGGTACAGTAGAACCTCTTTATAACAGATGTCGCTATTACAACGGACAGGTAAATATTATAATTCACATAATAATAACGGTTGCTTTCTTTTTTACCTAGCTATATTGTGAGTACTTATACATATTTTTTAATTAAACCTCATTTTAAGCCTTTTTCTATTTAATGTATAATAATTTATAGCTAACTACTGTACTTTCATTGATGTTAGGTTTTGCATTATTATTTAAAATAATTATTTGTTCACCATTCTTTCATTATGCTCCTAATAGTCCATAATAATGAATTTATACTGTATTTAAATAGGCTTAAGCATGACTGATATATTTAAACTAGATCAGTCAAGATATTTTCAAATAATGTATTAAAAATTTCTGTTTCACTTCTCACTGAATTAACTCAATTATTTTATTTTAATTTGATGGTTTACGTTTTTCAATTGGGTGTACCATAAATAAGATAGTGATAATATCAAGTTTGCTTTAATCGTATATGATCAAGTTGGGGAACACCCTTTTATAACAATAAATACATATATAAGAAAAATGTGTGTTTTATTATTTAAATTTAATATTTATAATATATTTTTCTTATGAATTGAAAGCTGTTGTGGTAAGGAAGGTTTCTGAGTCTTCATAAAAGGCAAGAGATTATACTGTAGATCTGACTTAAATTATATTTAACAGCTTTAGGAGGCTGCTTTGTAGTTTCCAACACAGACTCCATATAGTAACTATTCATAACTTTTTATAGAATTTTTAACATTGTCATGAAATCTTGATTTTGAACAGTACTATAGAAAGTTCCTTTATTTATTTTTGTTGATAATGCGATACAATCAACAAATCTAAAAGACATCATTTGTTAAAATTTGTATATTAATAATAATATACTAGAGATACCTCTTGGTTTTACACAGAGTTATTGAAAGAGAAAAGATATATTATAGAAATTATTTCAATAATCTGTGCTGACAGTTTTTAACTATTTTATCATTACAGCTCAGTGGGTGGAGCACTGTTGTTAACGTAGGGATATGTAGTTTTATTATCTGCTTTGAGGTGCATTTTTACCTGTTTATCTTTCTTCCTTGTAAATTATAATATCCATTATTAAAGGAATCTCTATTTCTTCTCTGCAGATGATATGTAGTGCAAAATAAAATGTTCTTTGCGTGATAAATTCTTTTACAGTATATTATCCTTGTAATGTTTCATGACTTTTGTACATCAATTTACACTTTAAATACCTCCGTATGTAAATGCAATCAATACATGTTATAAAATAAAAATAAACATCAGTTCGATGTTGTAGAACCGTTTAAGAATTTCTACATTAATGTTCATGAAGCAGTAATATATTACAACATATTTCTTTATAATGGTGTATTCTAGTTTACATTTAGTGTTGCGGTTATGATGAGTAGTGACAATAGTATTGTAGCTGTTGTAGCGCTGGTAGTTGCTATTTATATAAAGATATTAAAAGGAATTGAGGTCAGAGTGCCCCGCTAGTTCTAGTAGTAAGTTATCATATTAAAGAGTATAAGGTATAAGATGAAAGATGAGTGACAGACAAGGGGTGAGGGTTTAGTGGTAGTAGTTGTGTTGTGTCACTCTGACAGCTTCGTGTAGGTTGCTCTACGACTACTAAGGCTCTGAAACTTCACTCTGTCAGATTACCACCCATTTATCATAATATTTTGAGCTACGCGAGTCTCCCCCTCCCCTCATTACTGAAGCCCATTTGTCACTGTCTGTTGGGGCCCCCTAAGGTCTGATGGATGAGGCAACTCCTTCTAGCTGGTAATTAGGCCCCAGCCTTGTCTACTGTAGGCTTCTCTTCTCTCAACGCTTGTATAAATCTTTTCTAACTTCCACATAGCACCACCCCCTCATCCCTTCCTTCTACGCAAAGTAACCTCTACTAAATACAAATGACCCTAATATTTTCAACGAGCAAGTCATTTTCAGACATTAAGATTTTTCACTTCTCTTTACTCTATCTCTCTTAGCTACTAGTTTCAAACTCAGTGGTAAAAGCCTACTAAAAGAAAATTCTTAATAGGTTTAAATTTGATTTCTGTTTAGTTTCTTTATTACAACAATAATTCAATTGTTTATCTTTAATCTTATTATCTTCAGGATTTTAGAGAATTCATGTAAACTGTGTAACAGAGATTTATTAATCATTAACTCTCTATTTAACATATTTTTAAAGTACTATTTTGTCTATATTATTTATTGTAATAAGAGTTCAATTTGTTTATTTTAAATGCCTATAAGCCTCTACAAATATTGTTCTTTAATTTTATCATCATCTTGCTTTCCAACTATATGTCAACCAAACTATTACATAGACCTAATGTGTTTGTTTGTCTAGCTTAACCCTTAACTGCCCAAATGATTTTTTTGGAAATTTTTTAGGGTTTTTTCTGGGGACTTTGTCTGTTAAGGGGTCCCTTAAAATGTAAAAAATGTTTAAAAAAATTGAAAAAAATTCCTTACCCCAAATTTGGGCTGTTGCCAAATGGCAACGCTAGGACATTAGCCCTACAGTTTTTTCTTAGTCATTTAAAAAAATATATATTTTAGAAAATGTGTGTAAAAATAAATTTTAGTTTAAAAAAGCACAAATAATACTAACGAAATATTAAATTTATTTAAAAGAACGAAAAAGTAAATTTTATATTCTTTTTACATTATTTGTATTATGTATCATGTTGTTTATCTGTAAAATTATGTAATTATTTCGTTATTATTTGTTTTGTGCATGTGTTTTTATTACTTTTACAAATATATCTATATGTTATTCAATTGTAATAAAAAAATATAGATATTATTATTATATACTCATACATAAAAAAATTAATTTTTTTAAAAATATAGCCCAATACTATTTTTTATTAATTACACTTATTCAACAAAATAATAATTACATGAGTTAGAAACTAATCATTGAGAAATATTCAGAAAATAATCACAAAAAATGTGCATTAGGCAAATAAAATACCAAAACTTTGTATAACTTACTTAGAAAAAAAACTGTAAGGCTAATGTCCTAGCGTTGCCATATGGCAACTTTCAAATTGACGCTCAATTTAGGGTAGAAAAATTAAATTTTGTTAAACTGCAATAATGTTATATTTTTAATCATTCTTTATTGTAATAGTTTCATTACCAATAATACAATGATTTAATTAATTAATTAATTTAAAAAATTAAAATTCTTTCCATGTCACAAATTTGGAATAACCCATTTTTTAAACCTGTCTTGTCGCATACGTGTTGCACAAAACAAATGAATATAATGATAAAAAATTATTCTAGTCCTGCTTTTGACATAATATTAACATTTAAAAAGTTCAATATTAACTCGGACCTCTCCAGACAATAATAAAGGGAGGGGGTTTTGCTGTTGCCATATGGCAACGCTAGGTTATTAAGGGTTAATTATTTAAATTCTTATTTGATTTGTAAAATACCTCTCTAAATTTAGTGAAACCTCCATAGAGTGACCACTAAAGGGACCAACCAAAAGTGGTCACCTTAGGCAGATTAGGATTACTCTTACTAAAATTAGGAAATAAGAAGTTCTTTCCATAAGGACCATAGAGAAATGGTCAACTTGACTACTGGTCATGCTTTACAGGTGGTCACATTACCAGATTTTACTGTATATTCCTTTACTTCTACTGTAACACACTGTATCCTTGATATTAGACTATTATATTAATTTTTTTTTTAATTAAATTTTAATAAGTTTACTTTTAATTCCATAAGGGAATCCTGACCTTATATAGTGCAAAACTGTAAACACTGTTGAGTGCAAGTGTGAGAACATAATAGCCCAGTCCACTAAAGACATAATTTTGGTGTATGTTATTATGTAGCTGGGTGCACAAAAGATGGAAGCCCATTTTTGATATTTTTTAAGTTTTATAGTGGTTTTAATGAGATGTTTAAGATCTACTTACTTCCAAAAGATAATGGTGATAGGCTCTTATTAAAATGAGATGTATCAGATTTTTCTAAGGTTACTAGCAGTCCAGGAGATAGCGTGTAAAAAGTGTCTGGCTAACATCAAGCTAGAATTTTGTGTAAAAGTTAATCTTTTAGTGAATATGTGGTCGGCTAAGTTTGTCTGCGGGACTTACTTTGGCATTTGAAAAATACCAACCGGTGGAGAGCGGCCATGTCCCGCCAATATCATGGTGGACAATGTGATTTTCATGATCCTGAGTACAAAATCAGTTAGTAGACTGAAAGTCAAGTAATCAGAATTTACATTATTCCATTTATAATTCTGCAGAAATTCTTAGCATTTTTATTAACTAGTAATATTCAGTTGTATTCAGTTTGTTGTAACTAGGTACTTTACATCTACGATTTAAATACAATTATTGTGCTTGAAGGCCTCCAGTCCAGATTCAAGACAAGGGCTTTAAATTACATTTAGGCTTTGAAATAAGTTTTAAAACTGCTTTGAAATGAAGAAATAATATGAAAAGAATAATATGAAAAGAATGAATAATATCTTTGTTTAAACATGGTATTAATAATTCGATGGCATTAATAACTGATTATATTAGTTCATTTTTCTCTCACCACCTTTTTCTCTAGCACCAATATCTATCACCAATGTTTTTTACACCCTTATATTTCAATTCACTTGTTTTATCTTTGTTTTTCTCCAAATCTTGTAACCCAAATTTGACCCACTTTTCAACTACCTGAAAAGCTACAAGCACTGGTTATGTGTTTCCCAAGACAATTCAATACTGAGTCATTTGATTACAAAATTTACATTAGCCAATAAAACAATAAATTTCTGAAAATCTTGTTACCTAAATTTGACCCACTTCCTGGCAACCTTGAAAGTAAAAACTTTATTATAGATGACAGATGAGAATACAATATCAGCCATGATTTTTACAAACAAGGTTGCAAAAAACTATAAAAGTGTGTCATAATTTTTACTTTTCCTCACCTTCTTCGAAGGTATATAGGAAAAGTATTGGTTTCACCCAAACATTTTTTTCGGGGTTTCAACGGAATTATCCGTTTTGGGTGTTCTTAAGACCTCCTGAGTGGTTTTCAGCATGACGTATGTATGTGTGAGTGTATGTGTGTATGTGTGTTATCATCGTAGCGCCCAAGGTATTTAACCTAGAGAGTTGAAACTTGGCAGAAAAATCAGTCCTTACCTGTAGTGGTTCTGTCCGAAAAATCAACTTTTTCTGCCATCTTGAACCCAGTTTGCTGAGTCAGCAAATGTTTAAAAAAAATCAAAATTTGGCAAGAATGTACCTCTCTGTATGACAAACAAGCCCACCAAATTTCATTTTGATTTTGGCCGCCATTTTGAAGTTATCAATTTTTGAATGTTGAAACTTTGACGGTTAATAATACTGAAAGTATAAATACGTTTTTGACATGTAGCATATCGTTGGAACCGGAAAAAATTAAGGAACAAATATAAAAAAACCCGATAAAATTCCATTATATGTTTAAGAGTTATAAGCGAATATAATCATTTATTAGTGCGATAATTTTGATGACGTCAAAGTTTGTTTACATCAGTCAAAATACCGCCAAAATTCAAATAATTAAATAAAATATTAATGTATTTTTATCTACTCACGGCAGCAAAATTAGGCATTGTTGTACTGTTTTCAATCTGCAAAATATCATTTTTCTTGATTCTTTTGTGACAAGTCAAAAAGAACAGGCAGCAAAATATCAAAGTGTCAGCAAATGTTCAAAGTGTCAGCAAAAGTTCAAAGTGTCAGCAAAAGTTCAAAGTGTGTGTGAAAAAGTTACTACATCTCAGGTTATGAACTCTCCCACATTGTTCATTTTTGTATATTTAAATGTAATATTCTGCTAAATATTTATATGTTTTTTGAAAATACCTTTAAAAATTATAATAATAAAACTAATATTAGATATTATTTTACAGTGATTATTTTTTAAAAATCTCTAAAAATTGAGATAAAAAACAGCTGTTAATGAAAAAGTGGCAACACTGATTGTTTTGTCTTTGTTTTGTTTTAACTTTCGAGTCATTACACTTACTCAAACTTTCGAGTCATCTATTCGATTTTTACAACTTTCATTGCTTTAAATCTTTTATCTATCAAAAAAAGATAATTTAATAGTTTTCTGTTATTATTTTGATAAATTTGTTAATTAGATTTTTGAAGTTTTAATAAACATATGGATGATAATGTTGTGCAAGACGTTGAAGACTTGTTTGATAACGCGCCACCCGAAATTGCAAATATTTGCAACATCGTACAAGGAAAGTTTATTGCCCTCTAAATCAGGTACTAAAATCTTTAGTGTAATTTTTCTGCCGTTAGTAGATAAAATATTGTATGTAACTATGCAGGAAAGGAAACATTTCTAACTCGTTTAAAGATTACCTGCTTCGGTTACACCTCAGCAGGTAATTAACGTTTTCCTGCCTCGGCTTCGCCTCGTCAGTCAAAATGTAATTTTCCTGCCTCGGCTTCGCCTCGTCAGTAAATATTTTAGCCAATCCTCGCCTTCGGCTCGGAACTACAACTTAAAAAACTTGTCAGCAAAATTCCATTTTGCTGCCTAGTGACATAAATAACTATTTCCTACTAGCGGCAGCAAAATTACGCATTATTGAACTGTTTTTAGGCATGAAAGTTTAATTTCTCTGAGGTTTCAAAAAACTTTACAATACGCAGCAAAATACGATTTTGCTGAGGATTTTTCCAGGCTAGGCCACGCCCACATTCCCTGCTACAAATAAATAAACAAACAACCTTTTCTTTTATGTTATCTTTAACCTAAATTATTTAAACAATTTACCTTAAAAATATTACGAATTAATTTAAATACTTATTATAGATTATATTTATAAAATAGAATGGAGTAAAAAGATAAAAAAGAAATAAAACTATTACAAAGAAATAGTAGGTCTTAAAATAATTATAAATAATTAAATTAGTGGCAACACTGCAGCTCGTCTATTATCATCATTTTGTTTTGTTTTTACTGTATTTCTGTCATTTCATTTTTTATAATTGTAACATTTGATATTGTTGCTTGTTTTTGTTTTTTTTTAATTTGAATAGTTCAATAATAGTATTTGATGTGTAAGTAAGTATTATGAAATGAATATTATTTATAGGAAACATTTTTCTGTCGCTAGTAGGAAAATATTGTATGCAACAAGGCAGCAAAGGAAACATTTCTGCCTCATATTGATATATTGCCTGCCTCGGCTTCGCCTCGGCAGTCAATCGAATGAATCACCTGCCTCGGCAGTTAATTTCCATAGCCTGGCCTCGCCTCCGGCTCGGAGGCTAATTTAATCATTCGTCAGAAAAATTCCATTTTGCTGCCTAGTTACATAAATAACTATTATTTATTTTATTTATTTTTTTTTTTTTTATGAAATATGATAATAAAAAAAATTACTCAGTTCAAAACGGTCCCCCATCCATGTACTGACCACGCCCAGTGCTACTTCGGAAAAGTTCCGAGGTACCCTGAACCCGATTTTTTTTTTTTTTTACTTTTACTTTACTTGTTACTTCACATTCGCAATGTTTCTCATCTAAGGTTGTTTTTGTGGTTTCAACAGAAATACTAAACAGCAATGTACAAATGTACTAAAGGCTTACCATCCTATATCATTCACCGTAGTTTTTTAGGCATTGGAAGTTTTTTGTTTACACATACACAATCTTACAATTTATTGTAAGTGTAAGTAACCAGAGAATATTTTTTAATTCTTTGCACGCTAATTTATTATTTTACTACGTTTTATTAGCTTGCTTTCTTGTTTGTTTGCCCAGTACAAATCTTGCAATCGACTTTATTTAACATCCCGAGTAGCTAGACATTTGAAACTTTTAGAATAGCTCAGAACACGATGACAATGCATTATTTTAATACTTTCATCCATCTTTCAGCAGAATTTAATTCGTTATCAGCAAATTTTTTTGTATGGAAAGTTAGTTCGGAAAAAATCCGCAAGATTTTTTTATTTGTTTTGACATGACCCATATTTACGAACTTCATTTTGACGGGTTTCAAATTTATGATTTTTTATTTAGTCAACAGAAAATTTAAAAACGTAGTATATACAAAGTTCTTTTTATCTTGTAATTATTAACTTTAATCTTTGTCTTTATTATAATTTGTTTTTAAATTTAATTATCCAACCCTAGGGGTTCATAAATTGAGTTAGGAAATTAGGAGAGATACAAGTAATTTTATTTATATAAAAAAAGAAAAAAAGCTGAATTATTTCCAATTTATGGAAAAGGTTTGGTGCTATTATAATGTTTTTTTCTAACAACAGAAATTCTAGTTCTACTTCAGACAACTTTTTGACTTGCCTGTCAACTGATTTTTTCCCCTTTTTAAATGAACCAGTGTAGACAATTCTTCCTTTATAAAGAAGGAACAAATTATTGCTCCTGTCACTTTTTTACATCTAGGGCCGCGTCTTTCTTTTTGTTCAAACTACCCCCACTTTTTTTCAAAACCCCTCCGGGAAAATAATTGAGCGAAAAATAATAAAAAAATATAGAAGAGATTCTCTCCTTTTTCACTTTTTCAAAAAAAAAAAAAAAAAACCGCTGATGTTGAACGAAACGAAATGAAGATGAGCGTGGGGGGGGGGGGGGGTTAAAGAAAAACAGGGCTACTCAAATTTTAATTTCCTCCGGGGCATCAAGTGTTCAAAAAAGAATCGAACAACTCAACAACATCCTGACATCAACAACGGCGCAGTAAAAAAAAGACGAAAATCATAAAAGAATAAATAAATAAGGTAGGAAAAGGAGGCGTGAAAAATGAAAGGCACTCAAAATAGAGTGAAGAGAAGGGTGAGAGAAATCGAGTGAAATTTGTGGGGAGTTTGAAGAAAAAAAAGCACAAAGGGAAAAATAATTCAGTGTTCTTTGTACTTACCCTCCCCCTTATTTTCTAAAATCCACCGACAATCTGCCAATCGCAAAGCTTCTTTTTTTTGTTTCCCCTTTTCCTTCTTCTTGGCAAGAGCAATTTTCTACCGGAGGGCGCTTTTTTAAAGGGGAGTTGAAGGTACAAAGGAAGAGAGAAAAGATGTCAGCAACCGTAGACAGGGCTTTTTCCTCTGACTCCTTGAACAGACTTCCCCCAAACTCTCTACGCCATATTCTAATTACAAATTCATTTTGAGCCGAAAAAAGGGGGAAGGTTGAGTCAAAAAACGAAATAGAATTCTCTACCAA
The DNA here is from genome assembly GCA_951217055.1 of Gerris lacustris. Lineage (NCBI taxonomy): Eukaryota > Metazoa > Arthropoda > Insecta > Hemiptera > Gerridae > Gerris > Gerris lacustris. The sequence continues at coordinate 28,618,278 of OX578282.1, forward strand.
CAGAAAATGAAAAAAATATATAAAGCGAGCACCATCGTAGTAAACATGAACAGGAGTTGACGTGGTAAAAACTCCTCCCAAAGATTTCGGCTGTTTTTATGAAAATTTTCTTTTTCAATCCACTATTTCAGAAATAAAATAGAAATGCGGCGGAAAGGTTGGTAAAGGGGGGAGGGGGGAGGGGGGAGGGGTTTTTGGTACCGGAAAAAATAAAATGGTTGAAAATCTTCCAATCTTCTTGTTAAAGGTTGTTTTTTTTAGTACTTGGGGGAAAAAAATCAAACGGAAAAGTAAATTTATTTTTGAGGTTTAATACGGAAAATCGTTTTTGAAAAGTGGTTTTTATATTAATATTTTTTTGGTGGGGAAGAGGGGGGGGGGGGCTTTTGCTAAATCTATATTCAATTTAAATGAAAATTGCTTTATTATTTATTAATTTATTTTTTATTTCTTGTTAAGAAATAAATAAATAAAGTGTTTTATTGTATATGTCGGACGATGTATTGCTACTCTATTTACCTTTAAATAAATAAATTTACGATTTACTCAATGAATGATCTAATCATCGTCATTTGTGTAGAAAATACTATTACCTCCAAATTAATTATGAATGCGTTATAAATTTTTTAATATTCATACATTATCCGACGAACAGAAAATTTTATCCGTTCGGCAGGCCCTTTCCACCACGAAACCTGATTAGTCTAGACCGATTTTGATGAATCATTATTTATTTTCTTCCTTCTTACTCCCAGACTAAAAAAAAAATTAAAAGTCTGCTGATTTTTTTTTGTAAAATTAATAAATTGTTTTAAAACAGATTTTCTATTTAAACCTAATCAAACTAATTATTGATGCTCAATAGCAAATAATTATTATAATTTTAATTTTTGTTAATAGTTTTTGAGTAGTTGGGTCCGTTAAGGAAATTAAAAGCCCCACTTCGATCATTCTCAAGCTGACTATCTATATATATATATATATATATATATATATATATATATATATATATATATATATATATATATATATATATATATATATATATATATATATTTAATTTGTCAACCACTAGGTAGTTAGTGGCTCCCATCTCTTAGGATCTCTATCCTTTATAGCTTAATCTGTGCATAAATGGAGGTGTAAAAATGTTGGTTTTTTTCGTAAGATATTTATTCCTTGTGCATATGATATATTTTTTTAAACTGTAGCTTGCAGGACCATTTATTTTGTTAATTTTTGTCAAATAAAGACAATAGTGAATATTAAAGACAATACTATTGAACAAAACACTCTCATACAGAGAAATCAGATTTTAAAGAAATTTGGATGGTTTGTTGATTGTATGTTGCTCTCAGATGAACATATTAAATTGAACCGTTTGCGCACACTCAAATCACTCAATTTTGCTAAATTGAAACATTTTTCATGTAAAAAATCAAATCAATTTTTACAGATTTAAAATAAAAGGAGAGGAAAAAATTAAATAAATTATATAGTTATACTAGCACATAGCAATATAGTTTGTACTAGCACATTATCATTTAAGTACGTTATAGAACGCGAGGATGCAATGTGCCACAATAATCTATAGACTATTTTTAATGTGTTCAACAGGTAACCTCCTGTTTACTCTTTGTTTTTTGTTTTTTTATTTTCATCAATATTTCGAAGTGCTAAATCTTTTCTCGGAAAACTACTTATATGGATAGATCCGTAATTAAATGCACTACATTTTAGAATTTTTAACTGAAAATCATTAGATCTGTTTTTCAAACATTTTTTTTATTAGTTGTCGAGAAATTTTGAACTAGAATTATAAATCTCAATTTAGCCTCGGGATATGATTTTTCTAAACATGAATTTATCGATTTATCGGTCCATCAGTCCATCGCAATATTTTCTCTTTATATGCGAGTATATGAGAGTGTATAAACTGTTATTGGTTAATGTGTTTAACAAATCAACCTTAAAATTCAATCCACCACTAGGGTGATCAATTAATGTTTATCGTTCTGTTGTTAAGTACCAAATGTCTAGACTAATAATGTATGATATATAAAGTACGTTTATAAAGATGAAATACAATAAAATTACCTACCATACTTCAATTTAGAAGAAATGTTAGCCATCTTATTGGGAAAAAATTGCTCTAAAGTAGTTCCAACAAATTTGTCTTTGCTCTAAAGTATAGTTGGAAGTCTTTCTCTATAGCAAATTGGACTAAAGACGCGGTCGATAAAACAAAATAAAAATAAGCATTTATTTACTTTTCGTACAATTTTCAGTAGCGTCTAAGGTCAAAGGTGTGACAGGATAAAAAAAGAAGCGACGAAAGAAAAATATAAGCTAAAAGAAGAAACAGGTGTGAACGAGGTCTGGAAGAGTGAGGAAAGGAGTGATATAAGGAGTGAGATAGAGTGAGATGGATGACGAAGGAGATCGGATGGGGCGTCAAGACCAATTGTCTGTAATTTGTCTCCCTTTGTTAACCTTATTCTCAGCTGGAAACGGAACCCCCCCTCCCCCCTATCCTCGTGGCAAGAAAAGGAGAAAGAAAAAACCCTAAAAAGAATAATAAGTTGAGACAGTGCTGCCAACGTCTCCACTTTTTCAATTATATTTCACTAGGAGAGAGAGTGAGTTGAAGGTAGAGGCAGAGTTTTGAAGGTTCAACTCTGAACTTATCGCTAGCCATTACTCAGGGCCCAACCCCCGGGTTCCAGAGGGTAGTCGTTTATCATGCTGTGTGGCAGCCCTGCGGGGGCCTTCCCTTGCTAACTGACACACATAAATCTTCATATTGTGCAATATAGTTAATTCTTTGTAGCCATTTTTTAAAGGCTTCTCTCTCTCTCTCTCTCCGGCTTTGACTCTTTTCGGAGTACCGCATTGTAGAAGAGGTTTTAGTGTGCCGATAACCCTCGGCCACGGGTCGGTCCGTATTCCCAATTCTTCCTTGTTCAACCTCGTTTACTACACACAGGAGGTGAATGTCTCGAGTTGTTTTTTTTTAAATTTTTATTCTTCTCTCGGGTTTAATCTGCCTTCTCTGTCATTATGAATGAATACGTATTAACTCTCTCGGGGAGAGAAGAGAAAGAGTAAAGATATAAATAATGACTGCAGAAGAATAAACGACTTACAAGGGGAAACAGTCATACTTCGTAATTACCAGTCATCAATCATCCCTCTACTTTTATTTTTTTTTATATAGAGGGAAGTCCTACAAGAAGAATCGTTACATTATTACACATTAATCTTTGTTTTTATTATTATACTCGTGGGCAACGGTGTATTCTCGACGTTTATAAATTTATTAATGATTAATACGTGGAATATATTTTGACAGTGCATTTACCTAAAGGTATAATACAATTACTGGTTTCCATTGGTAATTTCTGTAATTTATTATCCGTGTGTGTAATACAATCCCTCGAAGTATTAATATAAATATCTTCTTTATTCTTGTAGTTTAATGCAACAACTGGTTTTTCCATTTGCAAATCCATGTAGAACTTTGCCTTCAAAAGTTCAGTTGCTCTGAATTAAAAGGATATTTTAAATTTATTGGAATGCTTTTGAACCTTGATAAGCAGATTATATTGTTGGTATTCCGCGTTCCTTTTTTAAAAGGTATATTTCAAATTTTCGTTTTAAAGTTATAAGTATTGAAAAATTTAGCTTGAATTTTAAATAAGTTTATAAAAAGCGTTTAATGCTAGTTGACAAGGCGAAGTCAATAAAACAAAATCAAGACGAAGTCAATTACAAAATCGTTATTGATTAATCCTTAAGAATTGTTTGTTCGAGAATAGTTTGTCAGGAAATTCTTTGAAACGGTATATAATTAACTATCCAATCGTAAGAGGTTTGGACAATTCCAAAGAACGTGGTAGGGAAGGAAACCTCATAAAAGGAAAATACAGATTATTTTGACGTCAGAACGTCTAAGGCAAGAACGAGATTTATTTTTTGGTTTTTAAATTTGCAAAAATGTTAATTATGAGCACACAGATGCTCTAAGTTAAAAAGAAAGAGGCTTCACCTCTCATGTTAGCCGATGTCTCTTTTGATAAAGTTTTAGTTTTTTGTACCAAAGTTCGGCTACTATAGACGAATATCAAGCTACACAATTTTATTGACATTAAAACGCTTATAATTCGAAAGAATTCCACTACATTTTATATTTTGAATATTTGGCCAGGATATACCGTAGAACTTCCATAAGACGATGTTCAGCACAAATCTTAACATGTTAAGTAAGTTAAGTCCAGAGTCCAGGTGGGGTCTTAACTCTTCTTATAGGGTATAATTTGGGTGTCAGCTCCTCGTAACTGGTGTTTAAGGACTCTTCTGTTTGTGATGAAGACGCTTGCTGCTTTCTGAAATCAGAATTACCTGTCTGTTTAAGAAAATAGATAGATAAATTTGAGTACACAGATTTATGTAGAAGCTATGGAATAAATCCGTTTTTAAAGGAAGTTAAGACGGTTTAATATCAAAGTAAATTTGTTTCAAATGGATATGGGAACAACAAGCTAGATTTCTTAAGTGATAAGCTATGCTAACTTTTTTAGACACAATATGTTCAGTTTATTGTCACATCACAATGCCATTAAGTTTTTGCTAATCTGTTTCATCGTTAGTTTTTATATGTATTTTGAAATTGATTGAGGATGAGTTAATAAAGTAAAGTATTTCCTCCCCAAGGATATTATTTTTGGATATTTGGGGAATCCTAGGAGGTTCTAACATTTATCGAAGCTTAACGCCATCGTAGAAAGGTGGTTTAGCGATTTTGTGGAATATAATGAATAAGAGTGTTTGGAGTCATTCTAAGTTGCTTTGCTGTTCCTCATGACTCAAGTCCGTACGTCAAGGTTAGTTTTATAATAATACCGACAGTTCACATTGATTATTTAGGAGTCTAGTAATTAGTTTGTATCGCCTATTAGTATGTTGTCGTTTTTGTTTTGTGTGTCTAGCCCAAGTCAGATTTCTATCGAAATGTAATCCTAGATGGAGTCTGCCTTGACTAAGGGATAGGAATATGGTTGAGAGTGACTAGAGGACATGTAGCTTGACGTAACGAAAAAGTGACATGTACTCTTTTACGTTGGTTAATTTTGATCCTCTCCATTTTCTCAACTAGGTGTCAAGCAGATCTAAGTGATTTCTAAGTTGGTCTGAAGCTTTAATAGGGTCTTCGAGGGTCAAGATGATACTTTCATCGTCGGCGAATGTGGATAGAATTGTGGTAGAATATTTAGGAAGGTTGGAAGTGTAGACGGGTTTAAAGTTCTCTTGCCATGTTTAAAGAGAAATTAATGGTTTTTGGAAATGGAATCTAAACGAGTGGGTGATCCCTTTAATTGAATCTAAATTATTTGAAAAGCCAGCTTTAATATCTTTTTCGTAAAATTTAGTTTAAATTGACAAGTTCTTGGAACGAAGTTCCTTATGGCACGTTCTGGAGCCCGGGAGTGAATAAATAAAAACGACCAAAATCACCGTCACAAAATAACCGTCTCAAAATCACTGTCACGCAAAAACCGTCACGAAATCTACCGATGACGATAACTTGAATAAAAGATCACCAAGTTAGATGAAATTTGGTACACATGTTCATTTTACCAATGCCCAGGCTAAGTTCGTTGGAAAACGTTATCCGCCCAAGCGTTCACGCGCAACGCTCGCGTAAACGTAAGCTTCAAAAATATGGGAAAAAATGTTATGGAAGCCTGTTACTTGACTTGTTTATTTTTGTTATATGTCAAAATGTCACTTGGTTTTGTAAATATCGAAAATATAATCACGGTATTGTTTAAAGTAAAATTGATCTGTGCTGACGCTTATTTCAATATATTAGGTATATTATTATAATACTGTGTATTTAATCCAAGAAAAAATTCTGACTTCATCTATTTAATGAGATAAACAACTTTTTTAAATATTTTTTTTTAGTAAAACGAACACCGACACTGTTATGAAGTGATAAAGATCGCTAAATTGATTAAAGTGGACCTAAAATAAAGAAAACGTTTTTACCGAAGATCCGTTCTAACGTATAACGATTTTAATCAAACTTCTTACACATTGTCTAAAGTACAATTGAAACAGGCATGTAAAATTTCAACCGGATTCAAGCAGAAGCTTTAGAGTAGGGAAGAGATATATTATATAATATTTTAAATTAATCGGCCGGGTGGGTAGAAAATGGTCCTATTTCAATCCAACATCCTTTAACAAACATACTCTTTAACTATAAACTCATCATGATCAACTTTTTTCTTATATTCAATATATATTTATAGTAAGACGCTTGCTTTAATGATACAAATAATGATTTTCTTTTAAATTTTCCTTAAATCTTGCTAGGTACAAACAGTTCGTTACTTTTAATTTTGTCTCTTTTCTAACTCCGCCATGTATAAGTAGTTAGCAATGTATACGTACTTAGCAGTGTGATTTTATAATTTATATTTAATGAAAAATGTAAGGAACTTCAATCCTACCGGGTGTCCCGCGACACCACACGAATTTTTTTTAAACGTGTTTTGATTGTATAAATTTAGGTAAAGGTTGTTTTATTCTGATTCTCGACATGATAGTTAATTACTCCTATTCTCTTTTATTATTATTTAAAGAGGGATTAATGATGATTTTTCTCTCATTAATCAATAGAACAGAGTAAGATTTTGTAAAAGATTAAACAGAATATTAGGGCTAATGACTTGAAACTTGTATTTATAATTTTATGGTATATTAAAGAATGGTTCAAGTCACAGAGATACTTATATAATGAGATGAGCTGTATATTTAGGATATCCTTTACAAGTTGAGTAGTAAATAATAGTAGGATCTCGACTCAGACATTATAATACGTTGAACATGTTGTGCCAAGTCCTAAAGGAGGTACGAAGTTACAAGCGTTTCGTCTTTACAACAACTCAGCAGCTAAAGTAAACAGTGGAAAACTTAATACAAGTGGAGGAGACAGACAGGGGGGAGATTGAAGCCGTTCTGCGCATTTATGAGGTAGTGGGTCTGAGTAGGGGCTATATAACCTCGCTATAACCCTCCACAACGCGCCGTAACCTTCCCTCCGTCTAGGGGCTCCTACCGTAATATCGCCTCGTTTTTACGGCTCCGCTAACTGCCTCCGAACCAGTAAAAAGTTATTGTCTTCGCCTCACATTTCCTTGGCTCTCTGATACACACGAGAACACCCGACAAGAAAAAACACATAACACTCCTTTAGTAGGGCCGAGAGGAAAGAGGGCAGCCCTTTTAGAAAATATTATGGGAATAGAAGGGGTCCCACATTGTGCCCTTTAGTTACTGCCTTGCCGACAGTATAACAGTATAAGGTTTTCCCACTCCGAACTCGTAACGATATTATTACTGAATATCGTTTCACCAATAAGCAAGGAGGTTTTTTAAGCGAAACAATAAACCTTCCTTTTTTTAAATAACATTAAATACCATCATCAACAATTTGTATTCCTGGAGCGGGGCGGCGCTTTAGCCCACATGCATTTAATGTACGATCCGTCTCCCGGTATTTTATATACCCCTCCCCCCGTTGAAAAACATAAAAATGAATGTCCCTTTTTTACTACCACGGTAACGAAAAACTATAGATATAACGGTTTTATATTACATAGCAACGATTGCAAACCTCTCGTAGAATCAAAATAAAAAAACAAACAGTAAAATATGAAGCCGAAATAACACGTTTACATTTTTAAACTAATAAAAAGCCCTTTTATAGAAGCAAACAGAATCAATGTCATTTCTATTCTTCCTTCCTTTTAAACTTAAACACAAGTATGTACATATTAACAACAAATACCGTTCAAACCCTAAATAAATAAAACAATAATAAACATGAAATGAAACAATTTTAGAAATGCTAACTTTTTGAAATTATTAATAGTTAATTCATGAATAAATTTTATCGTAAAATCATTCAAACATTTTTGGTTATTTTGTTTAAAGCAAAAGAATCAGTCTCCTTGGTTGGAGTTATCACTAAAATCGAAATTTTCTTGATTAGACAGAACATTATGGCTTGAGGCGTAAAATAGTTAGGCTGTACTTTTCACTACAGTAAGACATTTCTTGTTAAGACAGAAGACATATTCCCCTAAATTCTAAGACAAGACCCATTTAAAGGACGTCTAACGTAGCTATGCCACTTCTGGAAAGAATGCTTCAAGCATTTTATATCCTTCAGTATATAGTCTTCAGAGGTAAACTTTCCTGTAACTTGTTAACCTCGAACATATTGCTAAAACAGCTTAATTCATTATTGAGACATAATTATGGTTTAGCAGTAATCATTCTTAATACTTATACGATTGCTCCTTATGCGGTGTAGAAGGCTTTAAGTGCTGATTCACCTGTCAAAAGTTCATTCGATAAATTTAGTTTTTTAAAATGCTGCTATGCTTGAAATTTAATCCTATTTTGGCCTGCAATATTACACAATTCAAATAGTGTTGATCGCAGAGGTTACAAAATCATAATTTATTTTAATTGTTAGTTGTTCTCATGTATTTTTTCTTGAGCTAACTATAATTATATTAAAATGCAGTCCAATTAAGACACTAATATAGGAGCTACAATGTATGCAGAAGTACTAAAAGTTATGCATAGGTACTAAAAGAACTGGTTTAAAACAAGTATATTACTTCTAATCTTTACATAACAAAGTATGTGTATGAATAGTTATTTTATTAACATTTTTTATTATAAAATTTATGGACAAAACGAGTAAAATTGAACTGAAAAATTATTTAATTTATTTGATTCAAACATTTGATAAGAACAGAAGAGACCTTTGATCATCAGGTTTTTTCCGATTAAAAAAATACTAATTGAAACGTCCTTGGCGATTTATATGTATTTATTCACCTTGCTATTTATATGTTCTGTTCTATTTGCTTATTTAATTTCAAATGGCTTCATTTATTTAACTTCATTTGTTTTTTTGTTTGTCTCCAAATCTTGTAACCTACATTTTACACACTACCTAGAAAGCTAAAACTTGCACATATTAGATATCAATGCAATAATCAGTCAATAGTTAGATTTAGTCGAAATTTCTATTGAAAATAAGTTAAAATAATAAGAAAATCTATAAAAGCATGCATCAATTTTTTAAATTTAATAGTTTTTAAGCAATACCTGTTTAGAATAGCAGTGTAAGCTTTTAGAATATTTTTAATAGCTGGAGACATAAAAGATTAATTTTGCTTACGAAGATAGGGAAACGAAGAAGCGTCAGATATTCAAAGGGAGCTGTAGTTCCCCATTTGTTCGCACCAGGGGGAGGTAATCCTGACCTGGCCACGAAATTGTGAATAAAAATAGAAAATTATTACCTATATAAACAGAAAATAATCTGATAGAGAGGTGAGGGGTGAAGTGTGGTGCTGTGGTGGTTGAGAAGCTGGATGCCAGCACTGATGAATAATACCGCATTTTATTCCCTGGATACCACGGTGAAGTAAAGGGTTCTTTTCTGGATACCAGTTGAGCCATATATCCAGCTGGATCCTGGATATCAAGGATTTATCCGGATAGACAAATAGTTTTAATTACTTTAAGATAAAATGGCTACTTCTCACATAAAGGGCTATCCTTACTTACACTTGTTATCTTCACACTGACTTCCCCAGCTTCTGATCTTCCCTCCAAATTCGGGCAGTTAAATATTTAAATATTTGAAATTTGGGTCAGTTTTGCCAGCGGAGGAAGACCAAGACGTCTAAATAAAGACCTATATGGGCCCCTTCAGATAATAGCAGAACCGTCAGTGTGAATGAGCCTGGATATTCTGTAGAGCGGGTTTGGTATGTTGACGCAGGTAGAGGTGTCAAGGTGCTGCTGTAAAGCAGTTTTCAAGCGATCTTGAACACCATTCCTACCGCTTTATCTGAGGGCTAGGCTCTCCTAGCTACGCCAAGAAGAAAGAGTTGTAGTTAGAGTTGGATGTTTGAAGTTATAATTATAAAGACTTTTGAATAAAGAATTTAATAATATCGAATTAAAAAGGGTCGTTGAATGCTCAATGGCATCATACTCGCTTCGATTCCGATTCCCAGCTCCGTCTAGTTCTAGGTGATCTTTACTCGGTATTTACTCAGCAACAGGTATTCAATAAACAAGTCGTGTGTGCTGGTCAGTACACAGCGAGGGTCCGTAGGCAACACAGTATTGTTTAAGTAGTACCTATTGATGGTGCTGTTTAAAATTCCACAAATCCTACTTTGAACTATTCTATGGGTATGATATTCTCAAAACACATAAAAAACTTCTGATAAAGTATTTTTGCCTGTGAACCAGACTAAAAATTTAAATTGTACATCGAAGAGTCCATAAAAAAAAAAAAAAAATGAAATTTTAAAAAAAGTGGTATCTTTACTTTTAGTCGAAGAATGTTCAGGAATTTTTCAGATTTTTTGAATTTTTTCATAAGTGATATAGAGGGGGGGGGGACACACACACACTTTTCACACCAATTTCAAACTCGCCTGCGCTCACCCTATCAAAGCTTATAATAACATAACTAAAAAAAATATATATATATTTTTGTAATCAGCTCGACGTACCCTTTCATATGGTACCCCACACGGTTTCCAAAATGTGTGGGTACGAACTTTTACACATATTATCTGCAAAATTTTAAAGTGATAGGAAAAAAGGTGTAGCTGTGAGAGCAGGCGGCAGACGGACTGACGCACAGACAGACACACTCAGGAAAATATAAGGGTCCTTGGTTTTGCCTATGGACCCTAAAAATGGGTAGGTGGTGAAGTGGGATACGTAAATACGGTTTATACGTATACGTTTTAAGAAGCGACATACTCCTGTGGCTCCACTGCATAATAGCTCATATAAGCCTTTGGGCAGATCTAAGCCGTCCACAAAATTTTACACCCCCATTTTTTTTTTTTTATTATTATTAAATTAAGGTTCAAACGTTATTTGAATTGTTCAATGCTGATGAAATAAAGTGAGAAAATGAGTTATGAAGGTGGTATACACTAATTTTAAATTTGATAAATTAGCTACTGTGAACATGATAACTTCATTAAAATCTTAATTTTATCGAAGATAATTAATTGTAGACCAGGTTACAATATTCAACAAACGATTACACCGTCTCATACCGATTTTTACATGTAATTAAATAATGTATTATGTCGAGATAATACAACGATCCGGCTCGAAGGACCAAAGAAAATGTACTAAAATTATGAATGACCGGAATTTATCGTTCAGTTACGAGGTGGTAAATTGATCGCTTATCCATCGCCTGTATTTATATACTCTGTAAATCAGTTTAGTCGATACTTTGTTACTCAAACCAGTATATTAATAATGCATAGTTGTTATTATATTAACGTAGAGGGAACATTAATACTGTCTCGATAACTGGCACCGTTGGTAAAATAGGTAACTGTAGGACGGGCGGTAAATCAATTTAAATGATGTTAAAATCGTTAATTATATCAAGGTGAAATTATGGCTTACAAACAGTTAAATAAGGCTATCAATCTCTTCTCTCGAGTCGTATCTAATGCAAGGTTTAGAGGGCGTTATGTATCATCGCAGCGAGACCGTCCTTCCTAGAGCGAATGCAAGAGATAGTTGGAGGAGCGGAACCCAGAGCCAAGTGATTATTATGATCTATAACACGAAGGGGGCATGTGTTACACACTTCCCTCTAGTCTACACAGGCGAATCTATTCCCTCCCACCCCCGCTAAAATGTCTCCCCTAAGTGTCATAAATAACCGGGAGGTTCCTCCGTGTGTTTGTAAACGGGAATTTTGGCATTGTTCCCGATTAGCTTTGTAGCCTCAGACCGTACCAAGGACACGGAACCTCCTCACAAACGTTACGACACAAGCGCCATCTGTTATGTTATACACTGGACTATAAGGGGGACGCATGCGCACAACATAGGACGTAGAACCACCCTCCTCTTCATGTTACAACATGTTTATTGGTTTTGTCACATAATTATCTTGCGGGTTGCCTTCTCTTGTAAACCGATACAAGGGCTTGTCTGCTTGCCTCCGGGTGATATATTTGCGACGGGCTGCCCGTGTTACAGCTTAACCAGGGGGCAGCACCGGTCCCGTATTATACTCTCCCCAATAGATAAATCGGGTGCATAACCCTTGCGACTCGGGCCACTTGATTTGTTGCCGCGTTCTATCGAGCAAGACTATTAATAATGGTAAATTACAGCTGATCACTGTTTTCAGTCTAATCTCCAATGTTGTTACTCTTAGTTTTCCTCAATTGTCGTTGCTATCCCAAGTATTTTACCTATATCAAATCGATTTCATGATAACTAAATAATAATTAATGTACATATATATCAAACGAGACTATATAGTCAATCGCTATTAATTATAACAAAGAAGGAAGAATGGCTGAGTTATTCATTATTTTAGCTATAGAAACATTTTATATCGAATTACACAATCTACCATTAACATATTCTTTCAGAATACCACTACTAATACTACTACTCCTCTGGTCTTTCCTTTTATTTTAAGTCTTAAATGGAGTCAATTAATGTTTCTATTCTATTAATTATATCACTTAAGTGGCTTCCAGGTTGGCGAACACGAACAGGAAAGCGGCAGAGCATTGGTTTCTGCGCAGGCCCGGTCTGAGATGCGCAGGCGCCAGATGTGCAAGCTAGGTTTGGTGGCCACTCGATTGTTTGGCGGATTTTTGACTCATCAGAAGGATGTCTTTCTGGTTGCGTAGAAAAACAACGAACCGAGCAGGCTCGAACCTTACGGTAATCTTCACTATTATACTACTTGAGAATTTAATAGTAAAGTGGGTTCATAGCAAACGTTTTTTACGCGCGTTTGGGCTATCCAGATAAAAATAGATTTATGAAGACGGAGATACGTTTTCCCTCCGTCCCCCCCCCCCCTTCCGTCCTTTTGCACTTGCGCAGTGTTCCGTTCAGGTTATAAACAAAGCCGAATATATAATTCAATTACAACACTAACTTTATAAAAGGATGGGTGGAAAATTAAAAAAAATGTAGGTATATTTAATATTTACTATGTAAATAGATGACTCGAAAAATGAAATAAAAAATATATAACCAAGAGGGAAAAGGACTAGATTTTTTAGGCTTTAGTTTTTTCGTCAAATAAATAAAATGTCAATTTGTCAAATAAATGATTTTTCCTACTAGCGGCAGCAAAATTACGCATTATTGAACTGTTTTTAGGCATGAAAGTTTAATTTCTCTGAGGTTTCAAGAAAACTTTACAATACGCAGCAAAATGCGATTTTGCTGCCTAGGCGGCAAAATCGTATTTTGCTGAGGATTTTTCCAGGCTAAGCCACGCCCACATTCCCCGCTACAAATAAATAGACAAACAACCTATTCTTTTATATTATCTTTAACCTAAATTATTTGAACAATTTACCTTAAAAATATTACGAATTTATAAAAAAAGGTTTAAAAATACTTATTATAGATTATATTTATAAAATAGAATGGAGTAAAAAGATAAAAAAGAAATAAAAATATTACAAAAAATGGTAGGTCTTAAAATAATCATATATAATTAAATTAGTGGCAACACTGCAGCTCGTCTATTATCATCATTTTGTTTTGTTTTTACTGTATTTCTGTCAATTCATTTTTTATAATTGTAACATTTGATATTGTTGCTTGTTTTTTTTTTTAATTTGAATAGTTCAATAATAGTACTTGATAAGTAGGTATAAGTATTATAAAATTAACATTATTTATAGGAAACATTTTTCTGCCGCCAGTAGGAAAAATATTGTATGCAACAAGGCAGCAAAGGAAACATTTCTGCCTCATATTGATATATTGCCTGCCTCGGCTTCGCCTCGGCAGTCAATCGGATAAATTACCTGCCTCGGCTTCGCCTCGGCAGTTAATTTCCATAGCCTGACCTCGCCTCCGGCTCGGAGGCTAATTTAATCATTCGTCAGAAAAATTCCATTTTGCTGCCTAGTTACATAAATAACTATTATAGGGTCGTTCCTATATTTTTCCTGCGTTGGTTTTTTTTTTAAATATTTGTGTTGCGGAGACCAGGTACGTTAACCACAGACAAACGCAGGGAATTGTAAGCGTCCTCGATTTGCCTACGGACACTAAAATAATTATACACATAATATATATTATTGTATTTAATTGAAAGTAAATAAATATTTTATTTATAAAATACCACATTTAGATGCATTTTAATATAATTTAGACGATTTAATTTCATTGTAAGTCGTTATTTTGTAAATTTGTTCATTTTTGTCATCATGAGGAGGACATTTTATTTTGTTATACGCAAAAAGGAGATGCTTCTATAATGAAAAAAGTAAAGGTGTGGGGACAACATTGAAAGTGCAATAGTATAAGTTTTAATGCATAACCTAAATTAGCACATATTAATTTAAATAATAAACGGATAAGATAAATAATTAAATGGATATCCTTATTAAATGAATAAATAAAATAAAGTTCATATCACAGAAAAATAAATAAACCAATTACTTATTAAATAGTTTATATTTCTTCTGTCATAAAGATGATAAGATGTAAGTTTATAATTATTATTAAATTAAAATTAATGAATAAATGTAATATAAATATATTATTTTTATCTATGTACTAAATAACAAACTTAATTAAATAAAATGAAATCTTATAATCTTGAATTAAGCAACATATATATATATATATATATATATATATATATATATATATATATATATATATATATATATATATGTATATAACGTAACCATTTTTATGAAACCTGTTAAATAAAAAAAATCAGATAAGAAATTCAAAAAATATATATTTATATATAAATATCCTAAGGCGAATTAATATTTAAAGTTCAAACTACAAAACCATAATCGTTAATATTTATTACACGTGACCTTTTTTTTTAAACTTAATTTATTTTATTAATTCCAATATCAAAGATGAAGTAATAAATAAATAGACATTAAAAAAAGGAGATAAGCATCTCGTTAAAATTGTGAGGTATTTAAAAAAAAAATCCAAACCATTTCCTCCTTGTATTTAAGAATAAAAAAGAGGTATTTAATAACAGGCTACTAATAATTATTTAAACATGATATTTATTATTGGATATAAATATATATGTATTTGCTTTAAATTAATGTTCAAGTTTTTTTTTTTTTTTTTTTTTTTTTTTAACCACTGTTACTTAATTTTGCTCAATAATTTAAAATATTAAATGTATTTGCGAATGTAGAGTTTGTGATATTATATGGATGGACCAAATTCTGTGGACACTACAAAAAATAAATAATAACTGATTGAGGAGATAAAATAAAATCTTCTAATAAATAGTTAAATTTGTAATTAACTCGAATAGAGGAAAGAATCAAACTAAATAAAGAAGGCAGGAAAAAAGCAGGAATTTTATTAAATTAACTTAAGGAAAAGAAATTCTTACTAGTAAAGGGTTAAGGAAAGAAAAAAAGTTAAAAGAGAAATTATAGGGAAAGAGAAAAACCCTAATCAAAAGATAAAAAAAAAAAAAATATTAGAGAAAGAGTTAACAAGCAAACATCTAAAAATAAGAAGCAATCATACTTAAGGTTATTTACGTGCACCTTAGTTGGCCTAAATCGAAAAGAAACACTAAGAAAAATAGAAGTTGCTTTTGGTCGTCTGAGTGTCAAAGGATTTTTTCAAATTTTTGTAGTAATTTTACGCTTTTTAGATGAGGATTTTTTCCTTATTTCTCTAAGTGGATTAATAGCGATAGTCCAGGAGATAAAAAAATGTCTGACTATCATCAAGCTAGAATTTTGTTTACAAGTTAATCTTTTAGTGCCTTTTAAGGATATGTGTTCGGCGAAGTTCGTCTGCGGGACATAACCTGGCAATTAGTACGGTGCAATTAGTCCAAAAAATGGCCTAACCCTAACATCCAAAGTAAAAGTTTCCCTCCAACTTCAAGTTGTTCTATGCAGTCTACATATTGTTTGGTAAAAAGTTACACCATTTTGAGCGTCGGGTTTGGCGGGGAGGGGGGGGCAAAGTTGGTAAATTAGTAGTTTTACCCGTTTTTCTTAAATATTTAGAAAACTATGCGTTTTAGAGCAAAAAGAGCTATATACAAAAATAATCTACATTAAATTTTGAACAAAAATGGTCTAGTGCATAATCTTCCCAAAGTAAATGGTTCCAAAGTTACGGAGAGTGTAAAAATAGACATTTTTCGTATTTTTTAGATTTTTGGCAAAAAAATGAAATTATCCCTAAGGGAACTAATTTTTTTTTACAGGTTTGAAAAAAATTGTAAAAGCAAATTGCGATTTAGTGGCCGGTGGTATGTTAGTGATAAGCCCTTGAAGGAACGACAACCTCACCACCATCTCAAGGGGCGCTACATTTTAAGGGAAAAGAGGCTTCCACAGGCCTAGGCCATGTAAACCTGTGGTACGGAGAAACCCACTCTCAACTTTCTCTGGACTATGAATATCTTTCCAACATAAATGATTTTCAAATATAATAATATTTTCTATGTGATAATTATGATATCTAATTGTATAATTTTTAATCTTAATATTTTTAAAACTGCAGCTTTTGAAAGGATTCATCAGTATTTAATCCCCAAAGAATTTTCGTTCCCAAAAGAATGGTACTTTAGTTTAAGCAGTTCTTTAAGAACTGGTTGGAATTGGAATGACAACTGAGTTTTTATTTTTAAGGGAAGGAAGTAGTTGAGGTTGAGAGTAGAGATTGAAGGTGGAATAATATAATGTAGTATAGTAGTAGTGTGAGTGTGTGGGACAGGGGACCTTACCATGTAAATGTGCAAGTCATTTTTATGCCCAGTCAGTATGTATATGTTTGAGTGTTCTATACTACAATGCTGTACATGTGAGAGTTTATTGCGCGCGTAAATATCCACCACAATTATTTGAACTATTACTATTATAATATTCATATTTTACGATGTTGGTAGTATTCATACTACGGAAAGATTAAATTTTAATTTAAATCAAATTATAATTATTATTAACTACGGGAAACAGACAGAGAAAAATACATTCCAGCGCCGGGATTTGAACCACGGGCCTCTATATTGTAATATTGTAACTAAACACATACACAAACACAACTCAGGCTAGCCCTAGCCAACTAGTCTCTTCCCCTTCTAATCCTAATATTAAAGAACTCCCCCAAAACAGTTCCTTTCCGATTGTCTTGTCACACAGTTCTCTATTGTTAACAGCTCTCGTGGATTGGTTCTAAGTTCTTACACTTACAATTTCCCTATTCCATATCTATTTTTTCTGATTTAAATTTATTATTTCTATAATATCTTCAAATATATATATATATATATATATATATATATATATATATATATATATATATATATATATAATTTTTTTTTTTTTTTAAATTTATTTATTTAACTATATTATATAGTAATAATTTTATTTATTGTTTGATTTATTTTTTTATATAATACTTCAGAGTTCCATATCTATCTTTTCTGATTTAAATTTATTATTTCTATATCTTGAAATTAGGAAATGTATATTTTATTTATATATACTTTCCATTAGCTGTATTCAGATACCGTTAAATGCGTTTGTGAGTATTATTTCTAGTGAAGTTGTGCTGCTATTTTTATTAGTGTTCGTCTTTAAAATACTGTCGAACTAAGTGGTTATCACTTTAAATTCATTTTTTTGCCAAAAATCTAAAAAATACGAAAAATGTCTTCTCCGTACCACAGGTTTACATGGCCTAGGCCTGTGGAAGCCTCTTTTCCCTTAAAAAGTAGCGCCCCTTGAGATGGTGGTGAGGTTGTCGTTCCTTCAAGGGCTTATCACTAACATACCACCGGCCACTAAATCGCAATTTGCTTTTACAATTTTTTTCAAACCTGTAAAAAAAAATTAGTTCCCTTAGGGATAATTTCATTTTTTTGCCAAAAATCTAAAAAATACGAAAAATGTCTATTTTTACACTCTCCGTAACTTTGGAACCATTTACTTTGGGAAGATTATGCACTAGACCATTTTTGTTCAAAATTTAATGTAGATTATTTTTGTATATAGCTCTTTTTGCTCTAAAACGCATAGTTTTCTAAATATTTAAGAAAAACGGGTAAAACTACTAATTTACCAACTTTGCCCCCCCCTCCCCGCCAAACCCGACGCTCAAAATGGTGTAACTTTTTACCAAACAATATGTAGACTGCATAGAACAACTTGAAGTTGGAGGGAAACTTTTACTTTGGATGTTAGGGTTTTGGTCTAATTGCACCGTACTAAATAGGCATTTGCAAAAAACAAACTAGTGGAGAGCGGCCATGTCTCGCCCTTTATGGTAAACAATGTGATTTTCATGATCCTGAATACAAAATTAGTTAGTAGACCGAAAATCAAGTCGATGTTAGTTATTCAAATATTGCTCCTAATCAAAGTGGTCACATATCAACTATCAAGTGACAAACTATCATCAACTTGATTTTCGACTGACTAATTTTGTACTCAGGATCATGAAAATCACATTGTCCACCATAATTGGTGGGACATGGCGCTCTCCACCGATTTGTTTTTTCAAATGCCTATTGCAAAGCTATGACGAGCTTAGCCTACTAACATATCCTTAAAAGGCACCAAAAGATTAACTTGAACAGAAAATTTTAGCTTGATGTTAGACAAGTTTTTACACTCTATCTCCTGGACTATAAGAATAAGATATTAGCTCAATTTGTAAGGGCTTAATTATTCGGGTCAGGAGGATATATGTTCAAATCCTAGTTGAGATTTTTCGTTTTTATCTTCTTATTTCACTTCAATTAACTTACCACCTACCACCCTAAAAAGAAGATTAAACTAGAACAATCGTGGTTTCTAGGTTTTAGGGAATATTAATGTCTTTACTATAAGATTTTAGCTTCCGATCTTACCAAAGGAAAAGGGAATATTGGGATAATTCTGAAGAACGACATATTTTATGTCTCCGAGAGAAACAATTGCCGGATAGAAATCCGTTTCAGACATCAGGGAACATCTTTTGTCTCGTGTCAGTCTGTCCATCAATATTTTTGCGAACCACCATACCTTAAAAACTACAGAAATTTGGATGGTGGATTATAATTAGACCATTGTTGGTCCAATATTCATTTGTGCACATTTAATATTGAATACAAATAAAATATGTGTGACCCCACTGGGATTCGAAACAACATCTAAGATGTATTTACAACATTTATTTATAACACCTATATCTTTAAAATTACTTATCTGATTTTAATCGAAAGTAGCCCACATATGGTCCATTATTAAGTTCAATCTTCTGTAAAAATTTAATATTGCTTAAAAATAAATGGGATTCGAAAAAGTTTCAAATCTCAAGTGACCATTCTTGCAATCTATTTGCCACACTAATTGACAGATAATTTTAAATTATAATATTTTCTCCTAGGTCATCTCAGAAAACATTTTAAATACCAAATTCAAACACTTCCTCAGATCAATAAAAATATTGATTAATTAAGAAATGGCAATAAAAATATTATACTCAATGGAGGATATCAATAAAGTTTGAAATATCATGTATCAAAACATCCACAACACCTTTTATGTAATATATAAACCATCATTACATGTGTAAAATATATTTATTATATATTGTATATACTCAAATACGGATTTGGATGTATAAATATTACATATGGTATACTTAGATTAATTGCCTGTTTCGATTTCACAAATTGAAAAATAAAGAAATGATTGAAATCAGAGAATATAAATATAAAATAAATATATACTATAAAATAAAACTTCTACATAAAAAATTGATTTCTTGTTTCGACTCTTTTCAACTGTATGAAAAGACATTATGCAAATATTAAAAATAAGTGAGATCGAGAGAGATCGCCTTAAAGTTATTTTATGAAATATTACTTGTTTTTTTTCTTCTAACCGCAAGGCGATAGATATTAATGTAATAATTATTACCAATAATATTTTAAGAGGTGTTATCCATTAGGGTTAAGATACTACAGTTAATTTTTTCCTCCTATAACAGAGTCTGATCTTTGGAAAAAAAATACAACGTTAATTTTAATTTCGAAAAAAAAAAAATAACAAACTTCAGACTGAGAGGAAGTGAGAAAGAAAGAATGTTATTAATGGCAAGCAATCAAGTTTTTCACCAAATTGTTATTTACGAGTGCTAATAACAGGGCAGTAAAGGCTCCAGACACCCCTCCTGGTATCAGCTGATACATTAATTAAAACTAACAGTCGTGCCAACTTATAAAAACAAGCCTTAATTATTATTGGGTCATCGATCGCTCTTTTAAGACTTCAACTTTCTTATTTTGTTTTTTTTTTCTTTTATATAAATATATATGTATATATATTTTTAATAAATACTCTGGTGTTATTTATAATATTTTTCTCGCTTCGTGTTTTTAAAAATGATTTTAAAATTAAAATAGAATTTAATGGATTCATTTAAAAAAAAATGTTAAAGGTGAGAAAAGAAATAATAAAAATTTATGACTTAACAAAGATCTAACAATTTTTTTGTTTGGATTATTTTTTTTTATATTTTATTATCTCGTCACGTTTTTTATTTACATATTTGTGTACTTTCTTTATCATATCATTATTATTATTTTTTTTTTGTTTGAGTTGAAAAATTAGCTTTACGTTATTTGCTATTTTTATTATTTTAAACTGTAATTGCTTTTAGTTATAAATTGTTGAAATTGGAAGGGATAATATTAAAATTTTAATGACTAGAAGGATTACTTTAGAATTTGCGCTTATTAATACTTAATAAGTAAACAAAATCAGTTGAAAGGTACTTATAGTGGTAAATATTGAATGGCAAACTAATATACAATCCGTTCAGCCCGTGGCAACGGGATTAATTTTATAGAAAAAAAAAGATTTAATTTTTTAGAAAAAAGTAATTATAATTAAATTAATTTAGATAAGTTATTATATCTATTTGAAGACCAAGATATCAAAACAAACCTATAACTAAATAAAAGGTTGCCTTAGCTTAGCAATAACAAATAATTTTGTGGTGCGTCTCGTCACGGTCGGGACACTACTCGATTATATAAATTATATTTAAAAGAGAACTAAGTTATAAACGTGAAAAAATAATGTTTATTTAAATTAATCATTCTAAACTACAAACTTAATAAGTTGTTGATAAATCCTTAATAATAAAAATATTATATTAAACTAAATTTGTTTTTTACTGACAAATGTTTATGGAAATGTATCATGTAGCCAGGGTGAAATAGGGGACTGAAAAAAGACAACAATCGTCAATTCAAGAAACTTTGTTTCTGACTTTGTCTTGGAATTAGAATTGAATGTCTGATGAGCCCCTACCATTATAGAGGGGGAATTAATGTTTTTTAGAAGAAGGGACGGGAGTAATTAATAATATTTTTAATTAAATTAGTCAAGTGAGGTGTCCTTTTATACTTATTTTATCGAGCTGAATCAAATTAGACAACTTTTACGTCAATTGAATCATATCTTATTGAAATGTGAAGGAAATTATTCTGTATTTTTCGCCTAATAAACCTATAATTTCTTGTTAAGGAATGATTTTATCAATCTAAAAGTTATCAAGTCTTATTCTATTCACCTCGATAACATACGTATAATAGGACACCAAACTTCAATAAGTTAATTTAAAAATGTTTTAAAATACTAATCACTGTACAAAATCTCAAAATTAGTCTACACAAAAAATAGGCTGTTGTGCCTCTAAGTTAGTTAATGCTAAACAATAAATTTGATGATAATACCTTCTAAAAAAGTCGTCTCTAGAATGAAGTTAAAACTATCTCTTTATGCATAATTAATTTTTGACATTTTTATGTCTTGGCTATGGCTCATAACCTCGAAAAGCGTTACCAAAAACTATCGTTACACGAGTAGGGAAGATATAGGAACAGGGAGTTAGTAAGATATAGGAGGTGTTCGAGTCTGCCCGCTCATAGTATAGATGGGTATCCCTATGGTTTAATTAAAGCAAAAAGACAATGACTGACCTTTTCATAAATCCCTGAATTACTCATAATTTGTTTGATATATATATATACATACATACATATATATATATATATATATATATATATATATATATATATATATATATATATATATATACATATGTATATATATATATATATATATATATATATATATATATATATATATATATATATATATATATATATATATATATATATATATATATATATATATATAGACATAATCACCTCTCTTGCGAACACACCTCCCTTGCGGACTGTTCGCTAGAGAGGTGATTATGTCTACAACTCGAAATCTGTAACTTTTTATTTTTTTGTCCTCTAGGGAGGCGTTTTTGACTTTTTAAACAACAAATGTACCTCCGTAGCGAACAAAAATATACAGACCTCTCCAGCGATCAATTTCATTCAAAAACACCTCTTCAGAGACCATACCTCTTTTAAGGCCAAAATTATATAAAAATAGCTCCCTAGCGACCATACCTCCGATAAAGCCAAAATAATATAAAAATACCTCCTAAAAGGCCATTATTATTTCCAAAGACCATTATTATTTGGAGGCAATTACTTCTTTCTTGATTGCTTCTTATTTAATTATTGTAAAAGTTATTTTATTCTGAGCTTATGTTTGGACAAAAGTATACATTATAGTTGTATACATTGCACAGTAATGTATTGCTTTTTCTTTTACATTGGTATTACTATATCTCTTAATGAACTACGGCAGCCATTAGTTTTTACTACGTTTTTATTAGCTTGCTTTCTTGTTTGTCCAGTACAAATCTTGCATATCGATTTTTAACTAACTTCCCGAGTAGCTAGACATTTTAAACTTTTAGAATAGCTCAGAACACGATGACAATGCAATATTTTAATACTTTTAGCCATCTTTCAGCAGAATTTAATTCGTTAAATGATAGTGTTAAAGCATTCGAGTTTAAGAAAATTTCTGTAATATCCATTCACTGAATTTTTTAAACTTCGGAATTGGTTGATAAATAGTTTTGACAATAAAATTGTTTTTGAGTTAATATGACTGATCACTTCTTAAAACCATTAGAGATTTATGGTTTAGCTGAAGCAGGGAAAAATTGATAACTGCTTTTTTTCTGCTCCTCAAATCCAATGATCCATTATTTATTATACATATTAAAAAATCAATTTTGTTCCACTTGACTTCGTGCATCGTGCATAGATATATTTAATTCATTAACTAAGGAAAAATATCTGCTAAATAACTAACTTGGGATAACCAAATATTATTATCAAAATAAATTGCCAATGGAGATTTATCGTCCTTAGACAACCCATCTTGAAATTATAATCTTAACTGGGGCCTTCCCTATTTACCTTTGAAAGCTGAAATTGTGTGCAGATACTCAACTAATCATTTCAAAGAGTTGACTGTTTTAACTTTCTCATATAAACTACATATTATATACTATACATATACTGCTACATATAAAAGAGAAAGTATTGTGATGGCGCAAAACTTTGATTTTGAGATTTTGGTGGATTTACACGTTTTGAGATCCCCTGAGTCCCAAATAGAGGATTTTAAAAATTGTCTGTCTGAGCAGACAATTTTTATAATTAATTCATATTGAAACTACAGTGCCGATTTTGACGAAATTTGGCATAGATGTGTATAAAATTTTTACTCCAAATTTGGGGGAGCTATCCCCCCAAAAACTTTGAAAAAACGTGGGAAATTGTTTTTTCTCGAAAACCGTTCCGACGATTTTGATTAAAAAAATTCTATAATGCCGTCTATTTAAAAATGAATATCTAACGATAAGCCGTTTTCCCGGGAAAAATCTAGTTCCTGAGAAAATAGCTTTTAATGCGGACGGAAAGAGGCCGGGTTCGATTCCCCGCCGAGAAGAAGTTATTTTTATGATACATTTTGTTAAAATTTGGAGTAATAATTAAATTAATGACGAAAACTAATCAATAGAAAAACTGAGCTAAGTAATTATCGACTTATAAAGTTGTCTATGTTGTCTGGGACCGATTTCTACATTTTTGATATCATGCTGAACCATTATTTAGTCTTCATATAGAAAACACTAAAAAGGGTTGTCCCTTCTGCTGGTTAACATGAAATATGTCAGCAAATTTGAAGCATTTCAGAATAAAATTGTAGGCGCTATTAAGGTTTTTAAGATTATTTATTTGTTGAATAAAGGAGAGGGGTTTTGACGTCACATACTAGTACTAGGGAAGGAAGCACACACACGTTGACATGGAAGAAGGGAGGTAGAAAAGGCTAACACCGACTAGACCTCGAGTTCAGACTGACTGACAAGCTTTTTCTTCAATTTCTTTATTTATTTCTTTAATAGATAATAATAAACACCTATTTTTATTTTACATAACTTTTCAGAGTTTGCACCTTATCTCCCCTATATTTTGTTACTTGTCTAGTCTTGTCATATCTATCCTTTATGACCAATTACTTTTCTTTTAATTGTAGTAAAGTAGAAATGACATCATTTTGATAATTTCTCTCGGATTGAAACTCCAAACTCGTAACCAATGTAAATCTACGTCAGTCACAACTCAGTAAATGTTATGTGATTAATAGATTTGAAATGAAAGTTAACTATTATTGTTTATTTATATATACGAACTAATTTTTAAACGAATATAAAATTAAATATTTTTGTATCTTTTTTTCTCCAAGATATTTTTTTTTAGCTTCATTCGACAACGGCTCAACCCATTTTGCATTGACCACCCTATATTCTTTATTTCAAAGTACCAATTAAGTTTTGTAAATAATTACAAGATAAAATGAACTTTTCATATACAATGTCTTTAGATTTTCTGTTGACTAAATAAAAATCATAAATTTGAAACCCGATATCTTCATGTATCGCGCCAATCAACAAAACTAAAGCTTTATTTTTCGTTACCACATCAGACCTAACTGGTCGTGTTCACTAAAAATGTTGGTCTCATAGAATAGATGAAGTTTGATTTTTTTCCCCGATCTAACATTCCAAATTTAAATTTGGAGTTCACATTTACGTAAGCTTGCGCGTGAACACTTGGACGGATAACGTTGCCTAACAAACTCGTCCTGAGTATTGGTAAAATGAATGTTGTCTACCAAATTTCATCAAAATCGGTCCACATTTACTCAAGTAATCGTCACATGTTCCAGAATTCACGGACACAGACTGACAGTAAGACAGACTGACACGAGAACAAAAATGTTCCCTGATGTCTGAAACGGATTTCTGTCTTAGAATTTTTAAAATCGGAGACATACAAGTTTTTCGTTCTCAAAAGTGAACACGCGATGCTTCCTTTACCTTCGGTAAGCTCGGAAGCAGGGCCGGATTTTCAATTTTCGGGCCCCCCCGCAAAAAACTCCAATGGGCCCCCAACCTACCCAGGCCAGGTCCTATTCGGAACGGGAGGGTGTTTACTGGTTAGTGCACCGTAGAATGGGAGTCCTACACTATCGGTGAGCCTCGTGATGGCCCAAGAAAGTAAGAAAACTACACACTACAACCGCCGCATTCAGCAATTACACGAGCCGCATTCATTCTTCATCTCAAATTCGCTATTGAACTACCTCGCCGAAATAAGAAAGATGTAATTGAGTAAAAAAAAAATG
The DNA here is from genome assembly GCA_951217055.1 of Gerris lacustris. Classification (NCBI taxonomy): domain Eukaryota; kingdom Metazoa; phylum Arthropoda; class Insecta; order Hemiptera; family Gerridae; genus Gerris; species Gerris lacustris. Next base: position 28,644,035 of record OX578282.1, read on the forward strand.
CTTATTCCTAATTAGGTTTTCAGGGTATCAATAATTTCAAAGTCAACCTATTTTTGGCTATATTTCACCTCCTTTGAGGCATCTTCAGGCCTAAAGGAAGATTTTTAAATTTTTATTTTTTATATCTAGATTAACTTACATTATCTTTATATAACATGTTGACATAACTTTTAACAATTTCCCCTAAAACATTACTTGATATATTTTCTTAGTTATTTTCTTTCATGACAATTCTCTTGCAAGGAAAGAAAATAAATTAGTAACGTGTTAGGAGATTTTGTTAAAGGTTAGTCTACTGTTATATGTTAATTTTTCATATTTATTGGAACTAAGTTCCTTATAGCACGTTACAGCGCCTGGAGTCCGGGAATGAATCCGAAAAAAACACTGTCACAAAACTGAAATCGACCCTTGACGATAACTTGAGCCTAAGTTGACCGATGTGGAAGACATGTTTATTTTAGCAACGCTCGCGTAAACATTCAAATGTAAAATTGAAATTTTTGGACGGGAAAAATTCTAACTTATTCTATTCAATGAGACATACAACTTTTTTAAATTATTTTTTTTTAGTTAAATCAACACCGATACTGCTATGAAGTGTTAATGATCGCTAAATTTATTAAAGCGGACCTAAACGTTTAAAATAGAGAAAACTACTTTTTAACCGATATCTTACGTTCTAACGTAACGATTTTTATAAAACGTCATACACAAAGTAAAGTAAAGTAAAATTGAAACAGGCATGTAAAATTTCAACCTGATACAAGCAGACGCTTTTGAGTAGGGAAGAGATATATCCTGTTTCCCACCTACTACCACTTCCTTTTTAACTATATCAACTCATCATGATTAGTTTTTTTCTCAATATTCAATTCATAAGTATTTATTGCAAGGCACTCGCTTCAATTATATGAACAATGTTTTTCTCTTAATTTTGTCTTAACTCCGCTAGGTACAAACAGTTAATTACTTTTAATTTTGTCTCTTCTGTAACACCGCCATTCAGAGGATTTTATAAATCTAGTTCGTTACGCTAAAAGTAACGGCCTTTCCCTCTTGGTAGGATGTGACGCAAACGCCCACAACCCAGTGTGGGGTAGTAGCGACACCAATCCTAGAGAAAGAGCTCTCCTAGAGTACATAGTAAGTGCCGAGCTCTATATTCTGAACCGTGGAGCAGTCCCTACCTACTTCACGGAGAGGAGGAAGGAGGTAATTGATATCTCACTATGCACACAAGACATTATGGGCAGAGTAAGGAACTGGAAAGTGGACCAGGAAGAATCTCTTTCGGACCACAGACATATCCTGTTCTGTGTGGAGGACGCAGCTCCGCAGACAGTTTTCTATAGAAATCCCAGTTCCACGGACTGGGACCAATTCAGAAGACTACTTGGAAGTAACCTAGACACTATTGGGACGTGTCCAGACAGCTAAGAGGAAACTGAGGTTTTTACTTCAAATCTTACTAGTGCGATTAGGACTGCATTTGAAGAAAGCTGTCCACTGAAGGCAAAGTCAGGAAAGTCTTCAGTTCCTTGGTGGTCTCAGCACCTAGAGTCATTACGCAAGCGCGTTAAACAGTCTCTAAATAAAGCCAGAAGAGCAAACTCGGAAATTCTATGGGCAGCACACAAAGAGGCCCGTAGGAATTTTAAGAAGGAGTTAAAAAGAGCCAAGCGCAACTCTTGGCGGAACTACTGTAGCGAGATTGGAGAGGCGGCACCAACAGCCAAATTTCACCGTATTCTCTCTAAGTCACCAGCAGTGGGTAATGGTCCCCTTCTTATAGAAGGGAACAACTTTACGACCTCTGAGGAAGAGGCGCTTAAACATCTAATGGGAACTCACTTGGCAGAATGTGAATTCACAGATGGAAGTAATGTAGGAAATCAAAGTCAGGTTGTCCCAACGGAGGGGGACAGGAGTACAGCTGATTCTATTATTACCGAAAGCAAGGTTAAGTGGGCTGTAAATAGCTTTGCACCGTTTAAGTCACCAGGGCTTGACGAAATAAGTCCCAAGATGCTACAAGAGAGTATGGACTTAATTCTTAGGGACCTAGTAAAGATCCTAAGGAATTGCCTTATTTACAGGACTATTCCTAGAAGATGGAGAGAGGTGAGAGTGGTTTTTATTCCCAAGCAAGGGAAGCCAGATCTCACCTTAGCTAAGTCTTACCGACCTATTAGTCTCACTTCGTTCTTACTGAAGACTTTAGAGAGAGTGATTGATCGATATATCAGAGATTCCATACCTAACATACTGAGCAGGCAACAGTATGCATATCAGGCAGGGAAATCTTGTGAAGCAGCCCTTCATCACCTTATCAGGAAAATAGAGGGAGCCCTTACCTACCAGTCCCTGGCACTGGGTCTATTTTTAGACATAGAAGGGGCATTCAATTGCGTCCCAGTCGAAAGTGTCTGTCGAGCCGCTCGGATACATGGCGTTAACCAAGTGGTGACTGACTGGATTAATTCGATGCTGACTATTAGGATAGTCGAGGCTCAAAGGAATAACACAAGCGTTAAAGCAGTCGTCAGGAGAGGGTGCCCCCAAGGGGGGGTTCTCTCGCCCTTACTTTGGTGCCTAGTCGCAGACGATCTTATCCATTGTCTGAGGAAGAAGGATTCTACATTCAGGCGTTTGCTGACGATGTAGCAGTACTAATCGTAGGAAAAGTAATTAGTACTGTCTTTGAACTCGCACAGAGAGCTCTGAGTATCATCGAAAGATGGTGCACGAGAAACAGCCTTGGAGTTAACCCAGGAAAAACTGTTGTGATTCCCTTTACAAAGAAGAGAAGGTTAGACGGCGCTAGGGCACTGTATCTGGGAGGAAAGAGTCTAGAGCTGTCTGATTCAGGTAAGTATCTTGGAGTTATTTTAGATAAGAAACTTACCTGGTCTAATCACCTGGAAAGCAAACTCAACAAAGCAATGGCAGCTTTCTGGGTGTGTAGAAGAGCTGTAGGCCCCTCATGGGGTCTTAAGCCTAAAGTGATACACTGGATTTACACGGCCATGGTCAGACCAATTTTATCATATGCCTGTGTCGTCTGGTGGCCAAGAGTACTACTTACCACTACAAATAAACAACTAGAGCATCTTCAGAGGACAGTGTGTCTTGGAATACTAGGAGCGATGAGAACAGCACCGACCCTAGCTCTGGGATACTGGTGGGACTTCCCCCACTAGACCTATATATCCGATTCGAGGCCATGATGGCCTCATATCGGCTTCACTGCATTGGCCTGTGGTGCGGCTACAATAGTCACAGAGGCCATGAAAAGGCATGGGATCTTCTGATAGACAGGTGTCCTATGGCATTAATGATTCAAGATTATTGCATTGCTAGATGGCAATTTAGGAACTCTTGGAGTTCTTACTTCCCCTCGATACAGGATTGGGAGGAAAACAGGACGAACATTTCTATCACGGGAGAAGACGTGTGGTACACGGACGGATCACGAATAGAGGAGTTGTCAGGAGCTGGGATCTACTGTAAAGACCCAAGCTATGAGGAGAGCATAAGTCTAGGAAAATATGCCACAGTGTTTCAGGCAGAAATATATGCTATCCTTGTATGCGCTCAGACTATTATGAGTAACACACATGAACCAGATAAACAGATATATATCTGTTCCGACAGTCAGGCAGCGATAAAGGCGCTGGCTGCACCCAAATGCACTTCCAAATTAGTCTTCGACTGCAAAAAAGCACTAGAGGCTATTTCTTGCAGAAACAAGGTACAAGTGGTTTGGGTTCCGGGTCATAAAGGAATCGAGGGAAATGAAAAGGCAGATCATCTAGCAAGACAAGGTTCCGGCTCAACTCCCTTGACACCTGAACCCAGTGTGGGCATTTCTCGGTGCAACATTAAGACAGCACTGAAACTCTCCTTGGTCAGAGAATTTCAAGAAACCTGGGATAAGTCACCCAGGATGAGACAATCCAAATTATTTATAAGTGGACCCTCTTCAAGACTCGCCAAAAGCATGTTGAGTCTAAATAAGAAATCTTGCCATACTGTGACAGGGTTCCTAACGGGTCACTGTCGATTAAACAGGCACCTACAGCTACTAGGATTGGCTGACGAATCAATCTGTAGGCTGTGCGGGGAGGACGAAGAAACTCCCTTACATCTAATTAGCCGCTGCCCCGGGCTGCTAAATCATAGATGGCTGATCTTCGGTGAGGCAACCGTTCCAATCAGGAAGTTGAGAAAAATATCCATCAACAAGATAGTGGCATTTTGCCAAGGCATCAGAATGTTGAAGGAGTAGAGGGTCTATGAATTAATAGAGGGAAACCTTCTACAACCCGGGTTTGTTCAAAGGATCCATCTGGTGGTCTATGTCTCTGGGATTTATTTCCTCCCGGCTGGAAAAAAAAAACAAAAAAAAAAAAAAAACACCGCCATGTATAAGTAGTTAGCATCGTAATCATCGTATACTTAGTAGTGTGAATTTATAATTTGTATATTTAATAAAAAGCGTAAGGAACTTCGTTCCTAACGGGTGTCCTGGGACGCCATACGTATTTTTTTTAAAAAAAAGTGTTACGTTTTGTTTTAAAGTTGTGTCAACATGTTATATAAAGATGTAAGTTAAAAGTTAATGTAGATATAAGAAATAAAATTTTAAAAATCTTTTAGACCTGAAGATGCCTCAAAGGAGGTGAAATATAGCCAAAAACGGATTGACTATAAAGTTATTAATGCCCTAAAGACCTAAATAAGAATAATAAGCATAGTATGGAAATGAAGGATAATATACTGCGATTATCTCTCAAATAAATAAAAATGCAATTTACGTCCTCACAACAACAATATTATACCGGGTGTCCTCTAACTACTCCCCTTCCATATTAACTTTTGTAATATTTCAAATAAAAAAATGTTCAAGCTTATCCGACAATGGGGTCTTACATTTTTTTCTTTAGTTCTTTTCGAAGATACCTATTTTATCGTTTAGGTAAAATAAAAACTGAGCTGATTTAGTTATTATGTATAATGACCAGATATATGTATTATATATCAGGGCCGCTGAGAGGATTACCGGGCCCAAGGGCAAGTTAGCATCTGGACCCCTTTGAACAAACAACGGCTGGGGGTCCTCCCCCGGAGAATTTTTTAAAATTTAAGTGCAAAAAGATGAGTTTTAAGGATTTCTAAGGGCAAGTTTGTCCTTACAGACATCCACCAAACTTACAGGAAAAGAAGTTTGGCGAGGGGACGAATTTTGAAGTTTAACTAAGGTGGGCTAAAAAACAGAAATAATTAAGTTGTATTGTAGCTGGCAAGCTTAAACATTGTATTACAAGTAAAAAATGTAAAATGTATTAATATCAGTTAATATGATTTGTCAGTCAGTTTCTCTCCTTTAAATTAGCATTGACCATATTGAATAAGGTGAAAACATCAGAAAAATCTAAGTAACTAAATGAAACAGAAAAATTCAAACTTCCGTATTCATGACACGTTAGGAAAAAAAATAAGTTTAACACAATCAGTGGCGTACTTAGGGCAGTGGGCCCCTCGCCAAAAAAAGTTATAATTAAACATTTGCGTTCAGCACTGAATGGGGCCCTCTGACAAAGGTATATGAGTATAATTCCAGTTTTGATTTAATTATACTCTAAAGGGGCCCCCATCGACATTGCGGGACAAAGATAGTAGTTTCATGTATTTTTTTTTATTTTTGGGCCCCCTGGCACCGGGACGTGCCCGCAATTCGGGCCCATAGCTACGCCACTAATCACAATATCCTTCTTGCCTTTTTTTGTTGTAAAAAAACATTTTTCAAAATTTCTGACTGGGCCCCCCAGGACCGTGGGCCCCCCCGCACCGCGGGGGCTGGCGGTAGCTATATCCGGCCCTGCTCGGAAGCAATATATATATTATGTTAATTCATCTAGCCAGAGTGGATAAATGAAGAGTTGCTCTTGCATATCCTGCGATGGACAACATACGCGTTGATTAATAGTGTTGTTTGATAAAGGTATTTTTTTTATTTGTACGCAATATTTTCTCAAAAAGCTCAGCAAGAATTAATAATATCCTTCATACAAATTTGATCTAGGTTTCTTTTCAAACTTTTCATTGTTTCAGCCATAATATTTGAAGTAATTTTCTCCGTCCATAAATATTTAGTTAAATTGGTTGGGGTACCTTTGAAAAACGCTTCTGTGTCTCATAAAAAATTCAAGAGATATTTCTTTCAACTTTGGGCGATTTTTTTCTATAAGCGCCTTGATAATTTATTAATGAATATATTTGCCAACATATTGCTGCAAATTACACATTGGGGTAGATCTAATCCTAACTATTTAAACTAAATATACCATTAGGTATAATGGTATAAAAATAATATACCATGGTTTCTGCTGTAAAATAAACATAAGGTAAGAATAATTCCTGAAAACATGTGGGAGAGATTAGTTTTCGTATGTACATTTAATTATTATAAAATATTTCATCAAAATGTATCATAAAAATAACTTCTCCTGGGCGGGAAATCGAACCCGGGCTCTCTCCGCCCGCGTTTTTAGGTATTTTCTCAGGAACTAGATTTTTCCCGGGAAAACGACTTTTATCGTTAGATTCGTATTTAAAAGGACTACATATTAGAATTTTTTTAATCAAAATCATCGGAACCGTTTTCGAAAAAATATTTTTTTTTTTTCACGTTTTTTCAGAGTTAATGGGGTTAGCGCCCCCAAATTTGGAGCAAAAATTCGTTTCTCGATTTCTCCTCGGGGTATGATTTTTCTGAACATGTATGCCAAATTTCGTCAAAATCGGCCCAGTAGTTTAAGCTCCAGGCGTCTGCACAGACGACAGACATACATTTTTTAAATACCTTTTTTGGACTCAGGGGACCTCAAAACGCGTGTACATTCTTCAAGATCTCAAAATCAAATTTTCCTGCCATCACAATAATTTCTCTTTATATGAGAAAGTAAAATGCGGTTATTAAAAAGTGTTTGTCCGTAATATTTAGTCTGTGTAGACGTGCCTAAAATACCAAATGTCGATTAAATTTGGCATACTTATTCTTAAAAATCACACCCCCAAAATAATTATCGATTTTACACGGATAAAATCTAGTTTACGAAATATTGATGACATTATATTTTAATAAAAAATGTATTGTAAATAAAATGTAATGGTAACATTTTGCTAAAAATTTCTAAGTCGAGTTTACATATTTGTAGCGACACGGTAAGCGATGTTTTTTTACAATATGAAATTCCAAGACAGAAAAATATTATATATTTAATACATTTTTTGTTACGAAACAGGAAAATATTTTTTAACAATATAAAATCCTAAGACCTAAAAAAAAACTTTAGTAGATTATTGTGCTACAAGTGTAAGCTATTTAGTAGAGGGTAATCAATATTTTTTAACAAGGTATGGATCGCGGCCCCGCGATGCGGGCCCGCGCGGGCCCATAGTTACACCACTGTGTATACATATTATAAGGTTTAATAAATAATATCATTTGTATTATACTATTTAATATACATATTAACATATTATTAGATTAAATTATGTTTCTGTGCATTTACAGAAATAACAACATTAAGAAAGAAATCAATAAGTTCTTAGAATGAGGGTGTTAAAAACAGTAAAAGACTCAGTTTCTTGTTGTTGTTGTTGTTAAAATGAATCAAAAAGAGAGTAACCCGATCTTATTAAATAGCTTCCATGAATGGTTTTGCTAGGACCGACGCGACGGTAAGATTGAATTGTTCCAAGGAATCTTTAGCACGAACGACATATACATTTTTAACACACACAAAGTTTTAAGATTTACTTTATTTATGAATACTTGTGACACCTGGTAGGAACTTCCTACCGGGTGTGTCCCGTCACACCACACGTATTTTATTTTTTTCCAAATAATTGCGTAAGCTTAGTTAATAATAACGAATACGCTTATTTTTGCTAGGCATAAAAGGCTTGTAAAGCAAAAGCAATAGCTAGGGATATTAGAAAGTACAGCATTTACAGGTTGGCATTAATAGCATAATTTTAATTCATATTGAAGCATTGTCTCCTCTTTTTCTTTTTTACTGGTTTTTCTATTTTGACCTATATTATTTTAATTTCATTACTCGATCCTTTAATAAAAATAAGTTTCCTAAAATCTTGGTTAAAGCATATTGTTATTGCTTCCGAACTTACCAAAGGTAACAGAAGAAGAAGCTATGTCGTGATACAATTTTTTCGCTCTTCAAAACGATCACATAGCTTCAGTTACCTTCGGTAAGCTCGGAAGAAAAATTAAAACAATTTTGACAGAGTATAAAAACGGGTGAAACAATTTAAAAAAGTAGACAATAAAAGCATAAAACCCAAAACTTAGGTATATGGGATACGAAGAAGCTATGTGCCACACCAATTGGCAGTATGTTTTTATTTATTCTTATATTATTATATTTATTTTGCTTCCGAGCTAACCGAAGTTGAGTACTCTTGAAGATACAAGGGTAAATAAATGTATGTTCGTGCTCATGTGGAAGAGAAACAAATGGGGGCTGAAGGTTGAAACATATATTGGACCAACAATGGTCTAATTATGACCTACCACACAATTTTAACGATAACTTTAGAACGATAACGAAATAATTTTTTGTTATTAGATTTTTATTTATTAGTTAAATTAATACCTTTTATTATTGTTTGTTTTTTTAAAAAAAATATAATTTTGGTACCTCAAAGTACAGGGGTACAAAAATGTCAAAGTTAATCTTTTATAATATGGTGTGTATATCGTTTATCGTTGAAAAGCTCTTGAATAGTAGACTAATTTTTGTTACGTTATATTTTGTGTTATTTATAGTTTTGAGGGGGGTTTTCAACAAAACTGTTTATACAGCGGTTTCTACGATTTGGTTGCTGGGTTATTTGTTTATTAAATTTATTATATGTGCGCTAACATTTGGTGGATTTTGGAGGCTTTGTTTCTCCGAAAAATGTTAGTTAGAACCAAAGTTATTAAATATTTACTGGAACATTAGTTGAAATGTTCAAATTAAAGACTGAGTTATCGAGGTATTTTTATTTCTTAAACTGATCTTTTCTTTGCGTACATGAGCGCGAGGAAGCTATGTGCCACACTAATTGGCAGAGTATTTTACATGAATGAAAGTTAAAGCATCAATTTAGCAAAAGTTAAAGAGTGCAGATGGTTCAAATTGATCTGGGGCTATCTGCGGGTTACTTTCGATCAACTATAAAAGTTTCATACAAATAAGATAAGTACTTTTGAAGATATAAATGGGTCTGTCGGTCTGTCGCTGTATTTTTGCGATCCAACATATCTTAAAAACTACACGTCCAATTTTAATGACATTTAGAATGTTGGTCATGATAAGCCCATTGTTGGTCCCATACAACTTACTTTTATAGTTTATCGCAAGTAACCCGCAGATAGTCCTAGATTAATTTTAACCGTCTGCACTCTTTAACTTTTGCTAAATTGATACTTAAATTCATGTAAAAAATCAAAACAATTTTGACAGATTAAAAAACGGAGGAAAATATTAAACTAATTAGACAATAATGGCTTGTAAAAGCACCAATCAAAACATTAAATTTAAGTACCTTCAGTACTTTTGGTACGAACAGGCCCGCGGTAAGCATGATGCGCTCTGGGCCCAAGAGATACCCCCGCCCTTGACCCCCCCCCCCCCCGATTTTGATGATATTTGGCAACATGTTCAGAAAAATCATACTCCGAGGCTAAATCAAGAAATGCATTTTTGCCCTGAAAAACGGTTCCGACGATTTTTATTAAAAACTTCTAAAATGTATTAGTACGTTTAAACTCGAATCTAACGACATAAGCAGTTTTCCTGAGGAAATAGCTTAAAACGCGGACGGATTCCCCGCCGAAAGTTATTTTTATGATAAATTTTCATGAAATGTTCAATAATAATTAAATGTAACTACCAAAACTAGCAATTGGAAAATACTGGGCTAAGTGTTATGAACTCGTATATCAGAAAGTTTGTCTGAGTTGTCTCAGACCGATTTTTTCATAGCAAATTCAATAATTATATCTTCAAAATCTGCCCAATGAAAAGAACTATAAAATTGTTTAGTTTATTATTGTCTCATATAAAGAGAAAATTTTAGTTTGATGGATTTACATGTTTTGAGGTCCCCTTAGTCCAAAAAAGTGGTTTTTAAAAAATATTGGGTGTCGTCTATCTATGCAGACGCCTGAGCCTTAACTACTAGGCCGATTTTGACGAAATTTGGCATACATGTTCAGAAGAATCATACCCCGAGGCGAGAAATTAGTTTTAGCTTCAAATTTGGATTCGGGGGCGTTACCCCCAAAAACTCTGAAAAAAACATGGAAAAAAAAATTATTTCTCGAAAACGGTTCCGACGATTTTGATTAGAAAATGCTAAAATGTAGTCAAATCAAATCTGACGATATAAGCGGGTTTCCCGGGAATAATTTAGTTCCTGAGGAAATAGATTTTGTTGGGCCTAACCTCGTGCGCCCCAAAACCTCTGCGCCCCTGGGCCGAGGCCCACCGGGCCCATTTGTTAAATAGGCCCTGGGTACAAAAGATACTTAAAGTTTGGGTACTGTGGAGTTTGTGTACCAGTTTGTCGAAATACTCTACTTTTTATTTGTTTTACTGTACCGTTTTTGCTTTTCATAGAATCGAGCTGAAACTCATAGGGTACTTACTACGTCATAGTAGTAAAATGTGCGTGACAGGAGAACCTTAAATTTATCACTGTACTCTGTCTATGAGGGGTACAACATAGGTGTGTAACTCTGTTTCAGAAATAGTACTTACTTCCTTATTGGCACACTATTTTGAAGCTAAGCTCAAAATCAAGTAAATTAAACTATCTAAAACTAAGCAAATAAAAAATAAAGTACTTAGGTAATGCTCAAATGGATCTAAATTGTGTTGTATATGATATGTTCGCTTGGGCAGTGTTTTTACATTTAATTTGCTTAATTGCTTAATTTAATTAATCCTAAGCAAATAAATGATTAAGTACTTAGGTAAAGCCCATGTGGATCTAAATCGTGTTGTATGTGAAATGTTCGCTTACAAAATGTTTCTATATAATATTGGCTGCTAAGGAGGTATGACAAAAAAAAAGTATTTTCAAAAAAAAAAAATGTTATTTAAATATTACTATCAATTTTTAGTTCTCAATTAACTTAAACTGTCAGAAGTAAGATGTAATGTATTTAGGGTATGCACATATAGATCCAAATGGTGTTGTATGTGAAATGTTCGCTTAGGAGGTGTTTTTATATTATATTGGCAGCTAGGGAGGTACGACAAAAAATGTTTTTTTTTTTTTTTTTTATTAAATGATATAATATTTAGTTTACAATTTACTTAAACTCTCAGAAATAAGAAGTAATGTATTTAGGGTATGCACATATAGCTCAAAATGGTGTTGTATGTGAAATGTTCGCTAAGGAGGTGTTTTTATATTATATTGGCAGCTAGGGAGGTACGACAAAAAATGTTTTTTTTTTTTTTTTTTTTTTTTTATTAAATGATATAATATTTAGTTTACAATTTACTTAAACTCTCACAAGAATGATGTTATGTATTTAGGGTATGCACATATAGATCCAAATGGTGTTGTTTGAGAAATGTTCGCTTAGGAGGTGTTTTTATATTATATTGGCAGCTAGGGAGGTACGACAAAAAATGTTTTTTTTTTTTTTTATTAAATGATATAATATTTAGTTTACAATTTACTTAAACTCTCAGAAATAAGAAGTAATGTATTTAGGGTATGCACATATAGATCCAAATGGTGTTGTTTGAGAAATGTTCGCTTAGGAGGTGTTTTTATATTATATTGGCAGCTAGGGAGGTACGACAAAAAATGTTTTTTTTTTTTTTTATTAAATGATATAATATTTAGTTTACAATTTACTTAAACTCTCAGAAATAAGAAGTAATGTATTTAGGGTATGCACATATAGATCCAAATGGTGTTGTTTGAGAAATGTTCGCTTAGGAGGTGTTTTTATATTATATTGGCAGCTAGGGAGGTACGACAAAAAATGTTTTTTTTTTTTTTTTTTTTTTTTTTATTAAATGATATAATATTTAGTTTACAATTTACTTAAACTCTCACAAGAATGATGTTATGTATTTAGGGTATGCACATATAGATCCAAATGGTGTTGTTTGAGAAATGTTCGCTTAGGAGGTGTTTTTATATTATATTGGCAGCTAGGGAGGTACGACAAAAAATGTTTTTTTTTTTTTTTATTAAATGATATAATATTTAGTTTACAATTTACTTAAACTCTCAGAAATAAGAAGTAATGTATTTAGGGTATGCACATATAGCTCAAAATGGTGTTGATGAGAAATGTTCGCTTAGGTGGTGTTTTTATATTATATTGGCAGCTAGGGAGGTACGACAAAAAATGTTTTATTTTTTTTTTATTAAATGATATAATATTTAGTTTACAATTTACTTAAACTCTCAGAAATAAGAAGTAATGTATTTAGGGTATGCACATATAGATCAAAATGGTGTTGTTTGAGAAATGTTCGCTTAGGAGGTGTTTTTATATTATATTGGCAGCTAGGGAGGTACGACAAAAAAATGTTTTTATTATTTTTTTTTATTAAATGATATAATATTTAGTTTACAATTTACTTAAACTCTCACAAGAATGATGTTATGTATTTAGGGTATGCACATATAGATCCAAATGGTGTTGTTTGAGAAATGTTCGCTTAGGAGGTGTTTTTATATTATATTGGCAGCTAGGGAGGTACGACAAAAAAATGTTTTTATTATTTTTTTTTATTTAATGATATAATATTTAGTTTACAATTTACTTAAACTCTCACAAGAATGATGTTATGTATTTAGGGTATGCACATATAGATCCAAATGGTGTTGTATGAGAAATGTTCGCTTAGGAGGTGTTTTTATATTATATTGGCAGCTAGGGAGGTACGACAAAAAAATGTTTTTATTATTTTTTTTTATTAAATGATATAATATTTAGTTTACAATTTACTTAAACTCTCACAAGAATGATGTTATGTATTTAGGGTATGCAAATATAGATCCAAATGGTGTTGTATGAGAAATGTTCGCTTAGGAGGGGTTTTTATATTATATTGGCAGCTAGGGAGGTACGACAAAAAAATGTTTTTATTATTTTTTTTATTAAATGATATAATATTTAGTTTACAATTTACTTAAACTCTCACAAGAATGATGTTATGTATTTAGGGTATGCACATATAGATCCAAATGGTGTTGTATGAGAAATGTTCGCTTAGGAGGTGTTTTTATATTATATTGGCAGCTAGGGAGGTACGACAAAAAAATGTTTTTATTATTTTTTTTTATTAAATGATATAATATTTAGTTTACAATTTACTTAAACTCTCACAAGAATGATGTTATGTATTTAGGGTATGCACATATAGATCCAAATGGTGTTGTTTGAGAAATGTTCGCTTAGGAGGTGTTTTTATATTATATTGGCAGCTAGGGAGGTACGACAAAAAAATGTTTTTATTATTTTTTTTTATTAAATGATATAATATTTAGTTTACAATTTACTTAAACTCTCACAAGAATGATGTTATGTATTTAGGGTATGCACATATAGATCCAAATGGTGTTGTTTGAGAAATGTTCGCTTAGGAGGTGTTTTTATAGTATATTGGCAGCTAGGGAGGTACGACAAAAAAATGTTTTTATTATTTTTTTTTATTAAATGATATAATATTTAGTTTACAATTTACTTAAACTCTCACAAGAATGATGTTATGTATTTAGGGTATGCACATATAGATCCAAATGGTGTTGTATGAGAAATGTTCGCTTAGGAGGTGTTTTTATATTATATTGGCAGCTAGGGAGGTACGACAAAAAAATGTTTTTATTTTTTTTTTTTATTAAATGATATAATATTTAGTTTACAATTTACTTAAACTCTCACAAGAATGATGTTATGTATTTAGGGTATGCACATATAGATCCAAATGGTGTTGTATGAGAAATGTTCGCTTAGGAGGTGTTTTTATATTATATTGGCAGCTAGGGAGGTACGACAAAAAAATGTTTTTATTATTTTTTTTTATTAAATGATATAATATTTAGTTTACAATTTACTTAAACTCTCACAAGAATGATGTTATGTATTTAGGGTATGCACATATAGATCCAAATGGTGTTGTATGAGAAATGTTCGCTTAGGAGGTGTTTTTATAGTATATTGGCAGCTAGGGAGGTACGACAAAAAAATGTTTTTATTATTTTTTTTTATTAAATGATATAATATTTAGTTTACAATTTACTTAAACTCTCACAAGAATGATGTTATGTATTTAGGGTATGCACATATAGATCCAAATGGTGTTGTATGAGAAATGTTCGCTTAGGAGGTGTTTTTATAGTATATTGGCAGCTAGGGAGGTACGACAAAAAAATGTTTTTATTTTTTTTTTTTTATTAAATGATATAATATTTAGTTTACAATTTACTTAAACTCTCACAAGAATGATGTTATGTATTTAGGGTATGCACATATAGATCCAAATGGTGTTGTATGAGAAATGTTCGCTTAGGAGGTGTTTTTATAGTATATTGGCAGCTAGGGAGGTATTCAATTATTTTAATTTTTCAAAAAAATCTGTTTAATAAAAAGAAGTAATTATTAGATTTTTACTTAATTGAAACTACACGAATAAATAATTTAGTAATGAGGTTATGGAATTATGGATCATATTGGTCTTCTATGCACTATGTTAAATCCAAATGGAGTATGTGATAAGTTCGCTTGGGAGTTGTTATTATACTTTACTGGCTGCGCTATGGAGGTATGAATATAAAATGATTTCTTTCATAAAAAATAATGAGGAATTTAATTGTTGTTAAAAATGCTATTGTATGTGATATGAAGACTCGGATGTTCGCTAGGGAGGCATTAATGTCTGGAATGGCACCTCCGAGTCTCCCTTGCGAACAGTCCGCAAGGGAGACTCGGATGTTCGCTAGGGAGGCATTAATGTCTGGATTGGCACCTCTGGCCGCGAGGGAGACATGGCCGCCAGGGAAGCGTTTTTGGCTGAAAATGTTCGCTAGGGAAGCAAGTTTATCCTTATATATATATATATATATATATATTTTTTTTTTTTTTTTTTTTTTTTTTTTTTTTTATGAGCTGTAAAGTAGACTCCTTTTTTCTCTCGAGAAAATAATTATATCTAAAGTTTTAAATTAAATAGCTTAAAATAGACGTAAACTAAGTGACAATAATGTGTAAGTTCCATTTTTAGTAAAGATATAAAAAAAATTGATGTAATCTGACAAAGTGATTATTACTAATTGAAAATATTTCTTGTAGGTATCACTCATATAAAGAAAACTTTACATAAATAAATCAATAAATAGAGAAATAGAATTAGAAGTTTTTTGAGTAATTCAGGGATATATGAAAAGGTCAGTTATTGTCTTTTGTTTTAATTATATTATATAATGTACATGTAAGATGTCTAGACAGAATTTTGATGTTACAAGTATGCATTTGTAGTTGTGTATAAAGTTGTATAGTATGTATGAATTATTGTAATTAATAATATACCTACAAATTGTTTTTAGCTTGATAATGTCCCAAGGAAGGGATGAGTTGAAATATCGCCAAAAATATAATAATGAATAATGAGAGCTTAAAGGTTTCATTTATACTACCCATTAGTTAGACCGTGGAAGGAGTTTCGTTTTGAAACAAAAATATCGATAGACGGTAATACAACAATATTTCATGTGTTTAATTGTGAACACATTTAATTTGTGTACAAAGGTATAAACTAAATTTTCGATTCTTAGCTAAATAAGAAATATTTGTATCTCCAGTAGGGACGAAAAGTAACTTTTTAGGGCTAAGACTGGATATGGATATGGAGCGTTAGTGGAGTTCATAATTAAAAGAAGAAGAAACAGTCTCTCCACGTAAAATATTTGTATAATTCAAAGCGGCTTTCGGCCTCTATAAGGCCATCTTCAGTGCCGAAAAAGCTGGAAAAGTAAATCAACTAGAAAGTCTCTTGAAAGTGTCTCGTGCCAGCTTCTGGCTTCGCTTGACTCACCCATCCCTATGAGCCTTTCTAGTTGATTTGCTTTTTTAGCTTTTTGGGCACTGAAGATGACCTTATAGAGGCCGAAAGCCGCTTTGAATTATACAAATATTTTACGTGGAGAGACTGTTTCTTCTTCTTTTTTTAGGGCTAGTTTATAGGGTCTAATGTTGGTCATTTCATGCCCGTTCTTAAAAACAGGGAAATAATGTGAAAACGGGGATACAATGTAAAAACGGGATTAATCCACGTTCGCCAATCTAATTAGTTTGTAAATAGTAGAGAATGAATGGCAAATGTAGTGAATTTGTGAAATCAGGTTGGCAACACTGCTTTTATACTTCCAGCTGTATTGCGACTCATTCTACGGTGTTTTGTTTAGCTTTCGTTAAACTTTTTTTTGTTTTACTTTAAAAGTGAATATTAATTGCTTATTATTTTATTTCTGTATTAAATTCGTTTAATGAAGAAATTTAAACGTTTTCTTTGTTGAATAAATCTTATAGCGCTTTTTCTGGAAATAAAATGTATGTACCTCCAGAATAATGCATTATTATTCCCTTGTTATAATTATCTTCCTCGGGAGCTATTTTGCATTATTCCCTCGGCTTCGCCTCGGGATTTAGTTGCCTTGATTTCTTCGGCTTTGCCTCAGGAATCAACTCAATCACGCGGGAAATAATATCTTACATTATTCCCTAGGTCCCTAGTTGCATAAATAACTATTATCAATACCTAGAAAAGTCAATATTCCCCGGGATAACTATTTATTTGGTTTGATTCGTAAATGGACTAAAATTATATAATTTTTTTAAGTAAACCTGGTGGAACTGTTCTTGAGAAACAACTTTTTCCAAGTTTATTCAAAGTTTTTTAGGGACAGTGCCCCAAATAATTTCTAAACTAAAAATAATTTTTTGGTTGCAATTCAGGGTATGATTGTTTTGCAAATGTATGCCAAATTTGATCGTAATTGGCTCCATGTGCTTGCAAAGGTGTTGCAGTGAGATTTTTTAACAATTTTTTTGGACTCAAGGGAAGGTGTTGCAGACAGATTTTTTAACCATTTTTTTGGACTCAAGGGGCCTTATTACAGTGTCTCCGTAAAATATAAGGGTAATTTTCAAATAAAATGTACCTTTAGGGAAATCAATTTGGCTACTTTATAGAAAATTAAAATAAGCCTTAGACATGATAATATTGATTATTCTGACACATCAGGGACTTAGGATGACATTTCGTTCAAAAACAGTCAGTTTTTAAATTCATTTACATATATATGAACATATATACATAAAAAATCACATTTTTGTCGTAATGAGTGTTACTATCATTAAAACGATATTTTTTTAGATTTTATTTCTCTGTTTTTAAGAAACGTTACTAAATTGAATATATGACGTAAATATTCTCTTTCATCCCACTAGAAATATTTTTTAGACCTAAAAAATTTGCAATTTTTAAAAAAAAGTAATGAGTGTTACATTTATTATCGTTTAATGTTTCCTCGAAGCTTCAAAAATGTAAAGGATACGTTTTCAGTGCATTGTAATAAAAGTTTTTATTATAAAGAAGAAGAAAAAATAATCTTTCTTTATTAAAAAAATAGTTGGACACGGCTACCCATAAGAATTAGTTTTTATTCAAGTAAAACTCATTACATTATGGTAACACTCATTACACATTTATATATTGGACCTAGAAAAAATTAAATTTTAACACAAACTTTAAACATTAAACTTTTATGTACAATTATTTTTACATGCGGCAAATTTATTTTTTGTAAAAACATTAAACTCAATCATTTTTTTAAAGTTTTAAAATATACAGTATTGTAGAAAAAACAGTATAGTAACACTCATTACAGGTAACACTCATTACATTTTTAACTTCAAAAAATCTTTCCTCAGAAACTATGTTTCTTGATTAAACCAATTTAATGTGTACTGATTACTGATTATATTAATTAATAACTACTGAATCATATTAATAACATAAATAAATGTTGATTACAACTACAAAAAATGATGGTAAAACTCATTATAATGAATAAAAATACTCACCATTTTTTTTAGTGAAATATTAATTGTAGAGAAGAATAAAGTGCTAACAATCCAAAAAGTCGTTGATTACTGACTTAAATAGCTTCTTAACATAAACAAACCCTTATCCCTCCTTCATTCTTTCATAATCACCCTCAAATTCTGCCAACTCTTATCGGTAACACTCATTACTAAACCCTTGGGACATACATATAAATATATTTGTTTCGTTTTGTACTAAAGTTTTATTTTTTCCTATCCCATTTATATAAACTTGGATATTTTATTGGTTAAAAAAAAAATTATAATAAAAAAAAACTTATGAAAAAAATGAATAAAAATCACATTACATGTTATCAAAACTACTGTGGGACGTAACACTCATTACAATTTTTAATATCAAAATTTTTTGAAGCAAGAAATTTTCACCTTATAAGCCATAAAATGACCCTGATTAACACAATAATAGACAGGACATCTGATCAATAAACCTAAAGGTTCTTTTATTTTTCATTAAAATGGTTTTTTTTTAGTTACAATAAAATTGTAAAATCTTGGGACAGATAAGGTACATTTTATTTGAAAATGACCCATAAAGCCATAAAATTCTAAAGCTGGCCTATATACGTTGCGGTATACCAGACAGGTAAACCTTTACATGTGAACCGGAGCGCGTATGCCAGAGTGGAGTGTGTATGATGGCACACAACTGTGCAGTTATGACATAATTTGATAGCAGAAACGCTCCGGTTTACTTTTGCAGGCTTAACTGTCAGGTATACCACCAGCTTTAACATCGCATTAGCTATCACAAAATTTCTCTCTACATTATATGCTACGTAATGAGAAACTAAAAAATGTCAAATATGATTTAAAAGTTTTGAAAATTTTAATGTTTTGCCTTTCTTAAATGGAAAGGTTTCATTATGTAGGTATTTTTTCTTGTTTGCTAAACTATTAATATCTCTTTTTAGAATGATTCTACTTGTTAAGGCATTTTGCAGCTTTATTAACTCTTTAAATGACTTTTAAGGATAGAGTGTGAAGGAAATTTCCACATATCGTTACATAAAGACATAATTCAGCTTGTGATTGGCTTTATATAGTAAAAACTCCCCAAAATAATGTTACGCTAAAAAAACAATTTTTTTTTCTTAAACACCAATTTCACAAGCTTCCAATTACCACGGTAGAGTTACACATATAGAATGATTGTAAATATATAGATTGTATAAAAAAAAAGCTTGTTAACCATTTGTATTAACTTTTTAATCTTGATGGCATTGCAATTTTAGCATAATGGTTTTTTTTTTAAAGTTCGCATGATTCTTCAGTATGTGCCCGGTCAAAACGTGAAGCAATCCTTCTTTTAAAATATATTGCATCCTTTTGATACTAAAGAGATAAAAAAAAGGAGCGCCTTTGACAAAAAAGTCGACTTCAATCACACGGTCTTCAGGGACGCGTCCTTTCATGTCCGATTTTTTTTAAATCTTTCTTCAAGAGTCCAAGTTATTTTTTTATTTTGTCTGTCCAATCAAACTGTGTCTAATTGGAAGAATCCTTTGAAGGGAGTCGAAGAGCCTGCACCTTGACGTCCTCAGGATCTGTCACCTTGGTCTCTTTTTTTATGAAGGACCTCTTTTTTAACCCACCCACGTCTAATCGCTTTTCAATGAAATCCTTACAAAAGAAAATGAACTTCTTGATCCTTGATTCCTTTCTTATTTTTCCTGATTTGTTTTGGTCTTGAATCCTTCCCCCCCCCTCCCTTCTTCATCTCAAAGTGAATCATATATTTTTCCTTCTGGTTTTAAAAAAGAGGTAGTGGATGTCACGGTATTTAACCCATATCTAAACCTGTCAGTGTAATCTTGAGATTATCTTTTTACTCTATATTTCTTCTATAGTCTGTTACTTGTTATTATATTTTTATTGCAATGTTATTCTTCTTCTTGTGACAATTATATTTATTCTCTTTCTTTACTTTGTAACATTAAATTGGTATGTTAGGCTTCACATTCTTACCCTTTCTTATTTTCAGGCTTTGTAAGGCAATAAATAAAATACAATTTTAGTAACATTTTAAAAGTAAGGGAGAATTTTTTTTTATTAAGTGTTTTTCTGTGTTAGAAGGATTTTCCTGTTTGTCTGTTAAACATTTTACTCTTCTATATATAAATAAAAATGAATGTTTCTCTGTCTGTATGTCTCTTATGGCTTCCTAAACCGTTCATCCGTTTGCGATGAAACTTTGGGAATGGTTGGGATGGTGGTAGGGGGATTGACTGTTAGGCGGTACGAAGTTCGCCGGGTCAGCTAGTTGTTAGAAAATTAAAAGGTGTCTCATAACAAGATAATACCTTAAGTGATTTTACCTTCTATGTCAACATATAGAACTCTATTATTCTGTAAACCTTTGTATTATTTCTAGAATATGATTATTAGTAGAATGTAAGACAAAAATGACTCAAATTCATATTTTGAAGACCCAAACAAAGCTATGTTTTCGAGTACTTGTTCTTGAAAAAGAATAGTGCCACTTTTATTCCGTACTTTATAAATTGTCAAGTTAAATTTATAGTGCATTGCTTGATTGTAATAGTTATCTTGTAAAAATGAGTTATGCAATAATAACAATAGAACAATCATAATAAATAATATTAAGTATGTAGAGTTTAATTATTATTTTCAATTTACAAGCATTTAAAAGGTCATGGTCATACGAACATTAACTCATAATAAACGATAGTAGGGGGGTGATCCTGACATGAAGCAATTCTAAACATGTGTGGGAGTGAGGATCTAGTTTCATTGCACCCCCCCCCCCCTTGTATTCCCTGTACACGAGCAAGTTTCTATGGCTCATCCTGGGGAGCGAGACATTAACTGCTGAGGGGTAAAATTAATGTTTATAAGGGGATAAAATACCCCTCCCTCCCGCAGTCCTACTTAGTGTGGTGTAGTAGAAGGGATAAAATGACCCGACAGCGACCCCCTCAGTCCTCCTAAGTGTGCTGTAGAAGCTGGAATGGAATAGCTTTGTCGGAAGAGAGATGGTCGAGGCGTGAATGTGCCGTGGCTCGACGGTATTATATTGGCCTGTGTATAGTTATATAGAGGGGTTAGACTACCCCGTGGTCACAGACTAGAGTTAGCCGCAATATTTGCCCCCGGACCTCCCCTTGGGAGAGGCTTTATTAACGCAATCAGTGTGCGGGGTTTGGACTGTGGACCTTAATCCCACCGAATCCCTCCCCCCCCCCCCCGTGAGTTAATTCAATATTACGGTGGTCCCGAGATACCCCTAATGAGCCCCCTCCCTTTCCCTTTTAACCAGATGGGCTCACGTTCACACTGTTTAAGACCCTGAAATTTGACAGGCATTTTCGTGACAATTTCCTTCTATCTTTATTTTTAAAACCCTAATCTCCCACAGTTGGCAAATTGATCTGAGTGTTAGGGTCGAATTGATCTTGTCGTTTTACGCTTTAACGCTGACTTTTACTTTAAGCACAACCATTTTTGCGACACTTGAATTTTTATTAGGTTAATCTAATAAAGTATTGCTATGTTGTTGTTGGTCAAGTTCAGCCGGATTAAATGAGCTTTTGTAGTACATGTTATAAACATTTGCTTGCTTGTAGCAAATTTCCAAGTAACTTTTTCGCAAGATTCTAACCCAGTAAAATTCCAAATTATAATCTGGACCCAATATCATTACAATTCTAACTCTGGGCTTAACCTAGGTATCTGCAGAAAGTTAAGGATTCGAGGGGTAGGTGTCTATATCATATTTTAAATTTCACATCCATTAAGTCCTTCATTGTCAGCAAACATATTGACACTTTTTGCAATATAGACAACGATTTTCAATTAATCTTATTCCATTACCAAAACTCTACCGGTCCATTATGAGTCGCAAGCTTAGCTTGAAGGGGTTTTTTTTGTAAATAATTTTTTCCCTTTTGTTATCAAATGTGATTACTAATGAATCCGTATCTTCTATTTGAATCTTGTGGTCCGAGGAAAAGACAAATACTATGATTAATTCTGACTCTGATAAAATCGATCTGATAAATATCTAAATCAATAAATTATTATTTCAAGCTTTAAGCTTTTAACTTATATAATTTTTTATTGGTTCTATAATACTTAACCTTAATTGGAGGCTTCATATTTTTCATTAACATCATCTTATTCTGTTGCACTATAATTTGTCTATTGTAGAAATGACCAATTATTTCATGCTAATCAATGAGCAGTCGGGTTAATTTTACTCTAATAATACTAAAAGTAAATTAGTTAAAATTACATACAATCTGGTACCACAGATGTATTTCTATGTGAAATCATCCAGCTTATTAATGAATTAGATATAATTTAATAATTATTAATACAAAATGTTGGATAATGACGTCATACATTGCATATAATCTCAGCTTAAATCCCTCTATCTACATTAATGCCTGGTCTATTAAACTGCACAACTTTATATACTAAAGATTGATCTCGAGTGAATATTAATAGTATTAATAGGTATATATAAATTTATAACGGTACCGGTCTGGTAATTAATCTCAGGATTAAATTATCCTTATAATTAAAGCTCGAAAACTACAATAATAATATCCCCTTCTATAATCAAGACCAAGGGAGGTTTAATCTACAAAATTAAATAATTGCATTAAATTAAGTGGAACGAGAAATAAGTTGACTAAATTATTAAATATTCACGAAACTCCTTCACTGTTATCTGTTAAAGCAACGAGATCCTTCCTTGATTACATTTTAATAAATATAATAATTGAACTACGAATAAATAATGAGTCTATTCTCCTCTCAACTGATAAATTGCTTCTAATTTTAAATAACCGATGAAGGTTACCTTTATTATGCATATTTAAAATTAAAATTTTACCTTCATTATTCGACATCACAGTTTAAAAACAAAATTCTCTAAAACTATTAGTCTATTTAGTGTTTAATGAGAAAAAGCTAGTTTAATGTGGTTAGACGGTATAGGTCATAATTAGCCTATTGTTAGTACCATCTTAATTCTATCCTTCTGCGCCTGTTGCTTTCTCTTCGGCATGCGCACAAACGTTTTCTTTAATTAACACCTTTACCTTTAAAAGAACTCATTCAATTTTATAGAAATTGAGTTTGGTCGTCGAAATTAGCCCATAGATGGTCATGGTCATATATTAATTTTAACCTTTGGTGCTCATTTAATATTGAATACAAATAAATGTAACCACACTGGGAATCGAAACAGGCTCAAAAAACCTTGTTGGATCATATAATAACATACTCTAATATGGTCAGCAGGTCACATATTCGTCCCATAGTAGGACGTAAATGCGTGTGGAAGATATGTATTTATACTTTTAACGGGGTATATATAAATATATAATGTACTAGTCTTTATCCTGCTGGGATATGCTAAGAATCAGATGTTTTGAACACATCAGATATGTTTCTTTATTATCATGTTGGCAATACTTATAGACCTTGTGATTAAATGAAATTACGAAATATTTTTGTTTCCAAAGTCTTCATAGAAAAAATTCCGGTGAATCGCAGTTTGAAGGCTTTTCATTTCATGCAAAAAATCCTCCATTTTATTATAAGGTATGACAAATAACAACTATTTGGTAATCAAGTTTGAATTTAATTCTACATAAAGCTGCGTAAAAATATATCAAATAGATAATATATTCTTCAATTCTCAATCAATAATAATTAATATTCTCAATCTACGCTTCAAGAGTATTTTTATAAATGAGTATAGAGTAGCCGTAGGCCACACTATATTGTTTAAGTAGTACCCTATTGATGGTGTTTTTTAAAATGCTAAAAAGCTTATTTTGAACTATCCTATGGGTCTGATATTCTCAAAACACATAAACAAACTTCTGATAAAGTATTTTTTTGCCACTGAACCGGACTACAACCATATAAATACATCGAAAAGACCATAGTTATAAAAAAACGTATTTTGTCAATAAAAAATTAAATAATATTTTTTTCGAAATTTCCAAAAAGTGGTATCTTTACTTTTGGTCGAAGAATGTTTCCAAAAAGTGGTATCTTTACTTTTGGTCGAAGAATGTTGTTTTTGAGATTTTTTTCACTTCACATAAGCGAGATAGAAGGGGGGGGGGGGGGGGGGGGCACGTTTCACACCCACTTCAAACTTGCCTACGCTCGCCCTATTAAAGTTATAACCAAAGAATTATATATTTTTGAAGGTGTCGAAAAAAAAAAAAATTAAAAAACATTTAACCCTTAAGTTTTTTTACCCTAATTTTTTTGAAATATATTTTTTTTAAGTCGCTATATTTTTAAAATTTGTGGGCAGGTACAAGACACATACATGCCAAATTTCATAGGGATCAGACGAAAGGTGTAGCCGTGAGAGCAGGCGACAGGACGGACGGACAGACACACGCAGGATATAAGGGTCCAGACACACGCAGGATATAAGGGTCCTTGGTTTTGCCTACGGACCCTAAAAATAAGTTGATTTGTACTGGTATGCTCAACGAGCCTTAGTAAAGACTATATGCAGTGCAGCAACCATGAACGTTATTATTCATATTATCCGCTCTTATCAATCAATGTTGGCAGGCCTGGTCCATTTTCTAGGTCTAGGTCCTCCTCGGAGTAAGTTAGTTAGCTTCACTCAATGCGACAATGTGGCATATTGATCCAACAAATATTACACGCTTATATTTTATTTTACTTGCTTGCGAGTAGACATTTTGCATTGCATTTTTAGCCCACTTCTCGATTTCCAAAGACTAAAACTTTCACGGATTATGTATTTCATGACAATGCGATTAATTAAAAAAAAAAAAAAAAAAAAATCAACATGAAAATCTAAAAAAAAATCGGTCCGAGACAACTCAGACAAACTTTCTCATATACGAGTTTATAATTACTTAGCCCAGTGTTTCCATTTATTAGTTTTCAAATGTGGATTTAAATATTATTGAACATTTCATCAAAATTTATCATAAGAATAACTTCTCCTGGGCGGGGAATCGTACCCGGGTTCTTTCCGTCCGCGTTTTAAGCTAATTTCACAGGAACTAGATTTTTCCCGGGAAAGCGGCTTATATCGTTTGATCCGTATTCAAATGGACTACATTTTAGAATTTTTTAATCAAAATCGTCGGAACCGTTTTCGAGAAAACATTTTTTTTCATTTATTTCAGATTTTTTGGGGGGTAGCGCCCCCAAATTTAGAGCTAAAATTCATTTCTCGATTTCGCCTCGGGGTATGAGTTTTCTGAACATGTATGCCAAATTTCGTCAAAATCGGCCCAGTAGTTTAGGCTCAAGGCGTCTGCACAGACAGACGACAGACGACGGACAGATATTTTTAAAAACCACTTTTTTGGACTGAGGGGACCTCAAAACGTGTAAATCCATCAAAATCTCAAAATCGAATTTTCGCGCCATCACAATACTTTCTCTTTATATGAGAAAGTAAAAATAGGTTAATTTTTATGTAAAAAATCAACAATTGCAATTGTTATTACATGCTTTTAAAAAAAGCAAGGAAGATTTCGAAAGAAAATTGGGAAGAACAAAACTTTCCCAAATAGATATTGCGACAGAATTTAAATCCCGTATTATCTCATTAATTTTTAAATATATTAAACAGGTACGGTTTTTTTCGAATTCAGATATCTCATATCGTTAAATTCGAATTAAAATTGACTACATTATTGATTTTTATAATCATAATCGTCGGAATCGTTTTCGAGAGTAGGGCCTTTAAATATGGAGCAAAAACTCATTTCTCGATTCCGCCTCGTAGTACGATTTTTCAGAACATGTATGCCAAATTTAATCGAAATCGGTCCAGTAGTTTAGGCTCCACCTTTTTGATGCTAGGCTCGACCTTTTTGATCTTACACAGACCTTTTTTAAAAACCACTTTTTTTTTACTTAAATAATTTTGATCGTAAATCGATCAAAATCTCAAAATTATATTTTATTTAATAACTCAGGACAAATTTTCAATTTTGATTTATATGGACAATACATACATTTTATATACATATACAGATATTAAGACTTAAGAAACTACTTCATAGTAAATAGTACTTAAAAATTTGAAGAAAATTAATATTTTTGAATAAACTTTATCACAGTTTATGATTAAGCAACCAACTAAAATCACAGATTAAGTTTGCTCTTTAAGTAAAATTCAGTATAATTATTTAATAACAGTTATAGTAGATACAATTAAAAATACTGTTTATTAAAAATACAACTTAATTGGTTTGCTTTAAATTATAAATCTCAAATAATTGGAATGCAAATTTTTAAGAGACTAAATTATGATAAATTAGATGATAGTTTACTATCATTAATAATAATGAATCTTAGCTACTTTGCTTTGCTATATTTTGATACATTATAATATATTAATTGCTTATATAAAGTTAAATAAACTTGTATTATAATTTACTAAATGGTTTTATTATAATACATTAGGAAAATGTAATGTATATTGATTAATATTAATATAATAATATTCAAATTTGTTAGTCTGTATAATCATGTAAATTTATTAGATAACTATATTGCCGGATATTACAATGTATTGAATATACATTGTCGTTAATTTTATGCTTAGGCCTTATATATTGTAATACAATGAGTGTAATTTAAATATAAATAATGTATGAACATATAGTTGGGAATTGTATATTCATATTTGTTGATTATATTATGGAATGATTAGAGTTTGATTTATAGTATAAAGAATAAATGGGTAAAAATTATGCAATAAATTTCTAAAGTGATAAAATAACGAAGTAAAGCTCTTCAAAATCATTATATTTTATGTTATTTCAAAATATTTAATCGATTAAAATTGATTGAGAGTTTTTCTTTGTAAAGTCAATGCAATTATTAAAATGAATTAAATTAAGTCATTCAGTATTAAACCTCACACTTGTTCTAAAACCACTAAAAAATAAAACAAAATGTGACCAAGAGTAAGCCAATTTTATTTTTGACGATATCCATAAATACTATTTAAAAATTTGGTCAAGAATTGCAAATAAAACCATATATCTTTCTTTTGCTAAGAATCGTAATAACCAGCTAACATATTATATATATATATATATATATATATATATATATATATATATATATATATATATATACTTAAATTTATATTGACTACTAGTATGGAATAAAAAAAAAATAATTCTAACGTATTGACTCTTGCCACCAATACATATGCGCAAATTTCGACTATTTATAAATTCTCTATCAGCATTTTAAACGTGCTGAAGGTTATGACAATGACCTGTGTAATATTTTCCTTTAGCATATTCACGTATTGTCCTGGCGTAATATTGCTTCCGTGTTTACCTCATGGTAACGGAACCTATGTCTCCGACTCCAAAAATTCTAAGACAGGAATCCATTTCTCATTTCACACATCAGGGATCATTTTTGGTTCCGTGTCTACCTTTTGATCTGTCGCTCAATTTTTGCGAACCAACATATCTTAAAAACTGCACGTCCGATTTAATTAAATTTGTATGGTAGGTCATAATTAGCCCATTGTTGGTCCCATATAAGTTTCATCCTTCGGCACCCACATGCGTATAAACATACATTTATTTACACCTATATCTTCAAAAGTACGTTTCTGATTTTTTTAAAATTTGGATGGTTTGTCTGAAGTAGCCCGTTGATAGCCCCAGATTTGTTGTAACCGTCTGCGCTCTTTCAATATTGCTAAATAGATACTTGTTACTACTGATTCATGTTAAAAATCAAAACTTTTTAACAGTTTTAAAAAATGGGGGGGGGGGGAAATGAAATAAATTTGACTATAATGGGCTGTAAAAGCATAAAATCATCGAAGTATACAAAATAGAATGCGTGGACGCACCACACTAATTTGCAGACTTTTTTAAATAGGTATTAGGAAGAAGCAGGAGTTTTTTCTTTAAAATTACTTTTCAGTTCTCTATCGTTGGATAGACTTTATAGTAGTATAGTACACACGTTTATTATTAAACACAATAACAAATCTTCATAGAGTAGCGTCTAAATGTTAGAAGAGCGTTATAAATTATAATCAAGCAGAATCAGGAATAAATATGTCATCTTTATAATTTACTGTCACTCCGTTTTTGTCGAGGGGTGACACCCTCTTTGGAAAAATAAGTGTCAAGACTTTTCATGAAAATGACACTACTAAATTTTCTTCCCCTTTTCTCTCTCTAAAGAAAAAAAAAAAAAAAAAAATGGTGTGAATTTTTTTTTTATTTACACCCCACGGAAAAAAGTTTTTTAAATATACTAAAAAAATATTGGGGAGGGGAGGTATCAGGTGACGTCAGAGGTCAACAAGTAAACAAAAGGGTGTCCTTTTTCTCTTTTTTTAGGGGTTTGGAGGAAGTTTTGGTAGTTACTAATGAAGCCGTACATCTCTAACCCCCTTCTCGTACCACCCACCATGAATACACGATGATAATGTAAAACTGTTTTTGAGTTAGAGGCTACGGGGGTTGGCGCCCCCCTTAAAAAGTGGGAGAAGTGATAGATGAGCTACTCAGAGTAATTGAGGAGGGGGTTGAGTTATGACCCGAGTCTCGTGAAATACTGCCCTCCCGAGGAGTGTAAGGGGGCACAATTACAGACAGACATTTATCATATCTTATAGTCAGTTTTCAGAGGGAGAGGGGCGCCTTACCACCACTAGAATAACCCCCTTTTAAAACATTATTCATCTTGAGTCCGATATTATTTCATTGACTACTCTTCAGGGGGGTGGGGGGAGGGGGGAGTTACCCCTGACCTCGTCTCTGAGCCACTATTAATCTCTTCTTGAATTACTCTACCCCCTCTCTAAAATTCTCTCCAGTGTTGCCTCCTGAAAATAACATTAATTAATCAGTTCTACCAACCTCGCCCTTTCTCTTCTAACCCCTAACTCACTAAAAACCTTTATCCGATAATGGTCTTTTTAGAGACCTTCATAGTTCACACTTTAAAAATTAATTCATTAAAAATATATATTTATGACTAAATCAAAACCACTAATAAATAATGTAAAATAACTATTATCTTTTATGTCTTAAATGACCTCATATATTTTATTTTATGCATGTTTATTATACAAATGAAATATTTCATGTTATAAAATAATAAATTAAACTTCAAATATGCAATGAGGATATTAAAATCTTATAATATTAAAGAACAATGACACGAACTAAGAAGCAATAAATTGTTTAAATCCTCATGCGTGCTAAAATGTACCATTTAGAGCTACGTGCAAGGCTTAAATCTAAAGCTGTGATTACAAAAAGAAACTATTGCGTGGATTGTTTCAGTTGTTTTTCCACTGAGGACGTTGTTTATCAACAAAGTGCTTTTTCTCACACCATTCAATCGTATTGCAGACTTAAATTATTGACAATTGCTTAGAGTGGATTTCAAATTATTGTTAATTGTATTTTCAGAAACCTATTCAAATACTTATTCCTCACTATACAATTTCCAAGAGATTAGGGATAATTTTTTAACAAATTGTTTTTCTGTGTGAAATATCACGTTTTAAACTTCAATTTATATGGAAATTTGTTGTATAAAATACATAGTCTTGTAACAAAATTAGCTGAAGCTAGAATTTATTTTTATCAGTTGTTTTAATCTAACGACCATAATTTATACATAGTAGCATTTTTTATCATCAAAGCATATTTTTGTTTAAACCTAATTACATACAAAATGGCCTTATAAATCTAATGAATGCTTGTAAACATGGTCATATTATTGATAGTAGCAATATTATGAAAAACGATGAGTCCTAGCGAGATGTGACTGAACTGAAAAACATTTTAATGTAAAATTTAGATCAATATAGAATATTTCATTGACTAAAACAAGTTTAAATGACAGTTATAGCGGGTGCGATGTAAAAGTTGATATTAAAAGTGTAAAAGTTGATGTTAAAAGGCGCAGAAGTTGTAGAACAATTATAGATGAAAAGTTAGGCCCATTAAGTTAGGGCATTTGAGAATACAAGACGCTAATTGTCAACAAAAATGTTTCTCCTAAGAAACTATTTTTTCAACAAAACATTGACGCAGAAGAGATGGGCAGGAAGAAGAAGGCTTATGTTATAATATATTAAAGTTTACTCTGTCCAGAAAGTATTGCTTACCTACTTATGGCGCATATACGTACGATAAAGAGAGAAAAAATTGTGATAGCCCAAAATTCCCTATTCTATTATATATTATTTGAATAAACATTATTGAGGAACCACTGTAGTACCTTGTAGGTTCATGTCATCTCCTCCAACGAGGCAAACGATCACCTTTCAATGTTAAATCCTTTTTTATAACGTTCAAATATTTATTGGTATTTATAGGAATACTTCATGACCTGCACAATATTTATATTTTTCCTTAGCTCTTATCTTTTATCAGTCAAAACTAAGAAATGATACATTTTGGGTTGGTTTTAATTTTTTGGGAGGTAAAATGGCCGCCATTTTGGAAACGCGATGTATATTAGTAATCTACATTTCAATACCTTTGAAATGATACCCAACTTGAAAATTAAAAAAAAATAGAAAATATTGCGATCTATTCGCAATTGATCGCAGATCGCTGAAATTTAGAATGTTTAAGTTCGCAATAGTTTTTCTGTTTTTAGGGAAAAAAAGTGTAACTTGTATACCAAATTTCAAGTCTATAGATTCAGTAGGTCGGGAGATATACTCCAAGATGCAACGGCCGGACGGATTTCCTCCTTTTTGTATACCAAATTTCAAGTCTATAGATTCAGTAGGTCGGGAGATATACTTTAAGATGCAACGGACGGACGGACGAACTACCAAAAGAATAAGGATTTCCAGGATGACCTCGAAACTCTAATAAATGTTGCTAGGTTTAGTTAATGATATTGATATAGAATAAATTGAAGGTATATTTCAATAGTGTTTATTGAGGTAATTTTTTATTCGGCGTTGGAAATGTCAGTGATGGCCCAAACCCTGACGACAAAGTCCATGCCGAGAGCCTTTGCCTGAGACTGGATCTTGACTGCGACCTTGGTGTTGCCAACACCACCATCGGTGATCATGGCGCAACCTCCCTTGCCGTTGTTGTTCAGGTCAGCGATCTCGATCTTGGTGATCCATCCCTTTGACTTGTCTCCCTTCCTTGGGTATTGGGCAAATCCGTTGACGACACGGTTCTGCTCCATACCAGCCTTGACCTTCTCAGTCATTACCAACCTGAACATAAGAAGAAGTAAGTTAAAATATGAAGCGCTAGTGGAGTTCATCATGATGTGTTAAAAGAATAGTCTTAGGCTATCATCAGTACCGAAAAGTGAAAAATGTTTATTATAGGAAACCGAAAAGATGGGAGTGGGGTGAGTCATTCCAAACATTCCTATAAGACTCACTTCACTTTTCGGCACTAATGATGTTCCTGTAGTGGCCAAAAGCTGCTTTGAGAATTATTTAATATATAATATTTTACATGGTGAGACTATTCTTTCAACATTTTAATAATAGGTTATTTGTTAATTAACTTTAACAGTAATTCTAAATTATAAGCAATATTAGCAAATTTATTTTGATTCTCTGGAGTGGGTTGCATTCTTATTTAGGCACTTGCATCTTTTCCCTTCCTCATTAATAATAGTACAAATGATTTGGGCAGAATTAGAGGCCTCTCGGTAGCTCGTTGTGGAGAAAAGTGTGCCCGCTATCAATAAAGTAGTTAATTTCATCATCGAGCGTTGTCACATCTTAGATGGGTGATAACAGATCTGCGGATTCAATTCCCGGACCGTCCTCACCCAGCATCACAATTTAAATGGATAGCAGCTTAGAAGGGGCGATTAACTGGTTGCGTATGCCAATTGTAAGGTTCACACAGCTGATGGAGCGACACTAATAATTATGTATTCAGCTGGTTAATAGGGTTCGACTAACCTTTTTCTTTCTTTACTTGAAATCAAGTTTATTTGGAGAGGTTCACACAGCTGATGGAGCGACACTAATAATTATGTTTTCAGTTGGTTAAAAGGGTTCGAATGACCTTTTTCTTTCTTAACTTGAAATCTGGGTTTTCTGAAGAGATGTTAATTTTTTTTGTGTGTGTCTGTGTGCAAAATTTTATCGAAATTGGCCCATCAATAATACTAAATTGGCCCATAATCATAATATTATATGATGTTTTACGAACTTGAAATTGAAGAATAAGTTATTTATATTAATATTATTATAAAATCAGTAGCAATAACGGATGAAATATTACAATATCTATAATCATAACATATACAACGTTCACAAAAATATAAGTAGGCCGTAAAATAATAATAAAGAAATATGTGTATTAATGATTTCTCAAAATTATACGTTTGTTTATAATGTGTATAATGTTTTTTCGTTCATTAAAATAACAAATTGATTAACATTATCTTAGTTTTATAATATAGGGAAAGAATGAAAATAAGATGAAAATATATAAAATAAACATCAAGCTTTGACGATAAATTATTGCATAAATACAAAGCAATAACATTAGAAAAAACATCTTGGAGTTTTGAAAATTTCTTAGTAAGAATAACTCTATTATAATGGATCTGTTGAAATAAAAATTAATCTCGGAATGACATTAACTACTGGCTAAATTCCAACCATTATTTTTTTTTTTTTTAAATGACATTATAAAAAGAAATTCTAAGGAATTAGTGAGAGGGAGATGTATGGAAACAATAAATTGATATAATATATATATATATATATATATATATATATATATATATATATATATATATATATATATATATATATATATTGTAACAGCTGTTAATTCATATATCCCCTGGGTAATAAGAAATTCTGGAGAAAAAATAATATTTATATGTATAATGTAAACATAAATCATTTTTATTAATTACTAGAGAACAAATTATATGTAATGCTAATTATCACTTCTAGAGAAACTAAAATATTAAGGATTTCTGTGAAATACTGATGTATTTTTTAGTTCTACTTTATTTTATGTTTGTGTTTATTTGATTAAGATTGTTTCTTCCACAAATATAACTATACAATTTATTTGTTTTAGGTTCCAGTCGCAGTGAAGCCGAAATTGGACGATAGACTTTGGGCGATTAGATTTGGTGACGGCTTGGTCATTCAGCATGTGCTGTGCAGGGTCTCACATTGTTGGCAGCGTTCTACTCTACAGCAGCTGCATCAGGTTAGTTCAGCGTTTTGGGTTTAGTTAAAGTTTAGACATATACCAAAGTTTCTGTTTCGAAACAAGAGAAGCACTAAGGCTTATAATAGACCTTACTTAACGAACGAAAATGCTACTGTTTTGTACTGGCTGTTTTGAGCAGTATTTGAAAGGAATGCGGCGAATAAAAATTTTTCCACAATTATTAGAAATCCCATTGCTTCCAGTTAAAGTTAGGATAGAGAGTTTGCCAAATATTCTTTATGTACTTCATTTTTCGTGCACCAAAATAATATATTATTATCTGTTCTTGTTACGATTTATTTACGTGCCGCTGCTCAGTTGGAGGTGGTCGTGGGGGAGGCAAAATAAATATATAGGAATATGGTAGTTAAAATAGGAAAAAAAAGGATTTAATAAAAAAAAAAAGGATTTAGGCGCCACCTTGTCCGGGAAATGGTAGTTGAGGGTAGACAAGGAAACCCCTCAAGCAAGGTAAAAGGAAAAGCTACAAAAGTTTAAATAAGTCAAAATTTATTTATCAGTTGGATAGGGAATATAATGTACTAGTTCATTGCAAAACAAAATTAGTTAACCTCTAACAATCTGACGACAATTCCAAAAAAAAACCTAATGAATAAGAATAACAATAAATTAATTAAATTAAGCTATGCATGCAATAAACCCTACATAACAAATTAATCTATAAACCTTTAAAATATATATTATAACAATCTAATAAATAATAACAATCTAACAAATAATAACAATCTAACCTACCTCGACTTCTCTTAAACTACAATAAAATTACCTAAAGGGTGCGCACCAAATAATAAAACACAATTAGATTAATTAAATTAATACTGGCCAGAATAATTTTAGTTGTCGGTAAGCGTGACGGGAGCAGAAGGAAGTTGTGCGGAAGATCACAGTCTCTAAGTGGTATCCGGGACGCCGTCGGCTGCACGTATTTAGGAAACCAAGACCACTTTAACCACAACTATAAGAGATGCTCGATTTTCTTCCGAGTTGGGCGTACTAAAAGCGTCCTCTCTTCAGGAGGGTAATCTCCTCTGCGCGCTCCTATCCTCAGATTTCTCCACACTCGTCACCAGTATCTTGCGAGAGGGAAGAAGCGAGATTGTCCCCTTTGGACGAGCGAGCGACGCACTCAGAATAATGATTCTGCCTACGCGTACGGCAGCGTCACTCCCTGGGGTTCTAGACCGACTGACTCCCTGGCTCTGGTTGAGATCACCGGTGGTCAAAGATCACTCTCCGGTTTACGGCCGTAGCTCCCCGAGTCTTATCTACCTTTAGATTAGCTAAGATCTATTCTTTATTTTGTTTCGGAGTTGTTGTTTTCTTTTCTTTTACAATACACAAAACCGATATCTCTTTAAATTATAAATAACCCTAATATTACAAAGAGCTATCGAGGTGTTAGATTTAAACAAAAACATTCGTAAGAATTGTAACATTCTTAGTCTATACTCAACGATGAATCGGGTTGGTATTTAAAAAATCAGTCGATTTAAATGAAAGAATTTGGTTTTATTGACCGTCGGACGATTCAATCGGTTCTCGATGTCGTCAAATTTTGGATGACGCTGATTAAGGTACATGCCTTGGCGAAGGAGTACCGATTCAATCGGCCGTTAAAATCGGTTCAATCGGTACTCCTTGCTAATAGCTCTGCGATTCAGCAGACGGCTGAATCGCCAGACGTCGAACCTTCTGTGATCACACACAGCCTTTAGATTGAGAAATAAATTGAATTAGGCCAATAAATCGAGATCATAAATATTCAGTGGTGAAAAAGAGTTTAATATATTAGCATAGCATTTTTCGTTTTAATTCTTTAAAATTAAATTCTTTAAATACCACATAACTTTTTTACACCCTCATAAAAACCATATAAAGATAACGTAAGGGATATACGATAAGGCCTACGCCATTATTTATTTAGTTGTACATACCAGAAAACATATGACCCTGTAATGATTTGGGACAATCTTTTTATATCAAATTGGAGCAACCCTAATTAATTTTACCCTAACAAAGATTTTAAATAGAAAACTAAGTAATAGGTATATAATATTATTTTTTCTCAATAATTACTAGATACTAAATGAGTCTTGGGCGTCATTGAACAAGTTCATGTTTGATCTTTGTTGGTTAGATATTTCTTGAATACGAACGATTCTAATTATTAAAAATTATAATTAATATTGCTTCTGAGCTTATCGAAGGCAACGGAAGCATTGTGATGATTTTTTTTCGACGAATGACTTTTTTATACCACCAAATAAAATAAATTTTAATCATCAAGGGGCATTTTTGGTCTTGTGTCTGTGTGTTGTTCTGTCATCAAAAACCATTTTGAACCAACATATTATCTTTAATACTACTCGTTCGATTATGATAAAATTGGATGATAGCTCATTGTTGGTCCCATATGAACTTCAACCTTCTGCGTTCATTGCTTTCTTTTCTGCAAGCACAACTATTTTGTACACCTTTTAAAGCTATCGAAATATTTTTAAGAAATTTGGATCGATGTCGAAAGTAGCTTACAAAAAGGGCCATATTAATTTCCATCTTCGCAAATTTAATATTGAATAAAAAAAAAATAAGTGTCACCATCACTGCACTGGAATCAAAAGAAAACTCCCTTTTCAGGGAAATAATTGTGTGATATTTATATAAATTTAAATAAATAATATCGAAAGAGATAAGAATATATATTTGAACAATTCTCACGCTACTGGACCCTAAAATATGTAATAATAGCCCAACCTTCATCATGTTTATTAGAAACCCGAATTCTTAATAGTGTTAATACATAGTTCTGATTTTATTTTCTTCATTTGTTTCTGATGCCTTATCAATTATACCATATTAGTTACATTCTTTTTTTTTTAAATAAAATGATTAATGACTTACAAAGAAATAAAGACAAAGGAAAATAATAAATCATAAATACATTAATACTTAAAACAATAAATTAACGGAACAAGTATAAATCGTTAAAAAAAAGAAATGACACGAAGGAACCGAAAACATTTTTTTTCCTCATCTTATCTGTCACATCAAAAACGAAAAGTGATAAGCATTTTTTTAAAAAAATTGCAAAACTACGAAACAGTTTGTACGTCACGCAATTTTTTTTTCTCTTTCGTGTATCACACTCACAGGTTATTTTTGTAAAATTTATCGTTTTATTTTTTCCTTGTCACATATCTTTTTAACGTGTTAAGTCCTTTGTAGTTTGTTGTTTTATGACTGAATGTGACTACTAGAGTAAAACAAGAGGGGAAAAAAAAAAAAAAAATAATAATAATAATGACAAGTCATAGAGTTAGAGGTCGAAGCCAGAAGTATTTTTTTTTCTCGGTGTGACATCAATCATAATTTATTTGTGAAAAATAATATTGGACGAGATATGTTTGAAGAGAAAGAAACTCGTGGTAGATTTTCTATGTAACTAACAACAGCCATTACTCTTTGTTGGATTAACAATGCTTGAATTATTGTCAAACTGCTACATCTGTTGTATAGATTGGTTTTTATTTTTACTCAATGTAACTTTGTACAAATATGTACTCTTAATATTATATTAGATTTTTCTCGCTCTCTGTTTCACTTAAAATGAAAGAGAGACATATTTAAAAATTAATAGTTTCTTCTGCAGCGTACAGTGATGCTCAAATATTATTGATACCTCGATTATTGTTGACGCCACAAGTACAAATAGCATCCTTAAAAAGAACACATAATGCCTGATTATGATTCATTTTCAATTTTCTAAAAGATAAACTCATTACTTATAAAGTTTTTAGCATGGTTTAAAAATAAAGAGCCATGATTCTTTTTATAATTTTAAGGGAAAAAGAATGGATTTTTTTCTAAGATCCATTTCTTTGAGGGTTATTAGTTATTACATACACACACAGAATCGAATGTAGAGTCTATATTAAAATATTATTGTCTAAATTATTTCTTTAAAGACTTCAATAACTAGAAGAAACCCTATCAAGAAAAACTATTAAAAATACTATAAAAATAGTCAATTAACAAAGCAGATAATAAATATGTATTTCAACAGAAAGATGTGTAAATATTTCAGGGTTGGATAATAAATAGATTATTATAGAAATTGTTAATAAGTAGAAGGAGTATGTTAAAGAAAAGACAATTATTGAATAAGTTAATAATAATAAACTTCAACACATAAAACAGGAGTAAATATTAAAAGGTTAGTTAACGAATAAACTTCAATAATTTTAATAGGGATAAATATTACAGAAGTAGTTAATAAATAGATTATTACAGAAATAGTTAATAAATTGATCACTTTAGAAATAGATAAACTTCAACAGGTGGAGCACGAGTAAATATTATAGGAGTAGTTAATAAACAGATTATCATAGAAATCGTAAATAAATTGACTTCAATAAAAAAAAAAAGAGTAAATGTCACAGTAATTAATTAATAAATAGAAAAGGAGTAAATATTACAGAAGTAGTTAACGAATAAAGTCGTTGATAACGATTATTATAGAAAAAGTTAACTAATAAACTTCAATAGAAAGAAAATGAGTAAATATTACAGGATTAGGTATATCTATTAAATTGATCATTATAGAAATAATTGATAAAGACTTCAATAGAACGGGAGTAAATATTACAGGACTAGTTAATAAATAGATTATTATATAAATAGTTAATTAATTTACTTCAATAAAAATAAAAATAGTCAATATGTAAATATTACAGGAGTAGTTAATTAATAAATAGAAAACGAGTTAAAGCATTACTAGAGTGGTTAATAAATGTACCATTTTAGAAATTTTTAGTATAAAATACATTAATATGTTTAAAATTTAGTGTATCATATACAGCAGAAGCTGAAAATTATGATCTTAATCTAAGTCCTCAAGATCTTTTCTCCTTCTCTGCCTCTAGTTAAAATCAAATATTGACTTTTAGTTTACCTAGCATTGGGGTTGTCATTTCCAAAGACAACGCTATGGTTGATCCTGTTAGGGCAAGGCATATCGGCAGCCAGAGCGATACCGGCCAAAGCCAATAGAAGAGCAATACACTTCATATTTGAGCAAATAATAGGAACACTTCGACAACGAAATCAAAACTGAACCAAACCGGCTTTACTCTCTTACAAGTAATCAAACGGTAATGTGCATCAAATCCAACAAAACCTTCATTTATATCCGGTAGGGGGAGAAAAAAAACATACCAATCACACTAAACTAACAATTTGCTAATTTTAACTAAAAAGGCTTTGAATCTTGATTTGTTACTGTTATTTACATTGATTTGTTCTCTTATTGTTTTGGTTCGTTTCAGCAAAAGAAAAAACCCTGATAAATTGTTGACTTTTTATATTCCTTAGAAACTTTATCAAGGGATGTTTGCAATTAACAAGTATTGTGTACAAAAAAAAAATGTATATATATATATATATATATATATATATATATATATATATATATATATATATATATATATATATATAATGACTACTTTTAGTTTGTTTAATTGTTAACTAGGGGTTGATAGGTAGAAGATGAATCTGTTATTTGTCTGTTCAAACCCAAGGTTTTTTGGTTTTTTTTTTTTTGGTATTTTAAATAAAAGAAACTTGTATAAACATTTAACCTTTAATTAATCAAGATTTAAGATTATGTTTGTTCTAATAGGCTAAAAAAACAACCTTAACTAGCATCTATTCACAAGAAATAAAAAGGTTCAAGTTATTTTCTTTTTAACAATAGAACTTTAAATGAGAACAAACTAGGTATAATATTCATCAGAGAACAATATAAAAAAAAGGCTAACGACAAACACAAAAAAATTGAGTCAGAAAGCGTTAAATTCGCATATATTATTTCAAATACATAGTGATTACATGTTATACAAGCTTCAAACCAATAAAGAATACAATGGTTTATGATAACAAAGGAAGAAAGCTGTTTTTATTTGTCTTTCAAATGAAAAGAAATATCAGCTTAAACATCATTGTTGATTATCTTATGCAATATTCACAAAAAAATAGATTGTTTTAAAAAATTATTTACATTTTTAAATATATTAGGATTTTAAAGGTATATAAAATATTAAATAAATAATTATTATTGTGGTAATTAGACCTTTGAATGTTATCTCAAAAAATATGTGTGAGAGTCTCACGCATTAGAATTGAAACTTAAGTTCTAGAAACAGTTGATTTTATTCATTGCTCTCTTTGCATTTGTTGACGATTTTATTTTTTAAGGATTAAGAAATGGTTGTGTAGAAATTTAAGTGAAAAATAAAATATTTTCATAATATTTTAGCAAATAATGAAGAAAAAACATGACAGCACTATTTATATATATTATATTATTATAATTTATATAATATTACGCTTATATACCAATTCTGTGTACTGAAAAATCATGTACCTTCGTGGTGCAATGATTAGCGCTCATGCCTGCTGAAATAGAGGTCGGTGGATCGAGATGTCCAAAAGAAAGATATTTTACAGGTAAATCAACTGCCGACTTTCAGTTGATTTACTTGACATACTCTAATCATTAACAGTTATAATAAGACATTTTTGTAACAATAGTTACACATTCTTTTCTAACTTTTCAAGACCTTCAAAACAACGTGTTACATGTCATGCAGACAATTTTTTTAATCTTCCACTAAATTAGACGCCATTTTTAAAATATTAAGTGTGGGTTTCCAAAAACTATACACTTGACACCAATAATGATATACATGCACCTGTGTGCCAAATTTCGCCAGTTATCATTAGATAAAAACTCACACACTTTTCAAAGTCCAAGTCTCTGAAATGAAGAATTTTTGAATTAATTTTTAAAATATTAAATAGGATCGAGAAGACGATAAGGAGAGTTTAAAGATTCTTATATTTTCTAATTTATCTTAGAAATAGTCTGTAAAAAGTATAGTCAATATTGGGTAGCATACTTCTACATCGACAGTATATTTAATAAGATGCTCAAGATATACTTTAACGTTACAAGCTTTTGCAGATTGTTTATTCGTGATTCGCCGATGAATAGCTTTCTTGAAGTCGCCTCCAATCATTATTGGTTTGAGTAGACAATTCTTTGTAATAATCGGTTCTCTAAGCTGCGATTTTTGTTTATATTTCTTGGTGTTTGATCTCGCAATATGTTAAATGTTATTTTATATACATTATTATTCATAATCATGAAATATTATTTATAATAATCGAGTAGTGTCCCAACAGGCGCCAACTCACCACGAAATAATTGGTTCTTTACAAGTTGGGTCAATTAAGGAAATAAAATACATACTCACTTTTGCAATATTTCGATCCCTCCTTGCATGCTCAAGCTAAAATCATAATTTACTCTAATATTACAATTGGACACATAATTACAATTACATTACATAACATTAACAATTACATTTAATTATCCATTCTATATTTAAAATTTGAAACCTCACTAACCTGACTGTCTAGACTAGAGGTTCTTACCAGGATTGCATAAAGAACCAAATTTCAGAATCTGAAAATTTTTAAGGGCCGCTGTATTTCTAGCAACGTAAGATAATGGGGAAATTATCGCAAGTTTACGTACGGTCGAGGGCAGGGGCGGATTTAGCATCAAGTTTGGGTGGGGGTCTCTGTATACATTGTTTTTTTTAAGTACAAAGTGTGTAAAAATCAATCAACACATACCCTTGCCAATGCTTCTCGTAACAAACCTAACAATTTGAGGGGGGGGGGGGGGGGGGGTCATGACCCCTGTGACCCCTCTCTAAATCCGCCACTGGTCGAGGGCCACACAATATTGTACTGAGGGCCGCGTAGTGAGTACCCCTGGTCTAGACGATTACATCGTGATGGTTATTATTACAAATTCTTGTTTGAACATTAAACATTTTTGATTGAATCATTGTGATTCTCGTTATTTACCCTAAACATATGAATATCCTCTTTTATTGATGTTTATACATTTAATAATTAAATTTGTCGGTACTTAATGAATACAGGTTCTGTATATTGCACTATTAGTTAAAATTTCACTATTATTTTAAATAAATAATGAATTATTGAGAACGCATTTCATTTTTTTTTTTTTTTAAATATTTTTACCTTCCACTATTTTACAATTTGAACTTCAACTAATATTTCACTGAGCAATGCTTAAACTCTTGCATTAATCCAGATTAGATTAAGTAGTCTGTGCCTATTGTATTGCCTAGTTTAGTAGGGATTAGACTTATGTCAACTTAAGATCCATAATAACAATTATAATTTAACAAAAACAAAAATTGAATTAACAAATAAATTGCCTAGATAATTAATAAAAATAAATATTATAATATAATTATAATGTAAATCATTAATTAAATGGTAGCAACAAGGATAATAATTGCATTCTAATTACTAAAAAATGTCTTATGCTTGTTATTGCTTTGTTATTTGCTTTGTTATTGCTAAGCTAAGACAACCAAATTTATTCCAATAAAAATAAATGTTTGTTATGAT
This sequence comes from Gerris lacustris, assembly GCA_951217055.1. NCBI lineage: Eukaryota > Metazoa > Arthropoda > Insecta > Hemiptera > Gerridae > Gerris > Gerris lacustris. The sequence goes on from OX578282.1 coordinate 28,686,026, forward strand.
TTGTTGGTCTTCAAATGAATATAATAACAACTAAATAATTTTACTTAATTTTTAACTTTTTTCTAAATATAAAATTAAGCCCGTTGCCACGGGCTTAACGGCTTGTATTAATAATATAAAATAACTTCGTCTTTTCCTCTACTGTAGTATATTTTGTCAGTTTACTTTGTGATTCTGTTAAGTTATGAATGAATTAATGATGATGTGTTATGAATGATATTAATTATTATGTTATGAATGAAAAAGTGTATATATAATAAGACTTTTGAAATGTTAAAACACATTTAAATAAAGTAACTCTCAATACGTCTATATCTGATTTACTTAATTGCGATAAAATTTACTCAATAAACAATGTCAGATAAATTTCGTAGCAAACAGTACATAAATACACAAAAGTAGATAATAAATTTTAAAATATAAAAATATATAAATTTTGCTTATGTGAGTTTCGGCATTAGGTTATCAAAAGCACAATTATATTATTAAAAAAATAAATAAACGAAAAAGAAGGTGTCTGGCATATCTTTTACATCTGAATAATGTATGGGTCGAAAATTTCAGCTTGGGTTTCTCTGAATGGTTATTACATCATACTGAATGGAATGCGTTAATAAGAAAGAGGGAAAAAAGAAATCAAAAGTCCATTGCAATAAGTTAAAGTTATCGTATTCCTGAAATCATAATAAATTCTGTCACTTTTTTTTAATTTCATTTGTAATTTCCTTTCACTTAAAAAATCAAGAGTTGATAAATAAAAAAAAAATATACCAAATGATTTATTAACTGTTAAAAAAAAAAAATATATATATATATGATTTCACTTAATACTAATCAAACGTTCCGAAATCAATAATTGAAAAGTATAAATTAAAAGAAATAAAATATACATCGAGTCAGTTTAAACTGTCAAAAATGAGAAAAGAATAAAAAGGGAAACAATTTATTACTGTAATCGTTTATAACAAATTGATTATTACATTACAATAGAATAGACAGAAAAGATTAAAAAAAAAATGACGAAAAAAGCATTGCGAAATATTAATTATGAAAATGACAAGAATGATGTTTGGGTGGAATGACAGGAGTGGTACTAGGCCATTAATTTCAATTAAAATCCTTCATAGTATTAAAGGAAATACTTTCAAGACACTAATTGACATGCTAATTCTAACGTTGTGTGGGTTTTAATAGCGAAGAAAAGAACAAACTAAAGCTGATAATGATCCACTAATATTTTATAGGTTTAAAGTTTAAACAAATGAACTGGTTGTTGTCAAAATGTTTTTTTCTTTTTTTTTAATGATGAACTGCCTTAATAAATATAATTGGATTTTTTTTTTCAGTATGACTAATAGCGTATTATTATGATATTACGAAGGAGTTTTAAAGTAATTAACTTTGTAAGAAGTTTTGGTGATGTAATGAAGAAGATAGAAGGATAATTGAAATAAATAAAGGTATCAGATGTCAATTATTATTATGTATTTAAAAAGTTCCCTTATTTATTTATTTATTTTTGCTTCCGAGCTTACCGAAGCTAACGGAAGCCATGTGATCGTTCTGAAGAATGAAACATTTTTAGGTCTCCGATTCCAATTCCAAGACAGAAATCTGTTTAAGACATAAGGGCACATTTTTGGTTCCGTGTCTGTCTGTCGGTCTGTCGTTCAATTTTTGCGAACCATCATATAAAAGCTACACGTCCAATTTTAATGAAATTTGGGTGGTAGGTCGTAATTAGCCCATTGTTGGTCCCATATAAGTTTCAACCTTCTGCGCCTATTTGTTTCCCTTCCACATGTGCACAAACATACATTTATTTACACCTATAGCTTCAAAATTACTTATCTGATTTGAATGAAACTTTTTATAGTTTATCGAAAGTAAGCCGCAGATAGTCACAGATTAATTTGAACCGTCTGTGCTCTTTAACTTTTGCTAAATTGATACTTAAATTCGTGTAAAAAATCAAAACAGTTTTGACAGATTAAAAATAACGGGGGAAACAAACCAATTAGTCAATAATGGCTTATAAAAGCATAAAATCAATAAACTACCACGTCAGAGAAGGCAAATGGAAAAAACAAAGGGCACTTAAGCCTTGTTTTCATTACTACAAATTTGTCCCGCAACATGTAGCACGTCGTGTGCTAGGATATTGTTAAAATGTAAACAATATTCAACATGTTGTGGGACAAGTACCGAGGACGAAAATGTGCCAAGCGACTGTAGCACACAACATGCGTCGCAACTTGTGCTAAGGACAATGGAAATGGAACAAACTGCAAGATGTCCCCGGGACACGCGCAGAGTACAGACTGTTTTCGCTCTGTCTAAATCATAACAAAACCTCACGTGCTCTCTTGTTTGTGGTTAAGGTATATTTTCAGTTTTGTGTCAGTGCTAGTGTTGGTTTTGTGATGGAGTGGTCTAAATGAAAAATGTCTTTTCGCTAAATTACTCCTAAACCACTATATCGGTCGTTTGTGTCATTTTTTAAAAAGTTCATAGTACGCACCTACCATTACCACAAAAGCTAAAGTAGCTGAGTCGTCCATATTATACGCTCAACTTGACAAATCACTCAAGAAACACAGGAAATTACAGTACAAACTGAACTGAAGTCTTGCACTCCAGACCTCTGTCTATACAAATGTTTTTTATGAGATTTAGGGAATTGTAAACAGTGTGTACAATTATACGTAAACAGTGTGAACAATTACACAAACATTTTTTGAACAATTTTGAATTTTGATATTATGGCAAATATTTATAAGATGGATAGTATATTTAAGAATTTTTAGAAGTTGATGAGTGATCAGTATGATACAATTGGTAATGATGTGGTGATGACTGCTTTATTGTGGTAACACCAAAACCATTGACATGCTGATTACTAAAGCAAAGATTATTACATACTGTATGAAATAATATAATCAAGATTTTTAAGAAATTAAATAAACTAACAAAGACATCTGAGAAGATACATGGTATAATTAAGATCTTGAAGAAGCTGAATTGTATGTTGTATCATTAAAATCTTAATAGTAGTATCCAACTCACTTGTAAGGTGAATTATAATACTATGATCTCTGAGTGGAATAAATAGAAGAACATGATCTTTTAAAAGCTAAAATTGTTTTAACCAATATTTATAAACATAATAATAGAACCATAATCTTTACATACATCCGAATGATTGAATAAAAATGACCAGAGAAGTTAAATAGTACAATCAAAATCATTTAGAAACTGTTTTGTTAAGCAATGATTTCAGACACTTTATATTTTTTAAAGCATTAATACGTTTTGTAGAGACTAGATCAGTGTTTCCCAACCTTTTTGATGCTGCGACCCTATAAATTACTCTCTAACATTTTCACGACCCTACCTTGAATATAGTGCATTGCATATTGCATACCCTAAGGATTGCAGGGGATATACATGACCCCAAATACCTGAATTCTACTATAATCATGACTGGATTAGGGGGAGTTGCAGGGGGTAAGGAACTATGGGGAGTTTATTTAATTATTTTTATTTTTTTTAAACTGAGCCTGAGCACACTGATCATCTTAATTAGGATAATGACATTGCTTGATTTGTTCATTTTTTTATTGCATCTGTTTTTAATTATATCAGTTTTGTATTATATAAAGCGCTTAATTCCTGAACTTATGGTGGTAGGCTGATAACCCTTTGTCGGAAGTTTAAAGAAAAGAGACTAAATTTTCAAGAAAGTTGTATTACTCCTCGTTGCAACACCCCTTAGTCTTTTTCGTTTCTTTTTCGTTTGTAGCTTTATTTTTGTCAACCTTTCAAGTATTCGTTTTTATCTTTTCCTAATGAATTTATCGATATAATCTTATTATATTTATATGCCAATTTTAATTCCATGGCACTTATTTATAAATGATGTTTTTTTTTAAAGTATTTATACTTACCTTAAAGTATTTACTTAAAGTATTTACTTAAAGTATTTCCTTACCTTTAAAGGAAAATTATTGTTTGATTCATGTCTGTGTAATTTCAAAGATTTTTCGCGAATAAAGAGTTGGGAAACGCTGGACTAAATCATTACTTATCCAAAAAACCAAATTACTGTGAATATGAATAGATTAACCAACATATTTAGAATATTAAATGTTGTACAATAACCTTTAGATTATTGCTATACCTTTTTTCTCACTACTGCTTTTTTAGAAAAAAGAAAACAATAAAATTTACCAAACATTTATTTACCATTTTAAAATAAAAGAATTTAAATAAATTCAAGTTAGAAATGTAATAAAATAGCTTTATTGCAAAAAAATAGGAAAATATAAATATACATACACTTTTGAACATTGCAATTAATAAGAGTATTAATGAAATTATACTATGAATTTTCAGGAGTATATAATTTACGTGTACATTCATTAATAAAACTAAATGATATCTCCGTTAAAATAGAGAATATTCAAGTACGCCGTGGAAGCTGCGACCCTATAAATTGCTCCCTTACATTTTTGGCGACCCTACCATGAATATAGTGTATTGGATATAGCATTCCCTAAGGATTGCAGGAATATACAAATGGCAAATAGTACAAGTTATTTTGTTTATATGTTATCTACTGTTTTTAACATTAGATCCGTCTAATAAAAAAGAATATATAGAGTCATTAATATAAATTAAAATAACAGTATTATATATTATAATAATAATGAATATACTATACACATTATATTATTAGTAACAATAATAATAATAATATTTATTTAAGACTTCGTCATTCTCAGGCGATAGAAACATTCATTTTATTTTTTCTAAAGTTATTTCAAGTGCAGTTTTCAAAAATTGAACTAAAAAAAAGAAAAACTTATTTTATTTCTCTGTTTTGAAACTTTAGTCCATCGATTCTTTCTTTTTTTCTTAAAGCTTGACTCGTGTTGTTGTCCAATTGTTTGGTGGACAATCTAAAAAGAACAGATAAAGTAACTTTTTTTTTGACATAAAATATAAAAAGATACTGTTAAAAAAGTTGTTTAACTACTTATTGGTTTTTTTTTTTTTTTTTAAATAACTTCAGTTTCTACTGGTTTGGAAATGCCGAAAAAAAGGAGGATGTTTTTTCGATTTATAGCGTCAGAAAAAAAGGACAATTGGTGAGTGTTTCGGTAAGTTTTGTAGGTTTACCAGAGAAAGCGGTTTTGAAAAAGGTGTAAAAACACCCATGGGATATTCTCTTTTTTCCGGTGAAATAATCCACAAGGCGAAGTTTTGTGGACTCCCCAAGGCTATAGATGCGTGTCCAAAACTTCCTTCCTCAAAAACCTTCAGATTAGAACAGGAAGATTCAAGTAAAAAAAAATCTTACCTCTGTGGTGTAGCAGAAGCGTTACCTTTTCCTAACCAATATCTTGTAGACAATTTCCGGAGACCCTTACAAGGTCCCACAGGATAGATAAAGAAATAGGGAAGGGAACAAACTTATCTTTATCCTGTTTTTCTTTTCTATACTATCTTATTATTTTTTTGTATTTTTGAAGAGGGTGTAAAGTGCGTAAAGCTGATGCACTTTGAACAACATAACTGCGTTAAGAAAAGGGAGACTTGATAATAAAGATGAAACATGGCTCATGTTAACAGCTCATGCTTACATTTATAGAGTATAAAGATAGTGTCAGTTTCGATGTATGTTTTATGGTAAAACATTGAATGTTATCACTAGATAACATGAAGGATGTGGTTGGCAGAAATAAACAAACATTTTGTGACAAGATCACTTTTAACGTCCATTTCACAACTCACCTTTGCTGATACTTTATTTAAATCTCTTTTCTGCAGGGAACCTTTATATTGAGGATAGTGTTAAATATTGCAGTCCTAGCTAGTACTAACTTACAAATATTAATAAATTTGTAACTCTGAATAAACTCTGTTCCTTTCGATACCATTATTTCATATCCATCAGTTATCTTTGGCAAATAACAATTGGAAATATTTTTGTTGCATTTTCTTGGACCTCATTCGTAGTATGTGACAACGACCCTTATAATCTTTTTATCACAACTTTTATTATAATCTTTTATCTTTTTATCGCAAACTTTACCTTCTTTCCACACCTTCCAAAACATGGATGATCTTCAAAGTTTCCTCAAGGGTGACTTAAGGATGCAGTAGAGTATCGTTTTCGTTAGAAAGTTCTCAAAGAAACGGTTTAAATTTGAGAAGGGTAGCAAGCAAGACTTCCAAAGATGACCCTTAGTTGCTCCATAAGACGTTGAAATTTCAATTACGATAACTATACAGCTGATATAGTAAGGAGATCTCATCACTACAAATGTACGTTTCGTGCACTACATCGTTAATATAACAGGAATAAATTTAATTACAATACTAATAATAGACACAACAACAAAGATTAATAATTTTTCTTTAAAGACAAATTTCTTCTAAGTGAATTCATTAATCATTTGTAGTAAAGGAGTTTAATAAGAATTATATCTATTTAAATGACGTGATGGCTCTTCATTGATATTTTGTTTAAGATCCACGCTTCTTCCTTATATTAGTGTAACTTATTATTAGATGAAGGAAATAGATCATTTAACGCCCTATTATGGTGAAATTCGAACATTGTAGTAGATGTTTTAGCCAACACTCCCGTGTGTGTATTACACTATTTAAATAATAAAAAGGCAATGAAGCCATTGATTTGTGAGAGAGCAACGCTTTTGAAATGGGAAACATATCAGATTCATAAAATATTGATAAGGATCAAGCAAAAGGTAGGGAGACAAAAAAGGGAGATAAAACGAATCATCCCAATGATTTCCTCAGCCTTTCTTGTAATGTCCGACATATTTCACTCCAAGTGAGGAAAAAAGGATCCCTTCTTTTTTTCACAATAAATAAACCGAAGAGGGACGAAAAGGACCTCCAAGAGAGTTAGAAAAAAAGTTGAGGGGTGTCCGTAAGATAAATCTGGAAGGATAAAGTATTCTTCGGGAGGGGTGCGAAATGACCAAGGACGACAGAGAGAAAACCATAAAGGATTTGTTTCTGTCCTACAAGAACCCTTCGGACTAAAGATGGACAACTATCCATTACAGAGTGGTAAGTTTGTCCGAACTGCCAACTACGGCAAGATTGTTCTGTTTTGAGATACGATCCTAAGTCCTATGGACTTGGCAGCATTGTCCACTTTGGAAAACTGCGGACACGCTCTGTACAAACAACCGATAGCCATGATATAAAAAAAAGTTTGTTTACGCAGTGCGACAAACACTTGGCTATCAACATGATCCGATGTAAAGCTTTTCTTTTATACTGATGCAGGATCTAAATCTAGATGTATGTAGAAAATATATCAATCGAATTCTATGTCATAAATTATTACATTTATATAAGAATTTTTGTTATCTCGATGAAGGATATAAAATGCTTAACAACATGAAGCTCTATCAAAAATAGAAAACGGATAAAAAGCCTATATTGATTCCCTATTCTGACTCCCGCGTTCTTCAAGTCGTTATAGAACGAAGATCAACTCTAAAGGATTATTTCTATCAATAGAAAAATTGGAAGATTGACCTTAAGAACTCCTATTTTGAGAATGACGAACGAAAGCCATCGGTAATTTCTAGGTAATAAAACATTCACTCTCAATACTTTGATAGAAATTAAATGGCTAACATATTCGTGCTCAAATTAAATTTACCAACAATAATACATCTTTTTGAATCCCAAATAGGTGAGACATGATGCAAACTAATCTCTCTCAACGTATAAAATATGTGTAAATGTAAAGTGGTCAATCCATTCGTAAGATTGTATAGGATATAATAGGTTTTTTGTTCCAACCAAGCAGTGTACCGTCCGCGGGCTCGTCCGACTTGTGACAGTGTTTCGTACCGTCCACCAAACTGTTCCAACCCGCGCAGGGATCGTTTGCGAACCGTTTACTGTACGGTTCAGGTTCAAACGATCCTCTGACAATGTGTACTGGTCTGTATGACATGGGCAGTTATGTCAATCGTCACACACGTCAGTAGGTAGGTTCCCTAACTGTTAGGTTTCCTTGAATGTGTTTAATACGGTGTGAATTATATTGCTAAACCTGTTCCAACCTGACGATGTTTTATTACAGTACAATGTTAACTAATACGCATAAAACCAGTCTTTTCAACGATTCCCGAACAATCTGCGGGACGATGCAAAGGATGGTACAAATAGGGGTTTGGAACAAACCTAATAAGTAATTAATCTTTATATGTTATTAAAATAGTTTTGTAAACAAAGAAGTCAATATTACTCACTTGACTTGTTGTTACTCACTTGAAAGAAAAGAATATAACTTAACTATAGCAGTAGTAGGAGTTAAAAATCTCCCCTTCATTAAAATGTTTGTCCAGTAGTCGGAATCAATAACTTGTAAAATAATTTCGCAAACTATTATATCCAAGGAGAGGAGGGCATAGAAATATTATGCAGGAGTGATTTAAGAACCTCTGTGACATCTAGATATTCAGATATTCTCGCGTAGTTTAACTACTAAAATATATTTCACCTGTAGTTTACATTAAATAAAACACACTCCGTAGTGAAGCAAGGGAATCCAGTTAGTAAGTAAATAATAATTATACAATATAATTATAATCTATTTAAAAAGTATGTAAAGGGGTGGTTTTTCCTTTCCATTCATATAAGTTAGTCTAATGCTAAATTTAATAATGATACTCGCTTCTCTTAATAGATCCCATTTCCTTTTTTATTACCCTTTTTATAAGTATTGTAAAAAAATATATAATCAATTTTTATTTTTATTTAAAATATCTTATTTTCTAATAAAAATAACCAGGATATCAGAAAGAGTACCGTCTTTAAGAGTGGAAACGTATTTCTTTTTTCATATTAAAAACGATTTTCTCTTTTCTTAAAGGTATTTTTTGTGCTATTATTATAAATATTTTTCGAGGGGGAAAAATAGGTCCTTTGGACCATTATCTCTCTCATTTTTAGTGATATTAACCTCATCTCACTCCCATTTTTCTTTGCAACCTTCCCTTCTAAACAAAATATCTCTTAATAATAAAGAAAAACATAAAGATGCTTAAAGAGGAGTGTGGAGAAGGGAAGGTTGTAGGTTGTTGCAAGTTAAAGAAGGTTAGAAATCCCGAAAATTGCAACTGTTATTAAGTCATTAGTTTTGAAAAAGTGCCGCTTTTAAAACTGGCAAGAGAACGTTGGAAGAGTGCAATTTAGATAAGGTAATGCGAGTTTATTAAGTTATAATTTTTCCAAGGGTTGGGTTGGAGGACTCTCGCAGTTGCCTCGGTTTGTAGAGGGAGGCGAAAAAGCGATAACATAATTTAGATAAGAACGAGCCCGGAGTGAGAAGTAAAAAAGAAGTACTTTTTTTTCGGTATATGTTCATGTTCCTTTTTTTATCAGGTTCTTTATGCGTGTTAAGAGTAGGATGGGAGTTATGGAAGGAAGCAATGAAATTTTATTGAAGGAAACGTTTTTTCTCTCCTTCTTGAAGAAGAGGTAAAGATAGCGGTTTTTTGGTGGATGGTAGAGGAAAGAAGAAAAAAACCTCTGGTGAGTCTTTATCAACATGAGCCAATATGTTTTGCAAACGCTTGGTAAGATAAGGAATAGACGGTGAAGAAGGGTGAGGGCGAGTCCTTCCTTTTACCAGAAGCGAGTCAAGAAAAGGTATGGAAGCCCTAAGGGCTCAATAACTTGGAACCAAGCAGCTCTTTTCCTCACTCCTTTGCCACAGAGAACTGTTTTTCACGATTCAATATTCAAGGTAAAACCGAGATGAAGGGAAAACCTTCTCAAACATGTAAAGGCTTCAAACATTCAAGGATTTTCAATGTATAACCACCACCTGTATGGTTCAACTAGCTCTCCGACATGTACCGGAAACTAGGAACATGTCCTCTAGTCTCATAATAAATTTAAAACTTGATCTGTTTCGCTAAAAAGAACCAAATACATGTTTCCTTCCTTTCCTATTCAAAACTATGTAAATTATTTAGAAAACAAGAGCTATTATCCATGAATCTTTTAGTAAACCTTTATAAACTTCTGATAAATTAGTAATCACTCACTACATTTTAAATAAAATAGGGGGCTGTAAAGTTAAAGAAAGTGGAAGGAGACTGGTCAGAAACATATTGGGAGGAATTTCCGCATTTTAGAGTATTTTTCTTTTTGATATACTAGTTGTTTTGGAATTTAAATTTCTGCTCGCTTCTCTGTATTACTTAGTTGTGCTTTGCACACACATATATATTATTTTGTAATGTTTCAAAATTGCATACTGAAGTTTGACTTGTTTTAACAGAACCGCTCCAGCATAGTGAAGCAGTGTTGGCAGGTTTTTTTTCTTTTGTTTTTTGTTAATTTAATATTATTTGTACCTACTTTCGCCGCCTGTACGACGAGATACCGCAAAGAAATAATAAAGACCGTATTTTTTACTGAGGCACACGCAAAAAGTTATATTTAAATTCAACAAACAATATACGATATAATTACATACGTCAAAACAAATCCAAAAAACTATTGTAACAAATACTAATATAATAAGCACTGACACATTTCTTAAACACTAACACCTTTTCCGTAACTATTCTAAACCTCGTAAAAAGAAGTTCGGCCTTTGTGGCTCTTTTTACCAGAACAAATGTTTTTCTTTTTAATACAGAGGCCGAGAAAGTTTGACGTGTTTGTATTTATTAAGCTGCTTAGCAACGATTTTCAAGAATACTTGAATTAAACAAAACAAAACAAAACTAAACCAACAAAACACGAAACCGCCGCTCCGGCGGCGATATGGCTCCCCAAATTCGTCCATCGAATTTCACTATTGTTAGCTCCTCGGCGGGGATGATCCCTGTGTCTCAGGAAGTAGCAGAACGACAGTGTGAATTGGGCGATCAATATGGCCGCCCGAGCCGAGCCGTAAGCCAACTTTTCTAACACGGTTATCGCGACCAACTTAAGTTTTCGTTACGACGGCAAGGGGCCAAACATTTCTGGGTACTTCTTCTTTTTTGCAAATAACGATGTCTCCTACTGAAAGATTTCGATGCGGCTGTATCCACTTTTCTCTTTGTTGTAACGATTGTAAAAATTCAGTTTTCCATCGGGACCAAAATACATCTGCCAAATACTGCACGTGTCGCCATCGTTTCCTTGTAAATCCATCTTGTTCTTCGAAGCGCCCAGGAGGTGGCAATACAGGTCCCGGCTTAAGTGTAAGTAAATGGTTAGGCGTGAAAGGATAAATCATCGGGTCACTTTCAGACTCGTCTGTTAGGGGACGATTGTTTACCATGTATTCGCACTCTGCCAAAAAGGTTCTAAGAACATCCTCAATAAGGATTCCTTCGTGCTTCCGCAAAAGAAACTCTAATATTCGCCTCACTGTTCCTATCTGTCGCTCTACCACTCCGTACATGTGACTTCCCGTGGGAACGTTAAATTCGAAGTGGCACAGGCTGTCTAATAAGGTTTTCTTTAGCTTATCATCTTCTGCCACTTCACTTAGCGCTTTCGCCAACTCATTATCCGCTCCAACAAGGTTAGTTCCTCTATCCAACCTCAAAAGCTTCACTTCTCCCCTTCGACACACAAATCTTCTAAATGCGTTTATGAAGGAGCTCACTTCGAGTGAGTCCAACACATCTAGATGAATAGCTCTACATGCCATGCAAGTGAAAATTATACCATACCGTTTCACTGACTTTCTACCTTGCCGAACGTAAAACGGACCGAATACGTCTACTGCGCTGCGTAAGAACGGAGGGGAAGGTTTGACCTGATCTTCTGGTAAATCCGCCATTATTTGCCCGGAGAAAGGACCTCGAAGCCTCCTACATTCAACACAAGAGGCAATATACTTGCCAACTCTGGAGCGAGCCCCCATAATCCAAAACCCTTCACTGCGAATGTCATTCAGCGTCAATCCTCTACCTTGGTGGAGCACTCGTTCGTGGCAACGTCTAATAACTAACTGTGTTACGTGAGATTCTTTGGGCAAAATCAAAGGGTATCTTTCCTTGAGGGAAATAGCTTCCGAATGTTTCAGCCTACCTCCTACTCTCAAAAGACCTTCCTTGTCGATAAAAGGATTCAGAGAAACTATTTTAGAGTCGAAGTTTAGTGGTTTTGAATTTTGTAATAAGTTTATCTCTAGTTCAAAATACTCTGCTTGGACTATTTTAAAAATAATATTCTGGGACTGTGTCAACTCTTCAACCGTTAAATGAGTTAAGGGAGCAATAGGGATGGATTTGGGACATCTATCTTTTAATAACTTTAAATATTTCATAACCCAAGCTGCACTACGCCTTAACCTAATAAAATCACTGTACCTATCGAATCTGCTAATGATTGAGGGATACTGGTTATTAACTTGAAGAACCCTATTCGAGGAAACTTTTACTTCTGGGTCTGTTGCCGAAACATCTACACTTGGTTTATCACTGATATAATCACTATCTGTTTCTGCTAGAAACGCCGGACCGACAAGCCAGGAAGATGTACATAACTCATCCATAGTTAGTCCCCGTGAAGCGGAATCGGCGGGGTATTCCCTATCTGACTCTGGTACTTGATGGAACATTGCTTCCAGGTCCCCAATAAATGCTACTCTTTCCTGGCGGAACCTAAGGGATACTCCTTGTAAAGAGTTGGTCAGATCAGGGCTGGGAATCAAGGCGCTGTTCAGGGAGAACCCTTTATATGTAGCGCTACAATCAAAAACAACCCTAAGCTTATTCTTTTTAGGGTGCAGAACCCCGTGATGTGGCAAATACCACACCCGTCCGTCTTCTTTAGGATCCGTCTTCGAGGGCACCTCCTCGGCGTATTCTTTCTCTAACGATTCATTCACGAATTTTGTGTACGTGGTTTTGTATTCTTCGTTTTGAAACTTGCGTTTTAACGAGTTCAAACGCGTTTCAGCCATCACAATGTTATTTCGAAGAGATAGATCGTTGTTCTTTAGGGGTAAAGGCATCTCGTTATGACCATCCTCTCGTTGAACAATGCCGGTACTTATTTCATCAATAAACTAGTTATCGTTAACCGATAACCCTAATCCAAAGTTTTTTTCCTCGTCGGCAGAAGGATTTAGCTGAAAAATGTTGAGAATCTCCTTAATCGATACCCTACGTGAATAACGTAGCGAGCAACTTTCTTTAACTCTAGGACCGATGATACCCCAGCCCAGCCTGGTTTTGACTCCGTACGGTTCGTTTTCATTGCCGGGAATAATTTTAAGTGGACAAAGCGCTTTGGGGCAGTTGTTGCCAATTAGAATTTGGATATCTCTTTCTTCTAGTAAAGGTTGTAGCTTAGTAGACAATGTGGCTAGATGGGGAAAACTTTGAGCTAGGTCTGGTGTTGGAATCTCGTCCACTGATCCCGGGATAAATTCACGTGTGAAGGTGCGTGAAGGAAGTTCTAGAGAACAAGTACCATCGTAACTTGTGACTATCACGCCGGAAACCCTATTACTTGGTTCCGAACTCTTTTGATGAATAGTAGATAATTCCAGCTGGGTTTTTATTCCCTTCATTCCAAGCTTTTCTCTTAATGAATTAACTACGAAGCACGCGTTACTACCATCGTCCAACAAAGCATAGGTGAGGACTTTCATAGTTGGGTTAGCCTTATGACATACATAAACTGGTATTACGAACGAGGTCGTGGCTAAAGTGGAAGTCGGCGAAGTTGTGTCAATTAGTCTTACTGAAGATTCGTTAACGCGATCAGGTTTTGAGCTATTCTCAAATCGATGAAGACTGCTAGGGTGTCTTTTACCACATTCGGCTTTATCACATCTCATTGGGGACTGACAATTTTTAGCGATATGATAGGGTCGTAGGCACGCGAAACAAAGTCGGTTTTTTTCTATGAAAGATCTTTTGTCATCGAGACTTAAGGCCTTAAACTGATGACAGGTATTCAGTCCATGAACACTTTTACACATTAGGCACTCTACACTATATCCCTCTCTACTTCTAAAATTTAATCTATGAGGGACAGGGAGGGAACTTTCGGATCGATCTGAACCTAATGCGTTAATGTTAGAAACCAAACTTGTTGCAGAACTATCTCGTTTAGTTGGCAGACCTTTCGATGGCGGGTTATTCTCGAATTCCGAATACACGGGGTGTGTGTAAGATACAGATATATCGCGCAAATAAGTTGCCAAGTCTGCTATTGTTTCATTCCCATCCATGTCCTTAATAAATTTGACCCAACCCCTTCTCACGTTCTCATGAAGTCGTTTTACTATCTTTTTTAAGCACAATTTCGAACTAATCTCTACAAACTGTTTACCTTTAAGGACCTTGGCGGCCGTTGACACTAAATCAGAAAAATCTAAAAGGGTTTTAGGGTCATTGAGGGGAATTTGGGTTCCTTCCGTCAATCTTCTTACCCATGATTCGGTTACTGAGACGGTGTTTCCAAAACGCTGTTCTAATAATTTAATGCTTTCGTCGTAGCTTAATCCTAAATTATTTTGAAACACTCGCAGTGCATCGCCCGTCAAAAACTTTGCTAAAAACATATTTTTTGCATGACCGGAAAGAATCCCGTCTTCTAAATGGGTTTTAACCTCTTCTCTAAACGTGGGGAAATTAATACTATCGCCATTAAATTTTATTGGTTCGAACGAATTTAAAAGATTTATTTTAGCGATCAAATTAGAATTGTTTACGTACGACATGTCAAAACATGGATTATTTAAGTAATTTTGAGAATTATTATGGTTTTTATTGCCAGAAGTTGAATGACAGTCGCAGTGAATATTATTTAAACTTTGTTTACATTTAACACTCTCTTTTTCTTTTTTGTCTACATTTATATCGTTATCTATATTTACTTTACCATGAACTTGATAGGAGACCCCGGAATAACCTTCCTCTTTCTCGAGCGACTGTGTCGGTTTCGGACGCACGCTTGGTTCCGCGAACGGTAAAGTACTACGTACGTTTGGGTTGTCATCTTTAGAACATTCATCTTCTATCATTCCTGCTATTTCTTCCAAGTTATAAGACCCTAAAGACTTGTTGTCTAAAGCTCTTTCAAGAAAAGCGTTTCTTGTCATCTCTTGTTCGATCTGGAGTTTGCGGAGTTGCATAACTTCTTTTCGTTTTAAAAGTTGTAATTTTGCTTTGAGCCGTGTAGAAGCAGTGCTATATCTCGAACTAGAACTTGCAACTGAAATAGATGATTCACAATCTACCCACGACGATCCGGATTTTGACCTTCTGACTTTCGTACTATCCATAAAACCTCTTATTTCTTCCAGCGACATATCGATATCTTTTAAGATTACGTCTTTATTTTCGAAGTATAACTTGAGTAAATGATCTTTTAAAGTTATCAGCTCATTCAGGTCTAATTTTATGAGCGCTAGTTGCGATGGTCCGCAACCGGTCGACTTGTATTCGTCCATTAGGCGACGAACCTCGGTCTGCTTTTGCTCTATCTTTCTCTGGAGCAGACTGGGGTCCTCTCTCTCTGCCTTTAACTTCGCTCTGGTCCTTGCAGACACCGGTTCGCTCTTTGAACTCATATTACTCATAAACCCTGGGGCTTCGAAAAACTGCAAATTACTGTCACTCTATTTTACTGGAAACTCTGGAACTGGAATGTGGTTCTAGATAAGATGAGGGTCTTCCTTCACAGAAACACCGTGGAAAAATCGTAGACTAATCATAACGCTACTGCTTCAAGATTTGACGTTCAAAACAGAGCCGCAAAAATTTTGACTTCTTTTTACTTTCGCCGCCTGTACGACGAGATACCGCAAAGAAATAATAAAGACCGTATTTTTTACTGAGGCACACGCAAAAAGTTATATTTAAATTCAACAAACAATATACGATATAATTACATACGTCAAAACAAATCCAAAAAACTATTGTAACAAATACTAATATAATAGGCACTGACACATTTCTTAAACACTAACACCTTTTCCGTAACTATTCTAAACCTCGTAAAAAGAAGTTCGGCCTTTGTGGCTCTTTTTACCAGAACAAATGTTTTTCTTTTTAATACAGAGGCCGAGAAAGTTTGACGTGTTTGTATTTATTAAGCTGCTTAGCAACGATTTTCAAGAATACTTGAATTAAACAAAACAAAACAAAACTAAACCAACAAAACACGAAACCGCCGCTCCGGCGGCGATACCTACAATTAGTTGTTCTTCTGGATTTCTTCCAAATTTAATTTTAATATTTTTCCGAGTGTATCAGTCGAATAAAGTAAACCATTTTCTTCCCATAATTATTATAAAATATTGGAATTCTTCCTCTATTGCTTTTAATTCTTTACCAACTGCCAAATAATACATTTTAAGGAATACTCATATATCAATATTTATTTATAACCACACTTACGTGTTGACGTAAACTGAACTATGATTAGGATTGTTTCAACCAAGCTGGGAAACGTCTGCAACAGTTGTAAACAATTGCAACAGCAAATTGTCCAATTGCAATTGAAAACTATAATTGATGACAGAAATAATGCTGCTTCTTATAACACTTGGGATATGATATGTTTGGAAACAGAAGATAGCTAGATATGGGCGAAATATAGTCATAAGTAATTTGGAATTTATTACCCCCCCCCCCCCTCCCCTAATGACCTCAAAAGTTAAATGTAACTAAGAGAGAATTGCATACTGTGTGTAGTACTCTTATTTCAACTTAGAACTTTAGATTTCAATTTTACTTGAAAAAGAGTCTTTATATAAAAACTAATTCTTTATATGAAAACTAGCGTACTAAAATTATTTTAAATAAGCGTTCACAAATTCGACTTTACTAACCATAAAAAATAAATTCACCAAAAAATAATTTAATACTTTAAAAATGTTTTAAAAGAGGTGTTCTTTTTCGCCTTAATTCTTCTAAGGATGCAAAATTGCGGAGGACGAAAGAGGGAGGGGGGGGGGGGGGGGTTACGAAAAGCGGCATGGTGTCAGGGGTGGCTTCATTTTTCAACTAAACTCGACTAGCTGTTCCCCTCCCCCCCCCCCCCTTTGGGGTGTAGATGTTAAGTTTGAATTATGACACTGCCCCTACCCCTATTGCCCCCAGGCTTGCTAAGTGTCGGGTCCAAGCCAGCTGACTAGAGCTGTCCCCCTAAAGCCTTCCTAGGCCATAACGCTTGACATCTGACAAACGACGACACCATGCCTCCCCTAACTAACAAATGACAACCTAACCCCCCTTTCTATGACAACCAGGGGGCAACCATTTATCAAAAACAACGATTAATTTCTAAAACCTTCCCCCCTCCCTATCTCTTGTTAGGATCGTTTTTTTATCCCTTTATTCTCTTTTTTTGTTTAGTAGAGTTATTTTTTACTTTGCTGAAATTAGTTCTATATAATTATTTTTGTTCACGGCTAATTCAGACTTAACAGACAACAAGTAATAAATAATAAAAGTTTCATTCAAATCAGATAAGTAATTTTGAAGCTAAGGTGTAGTTAATAAATGCATGTTTGTGTGCATGTGGAAGAGAAACAACTAGGCGCAGAAGGTTGAAACTTATATGGGACCAACATGGGCTAATTATGACCTACCACCCAAATTTCATTAAAATTGGACCTATAGTTTTTAAGATATGTTGGTTCGCAAAAATTGAACGACAGACCGACAGACAGACACGGAACAAAAAATGTTTCCTGATGTCAGAAACGGATTTCTGTCTTGGAATTGTTGAAATCGGAGACCTAAAAATGTTTCGTTCTTCAGAACGATCACATAGCTTCCTTTACCTTTGATAAGCTCGGAAGCAAAATATAATTTACCAGCAATCTAAGATAAAAATCTAACAAATTTTTTAAAATTGTTATCTTTTGTTTTTTTTAAATTCTATGTAAGTAGACTTTAGATAGTGCAGCCGGTCCATAGATTAAAGCCGATAGGTATAAAGCTTTTCAAACATATTTCCAAGAAACCTAAATTTGAAAATATAATTAATTCTATTTAAATATAATATTTAAGATCTCTCATTCTGAGATATAGGTATGAAAAATGAAGTATTCATTAACTCTGAAACTCGTATTCTTATTTACAACCTAACTGCTTAATTATTTTTTAATTAAGCTAACATTTTTCTGCTAATATATGAATGTATTATTCTTACCACAATTTATCAATGCAATAAAAGAAAGAAAACCAATATTCGTTCTATTATATTAAACTGTAAAGGTTGTACAGATGCAATATTTGACGTTAATTAAAGGGTTTGTCTAGTTATTTGATGATTTATGTTTTTTTAAATCAACACTTAGTTTGGGGTTACATTGTCTCGCGGAAGTGTTAGATTGCCACGCTTGAGGTCTATTCAGAAAAAAGTTTTTTTTTTATTTTCCCTCGCGCGGGAGCAGGAAGAACTAGAAACTGTTGTTTACATAGTGGCTCAGTGACTTGTTTGTCTTTCTGCCTCCAGACTCCATGACGGACGAAGTGGATAAAGAATGACGCGTGCCTTCTTGTATCCGGTAAAAGAGGAAACAGCCATAACTATACTAGACAACATTTTTTTTTTTAAAGAAATAAACCATAGAGAGAGAAAATAAAAATCTGAACATTTCAGACCATACTGACCGGATGTTTTGGACCGGATGAATTCGAATTGTTTGATTCCAACATATCGCGCTTATTTACAACGGAAAAACGCCAAATCGCCACTTCAAGAAAATCTAAATATGTAAAATTAGACATCCCATAAGCTTCCATTCTTCCATCTTCTGGTCACTTAAAGGAAGTCTTAAAAGTAAACAGGAATTCACTCTGATAAACTTTTTTTTTTATCATCCAATTAATTTACCAAAATACCATTATAAATTTAGTAATCTTTATACTTCGGATGCAGGATCATTCGATAAAGATTTGTATTCTTTACTTTAAAGCATTAAATTACATCCCTAAATAAGATGGATTAGAATAAGCAACGTAAATCTTTTTTCATGTTACTGAATAAATCTTATAACAAAAACCATGTCTAAAATTGTAACAATCAATTCTAACCTATTTCAGAGATCATTCATTCACCATTACTCTTGTTGAAGTTGAAATATATGGGTGTTTTCTCTCATACACTGACCATTTCAATTTATTAAATTTATGTAGATAAATTAATAACTAAACAACGACTCTTATCTCACAAAATATTAAAATTTTAAGTTAAGGAATAAATCTTTTCCCCACTAGTTAAAGACATAAATTCTTTGATAATTTTGAATTTGACAATGTAATAAATTATCTTATTATTGTGTTAAGAGTATTCTTAACCCAGTACATTTTTAATTCTAACCCAGTACATTTTTATAAAAGTTCGAATGAAAAGGTAGACAAATCATTATAGACAAAACAACATCCCATTATTGCCACCAGGTTAACTGCTAGTATGAAATCTTCATCAATTTATTATCCTACATTCTTAATTTTCCACAATTTTTGGGTGATCAATTTTAATCTAATGTAACAACATGCAATAAGTACACAGTATTAAGTAAATTACATTTAAGTAATAAAGAGAAAGAGTTTAATTATAAACTCTTTTAAATCCATGAATCCTGAAGGAATTCTCGTAGATATTTCTTTGCTGCAATAAGCCAAGAAGATGTATTTTACAAAGGGAACAATTTGTGGGTAATTCACCCTTTATTACATTTCCAACAACCTCGCTTCCGAAAGGTAGATTTAATAAAAAAAAAGCGCTTCCTTGTTTATCCTCTTCCAAGCCATGAAGCTAAGGAAGTCTACCAAAAAGGTTATAAATTGTAAGACAAGAAGGAGGTTCCTGTATCAGGTTACATTCTTGTATCTCTAAGGTTACGATCCATCAGGATAGCAAGTGTAAAGGCGAGCATGCTAAATCTAATATAAAAAGCTTCTTCGGTGGTATCTCATGCTTTCAAAGTCTTCAGCAACTTATCTCACTCCAGAAGATGTAATTCTAAACCATAAAAGCAGCTTCTCATCTGCATGTTGGAAGCTTAACTCCGTTATGGTCTTTGCAAGACAAGCAAAGTCCAAAGACAACCTGACTTGTTCCAAGTTCGCTTAAGATGGATGTAATATTATATCTTGTGGTAAAGTGGTTTTCAAAACATACCCGAAAGTCAACTGATAAAGTAAACGTGGTAAAATTGGTCTTTCGTGGGCAATTTACACAATCTTAAAGCAAATTTTCATTCTCAGCTTTCCTCGACATATTTTATCCTGTATGGTTTAAGTGCATTTCATTTAATGCAATAAAAACATATGAACACCAACATGTATGAAAATTCAATTTTGTGAGCGATGTTCAACTCATAAGCAATATCAAACATCAGACAATGTAAACCGTAATACCTGGGATCACTTATTTATATCCAGCATTCATTCCCTTTTATCTTTTTTAAAAAATAAGAAAATACAAATCATCAACGACGTCATACAATGAACAACGCTGGGATAGAATTTTGATATCATTTTACTAATAAAAAACACATTTTTGTAACCAAACCTTTCGCGAAACACCCAAAAATATCCGTATTGCTTAGTTATTAGATATGACAGTAATGGAGGAGAATTCTGGTTTTAAAACATAAAAAATAGCTTTTGTGGTGTGACAACATTTATATTATACGTCATATTTATATTATACGTCATATCATAACCTACAAATATTCGAAATTGTATATAGTGTCTGATATTTTTTGAAACGATATGATTTGACATGAAAATATGATGTATATATTTGGTAAAACTATCCGTTAGGAAAGACATTCTTTGACAAGGTTGGGAATTAGGTACAGAATAAAATAAGTTTATAACTTTGAAGTGATACTTGCTAAAACCTATAAAAGAAGAACAAAATTAGAATTTTATTTGCAAAGATATTTTTAATTTGATTAAAATCTAACTAACTACCTTACTCTACTTAATCATTTTCCCATTGTAGGAAAACTACTACTATTATTCTCATCTACCTCCCAGTGTAGACGTCGAGAAAGACTTTTCCTAGCACCACGATTTTCAACCCTAGCTTTCCATTTATAGCTTTTGGCAAATATATAGAATTAATGTTGTCCTACCGTGGGATTCTACATCTTTCTAGACGTATTCATACTTCAGGCTCTGTTCTGGAGAACTGCCATTATTCTTGTAATCTGTTCAAGTTTGTAGTATATTTCGGAAGATGTAAATTTAAATATTTTTAATATGTTAGTTCCCAACATACAGAACCATAAGTTAACAGAAGCCCCACACTTATTATTACATGTATAAGCATTGTAAAATACTTTGGCAAATATTTCAATGACTTACGAGAAGTTGGTCGGAGTATAGATCTTAAAGTATCAATGATTATATAACCTGACGCCACAACTATAGAAAGGGGAAAATGCTAAAATCGAACAAAACTGTGAATTGCAAGTCTATTCTCCAGACAAAAATTAACTAGTTTAAATGAATGACTGTCCGTTAAATATCTATATTTGGCCGTTAAATAATCTGGGTTATTTAACAGTTTTTAAACCTAGGGGTTTTTGGGACTATGTCGTTCATTTAAACCATTTCATTTTCGGCTGGAAGTTGGACCCGCAATGCACATTATTTGTGTGGTTTTTAGCATTTTCCCCTTTCTATAGTTGTGGCTCCAGGATCTATACCTCGACAGAAAAGTTAACTTACGTGCATAAACACGCAACTAAATACAATAAGTACGTAATTAGATACAAAGCCACTACAAATAAAATAATCGTTTCCGCTGGCACAGTCTTCTACATGTGATAAAAGAAATAATACATATATTTTTTTTACCAATATAAAATAAAAGAAACAATCTATATTTCATCTGACTATGCCTATATGCAACCATATAATAAATCAAAATAAAATAAATAGCAATCCATAAACCGAATTGAAAAGAAGTAAATCAAATAACATATATTGTTAAGGTAATTTGGACTGAATAAAATACGTAAAACCCTTGATAGCTCCGCACTGAACGCGTTCATTGTAGACCGTATTGGGTTTTCCTGAATGCAGGATGACAACTTGTCACGCGAAATCTATCTAAAGGAAATAGTTTTCTTTATATTTTTATTTTATCGTTTCCTTATACTATACCCTAAATATATTATCAATACATCATTCTTATTTATTGCCCCCCCCCCCCCTTAAGCTATTTATTAATGTTTTCTTCAATCTTCTTCCCTTTAATGTGAAACAATCGATTATATAAATAGTTGTTTTTCTAAAATTTGAATGTATGACCTTAAAACCTAATTTACCTTACCCTGGTGTTAATAAATTTACCTAATTTAACTGGTGTTTTTAATCTGGTATTTTAATGACAAACTGCATGTGTCCAGCATGTTAAGAATCTGTGGTCAAAGAAGTCAACTCCAATGTGTTTCTCTGAAACAAAATTGGTTAAACATTAACAATAATCTGAGTTTGAATTCCACAAAGGTGATATATGGTTGACATTAATAATAGTATTTACGATTGATCAAATACATTTCTCTGATACTGCAAAACACTGCGACTATTCTTAAACTTTCTTTCAATTTTTCAAAACTTCAGTCATTTTTAACGTTAAGAAGAAAACAAATAAATAACTAACTCAGTTGTGCAACAGCCACAAGAGCATTCGTTTTCTGCTGAAGCAGAAAACGAATGTAGAGGCTAAATGTTCAATGCTTTTTTCGTGGAAGTATTAAAGGCCCTGTCAAAAAGGCAGCGGACTAGTGTGGTCAAACAGAGTGATCTATCCACCGCCGACAGTTCGCCGTCCGCCGCGGACTAGAGTAGCCAATCAGAACGTGGATAAGGTAAATCGTGATTTCTTCAACGTCTTTTTTGTTTTAGTATCAGCATGTCTATTATTTCCTCCAACGAAGAAGAATTGCTTCTCCTGTTTTTGAGGCAAGCAGCACCAAAAATAAAATGGGTGCATGAAATAAATGAAAGAAGAGAGGAGTTCGGCGAGTTTCGTTGTCTGTTCTGTGATTTGAGTTAATTTGAAGACCCGGGGCACTTACATCAATCAGAAAAACGGACTCCCGCTCAAGATCAATAAATTGATCAGTAAATTCATCGTTCTTGTTACTTTCAGTCCACCACGAACTCTGTGGAAAATACGAGTACAACTGCATATCTGTTCACCACTGACTGGATCTGTCCGAGGTGGGCAGCTGCTTTCTTTTTTGACCGGGCCTTTATAGATAATTATGGAATTAATAATCAAATTAAGGCCTCTTTTTAAATAGTATTATACAATCCTAAACTAAAGAAATTGTAAAAAATCATTTTCGTAACCCTTGGTTGATTTAATTTTCTCTTGCACGTCTTCAATCACAAACGAATGTTCGTTTGTGTTCGCCTAAGTTTGTTAAATTCGTAACTCGACCAAATGTTCGTAAATAATTGTTTTATTGGTGGATATTTGGGTGTTGTGAAAAGAGAGATTCCAATGAAACATAAGCGCTCCCAAATGATATCTAATTTTTTTGGGACTGCGCGCATTTTATGTACCAGTCTTGAGAAATGCTGACACAGTATCTTATGACGCAAATATATTGAATTTGCTAAAATTTGTCAGCCTGTCAGAACCAGTTCTTTAAAAAGCAGACAAAAGATTATTAGTGCTTATCAATAGTAATTAGACCGAAAAAAGTCATCCTCTGATAAAAACTACGAAGAGGTGGGTAGAGATGAAGGAGGGTAAGGGAAACAGCTAGTAATGTAAAGTATATAAGTGACAGAAAGGGAGTGGATTGAATGACAGCTCAACCCTGGCAAATGACAGCCGGCGATAAAAGGTATCACAAGGTGGAGAGTGTGTAGCGAGAGCATTTTGACAGCTGTCTTTCATGCTTCTGCAGCACGCCACGGCCGCTTATGCTACCGGATTATATCACTGAAATATAAAACTAGAGCAGAAAAATTTTTGCTCCCCCTACCCCCCTTCACCAAACTCCACTTTAGGCTTTTTTGATGTCAATTCCTCCCTTTTCCCCCCTTCCCTTATGCTGTCTCCGATTGAATCGAATGTATAGAATGAGAAACGTCCCCCCCCCTGCTCTCGAAAAAAGCGTAGAAAAAATAAACATTTTTATTGACAAGCTTGAAATATGCCAATCAGGTACAGGCACCCTAAAAAAAACCTCCTCTCCTATTCCTTTATACATAATACAATAAAATATTTGATGGATCTGTACACATATCAACTTTACTACATTGGAAAAAAAAATCTATTCTGTTTCTTTCCCTTATTCGTATTATATAAGTCCATATAAATATTTTACATAGACAAAAAAGAAGAAACGAAAATCGTCATTTCTTGACATGTATTAACAAATATTGAATTTAATAAAAAAGAAAATATAATTTATTTGTAAAGGTTTTTTTTTAAAGATATATATATATAATTCTGATAAAACTCAAATAGTTAATTTGATCTTCTTCTCGGTTAAAAGATTGATATTTACTAGACTAGTACCAATGTGTTCATAATATATTTTTTTATCTATAGCTTCCGTAAATTTTATAGTTTAAAAGAAATAAACCGTTTTAACTCTGTGTGCTAAGAATACATTTCTTTACTTAATAATTTTAGGGATAAATTATTATAAAGTTTGAGTATAGACATTAGTCAATGTTATTATTTCAGTTCATGTTATTATTTCACTTTAGCGCACCGATAATAAATATTGCAGGTAATTGCTGTATTAAGTAGAATTTTAAAGGTTCGAACTCTAGTAAAGTTTAAACACAGTTATTCCTCATAAAAGTGAATAATAAAGTATGGAAATGATGTAAATAAGTTGACACTGACTATTTAAAAGAAAATTGACTAACAAAGTGATGTTGCTATGTAAAAATAAAGTTAAATGTATTTGGCATTTTAAAATTACATACTACTACAAATAAATAAATCAAATACATATATACCTTAAATTTAAACTAAAATTATGTTAGGGTAAATTATGTTAGGGCGTTAAAAAGTAATGAAATGGGTCAGTATTTAAGCTTTTCAGACTTCAATGGTGACTATATATTAACAAAGTTATGGTAGTTTTCAACATCACTCAATTTTTCAAACAGCTCTAATTTTACATTGTAAGGGGAGGGTGTCTTTCTTTTTTCCTCTTCCATTAATAACATTTATGATTTACATCCGTGGGCATGGATTATCATTAAATTTAACTGTTTTTACAATATAATTTCATGAGTTGAGAAGTGATAGACATTATAAGGTGTGAATAAATTAACAGTTTAATTCATGTTCCTGAAACGCTTCGACCCTAAAAAGTCATCTTCAGTCAGTTTAATAAATTAATGCTGTTTTTTGTTGTGTAAAATCATAATGGTCATTAATTTATTAAACTGACTGAAGATGACTTTTTAGGGTCGAAATGTTTCAGGAACATGAATCAAACTGTTAATTTATTCACACCTTATAATGTCTATCACTTCTCAACTCAATATAAAATAATAACAAGGTGTTCTTAAACTTTAAATTTACCATTTTCAATATAATTTCATTGAATTAAATAATTGATTTTTTTTCTTAATGATACCAAAAATTAAATGAATTTTCTTATGGAAGCTAAATTAAAGAAGAAATTTAGATGAAAAAGAGTTGACCAAACAGTTTTTTTACATCTTTTAAATTATAATCAGGTATTTTGTCCCTCAGGAATTGTATCGAGCCGTTTGGTCCACCGTAACTAAATTAATTTTTTAAAAAAATCCAAGTTTAGTTGCCTTTTTTTAGGGTCGTTAAGGGAGGCGGGAGGTTTAATGTGTTTAGGGTATTATTTTGTTGTCTTTGCACAAACCTGGCAAACCTGGCTTTTTAATTACATGGACCGCACCTGGTCGCCCCCCCCCCCCCTCAGGCAAACCTCAATTTAAAGAGCAAACAATTTGCATACAGCAGAAACCCCTTCCTGTTTCTCCCGAAAGCGTTATATTTTTTTAAAGGGTTTCCCATTATAATTATTATTACCATAGTTTAATTATCATAATTGACTCAAACACATAATAATTTTGGAGAATATGTAATATCGAGAATGTCGAATAAATAATGAATTATAATTTAAAGATAACGAAAAATTGAATTTGATGTGTTATTTAAGTAAACATAAGGGCGTTGTTCTCTCTATATCACAGGATTCTCTATCCGATGACATTTGACATTCGAATGACCATACTGGAAAAAAACGTCGTTTGTTTAGGAAAGCCACCATATATACAGGGTGACCCAGTTTTAATGGGATAAAAAAAAAATCCTGATTCTGTGGCCCAAGATTAATAGAAAAAAGGTTTATTATATACCTTATTCAATTCTCAATAGTATTCGAGATTTGTCGATGCTTCTATTTTTTCGATAAATAATTGTTTTCTCAAATAAAATCCATAATAACTTTAAAAATAAATTATAGAGTTGTGGTTTTCACCATTATAGTCCTGGAGATAGCGTGCAAAAAAGTGTCTGACTAACATCAAGCTAGAATATTGTATACAAGTCAATCTTTTAGCGCCTTTTAAGAATAAGTGGTCGGCTAAGTTCGTCTGCGGGACATAGCTTGGCAATAGGCGTTTGAAAAAAACAAACCGGTGGAGAGCGGCCTTGTCTCACCAATTATGGTGGACAATGTGATTTTTATGATCCTGAGTACAGAATTAGTTAGTAGACCGAAAATTAAGATGATTTAAGTTTGTCCCTTGGCAGGTGACCACGTTGAATTTTAGTAATATTTGAATACATGCTTAATACATGAACCCATCAAGTGTGAATTTTTTGGTCTACTAATCAATTCTGTACTCAGGATCATGAAAATCATACTGTCCACCATAACTGGTGGGATATGGCCGCTCTCCACTATTTTGTTTTTTTCAAATGCCTATTGCCAAGCTATGTCCCGCAGACGAATCCAGCCGACCACATATTCTTAAAAGGCTGTAAAAGATTGACTTGTATACAAAATTCTAGCTTAATGTTAGTCAGACACTTTTTTGCACGCTATCTCCTGGACTATTAGAAAGAGCACTAAATTTGCATTAAAATTACTTACAATATAACCCAAGTATTATATACTTAAAGCGGATCTTACACTTATTTTCAATGTAAAATTAGAGTAATTTAAAAAAATTGAGTGATATTAAAAACCACTATAACTTTGTTAATACCATCGTCACTACTGAAGTCTGAAGAGCTCAAACACTGACCTATTTCATCACCTTTAAAACGATATAACATAACCTAAACATTGTTTAAACTTTCACTTAAATATGCTTAAAAAAATCCATTAAGGTAGCTAAAATTTGCTACTTAATGTATTAAGCATACTTCAGTGAAAGTTTAAACAACGATTAGGTTATGTTGTATCGTTTTAAAGGTAATGAAATGGGTCAGTTTTTAAGCTTTTCAGACTTCAATGGTGACTATAATATATTAACAAAGTTATGGTGGTTTTCAATATCACTCAATTTTTTGAACTGCTCTAATTTTACATTTTAAATGAGTGTAAATTCCTCTTTAAATATAATACTTGGGTTATATTGTAAGTAATTTTAATGCAAATTTATTGCTCTTTCTAATGGTGAAAACCGCAACTCAATAACTTCTTTTGTTTTTACGTTATTACGCATTTTATTTGAGAAAACAACTATGTATCGATAAAAATCGATATATCGAAATATCTCGAATACTATTGAGAATTGCATAAGGCATAGGTATATACTTTTTTTTGTTCATCTTGGGCCATAGAATCAGGATTTTTTATTGTCCCATTAAGGCTGGGTCACCCTGTACATTATAAATTTATGCAAAAATCACAAATTTTAGATTAGTTTAACTAATAGTAATTTTGTTAAATTATATTTATCTAATATTGAATTATTTATTTATTATTATTATTATTTAGTAATCATAAATGATCTTATTTTCAGTATATTAACAGAAAATTAAAAAAACTCTTACCGTCTGCTTACTAGTTATTGGGGTTAATATGGATGTTAGGTTTGTCTTTGCTGACTATACCTCATGGATAAAGTTAAGAAGTAAGTGAGCTTACCTGACTCACTTATTGGACATCTTAACATGATATGATCCAATGATCACTGCATGTCACAAATTGTACATGGTTAATGATGCTTGAAAATGACTGAAAAGGGAGTCGAAATATAGCTAAATTGGACAACATGAGATAGAGATTTTTCTTTATTAATATACCCCTTAAGACCCACAATCTCCGAACCAAATTGTTCATAGTTGATCTGTACGTATTATAGTACATACCTACATAAATTCCCTCTGCAAAATTAATCTAAAATGATTGTTTACATAACTTCTTAGAAGCCTGTACAATTTGATATAAAAAATTGTTACTCGAGTTTTGATTGCGGGTAAAATCTTTCGTTAATTTACTAGTGTAAGCATTGATTATATTCCTGATATGACTGCCGGTTTAATCTTGAATAAAAAATGCCGTCTGTGTCTATCTCAATATATATCACTACAATAATCACAGACACATAAATAAACATCAGACACATTTACATCAAATTTTTACAAGGAGGTAGACATAAATTTCAATAAAAAATATATTTATTTGGATACTGTACATTTTCTATTGGTGATAAACTAATGACGTTTCAGGAGCTCAAGAGTCTCCTATCATTGGATTTTACCATTAATCATTTACAACTGATGTAATTACCACATCACCCCCTGAGGCATATAGACTAATGCTGTATCTAGAGATTGAAAGGTGCCAGGTTTATGTACAAGCAACGGTTATTTCTTTTATGCTTGACCATACACGGTAGGAGCCATAAAGTGCTCAGGGGCAGCCAATCTAAACCATCCTTCTCAAGATGGACCATGAATAAGAATGTTCAACAGAACAACAGGTGGTAATGGTACAACGAGTAATTTGGGAGATAACCCTAAAAACCCTTGTGTTAGTTATAACAATGCAGACAATAGACGAAACAAAAATATTTATTATAAACATACGAGTATTACTTAGATCCTTACTGAGCAAAAATTAAATTTAGCACAACAATGTAAAGCCCTATAAATCATGACGTTTTCTCATTTTCATTTACGCGGGTAATTGATGGAAAGCGATAAAGGTTTTAAGGTCATTTTGCTCTACAGTATATCATACACTTAAACAAGACTCAAATTTATTATACAAGTTTAGAAGGAGGGTACTTCTGCCCCTTCTCCCTTATACACTCAACGGCCGCAAATCTCAATTAATTTAATTAGAAATTATTCGAATTTATCGTTTATAACGCTCTCTAGGGTGGATTTTAAAGAATGAAGTGTTAAAGAGAGTCCTTCCCATTATGGCGGGGAATTTATATCCGGGGTTGAGAGGAATAGGGTGGGTCATAACCGCACTTCAAGTATCCCCCCCTTAAAATGACCGGGAGTTTTAGCAGTATGGGTGAGGTCATTTGAACCCATTTGACTGAGCCTAAATAACCTAAAATTAAGGAGGGGTTTATTGTCAGAGAGACTAGGGGCAAGTTAATGGGGACGGGGGGAGGAAGGGCATAATTTAAATTAAAATATCCCTATCATATCCCTTTCCCAACCTTTTTTCCCGGAACCTTGTAAGTCATGCACTCTAAAACGGTTGAAAATAAATATATAACATAATTTTTGCGTGCGGTTCCATATGTGTGGAAGAAGAGGGGCCTCTTTATCCAATATTTATAGCAAAGGGTAAAGAAAAGAGGGGTGTTGAAAAATTTAAGAGGACTCGCTTAATAATTTAGCCCTCTCTTAGTTCAACTACAGGGCCCCTTGCCCGACGCTTCTGTTTTTAATCTTGAGACCTTTTCATTTTCTCTTTTCCCTCTCAGAAAAAGATCCCCCTCCACCCTACCTCAGCCCTCAGAGACCCGTGATTTATTAATTAGGACCTTCCTTTTGCCCAGAAGGGCCCCCTAGTAAGTTTTTTCCGGGATAAGAGGTTTTCAGAGGGCTCACAAAGAGGAAATAATTTACACCTTTTTTGAAGTTCTCCCTTCTCTTTTTAACAGAACACATTTTATAATTTTCATCTCTTTTTTCCTCCCCCCTCCCCTTTTTATGAAAATTAGATTAATAAGTTTTTCGCTTTTACCCTTTATTTTACTCTTGGGACTTTTTTTGAGTTGTTTGCCCAGTCATGTCTAAAATAAAACTAATAATATATATTTTTCTCTTTTTCAGATTTAGCAGATGAAAAGTTAATTAGAAAATAATTAAAGAGGGAAAAATATATCTGTAGACTATGACAAAATCGGATTCAAATTTCATTTGATTTTTTTAATTTAAAGATAGAATTCTTAAACCTTTAAAATTGTATTGCAATGCTTTTCACTCTGCCCTTATTCCATTAACTTTATTGAAGAGCTCTTTGTTCAAAAATAATTTTCATAAATTTTTACTGTACATTTATGGATTTACCACGGGCTCCAAATTCATTTCATACAATTCGTTCTTTTAAGCTGCAGATTCTTTAACAGGAATCGACTTATGACCTTCAATTTGTGCCAAATGTTTGTTAGTGCATTGCCAGCGCGGGAAAGTCAAAATAATGGGATGGGGGGCCCAATCAGAGTTCAGGATTTTTAAAATCCTTAGCTCTGATTGGCTCCCAATCCCTTTTTTTACTTTCCCGCGCTGTCAACGCACTAACAAACATTTGGCACAAACTTTATGGGTTATTTTACTTGCTATATGAATATGTGATTAAATTCAGTATTTTCATTGCTGTTGCTGTTCTGTAAAATTTCAACAAAATGCCTAACTTGAGAGTAATAAAGAGACATTTGTCTCTGCTTTAAGTAACTTTACTGTATTATACCGTATTTATTGAAGAACGTCTTTCAGTGTACCTAATCAAGTAATTTCACTCCGCATTTATAGTTATAGGAGAGTAGTCGAGTGCAGGTGCCATTACTGAGCATTAGCAAAAGGAACACTTATACAAAATTTAAACTAAATCAGTCAACTTTTACTCAAGTTATCATCGAGTTACTGATAGACAAACTAACGACACAAACAGATATGGTGGATATTTTGTTAAAAATGTATGAAGCTCGCTTTAATAAATAATAAATCTGTCTGTAATATTCAGTTTATTCAGAATTATTTCAAATTTTTCATACAAATAAATTATTATTGATTTAATTTAACTGTGAATTTTTATGTTACTAACGAATAAGCATAGGTTTGTCAATAAGATATTTAAAATTGTGTCCTTGAGTGGAAGATTTGGGACAATCACGAACAT
This sequence comes from Gerris lacustris, assembly GCA_951217055.1. NCBI lineage: Eukaryota > Metazoa > Arthropoda > Insecta > Hemiptera > Gerridae > Gerris > Gerris lacustris. The sequence goes on from OX578282.1 coordinate 28,717,374, forward strand.
TAGTAGGTATATAAAGGTGATTCATTTAATCCAGCACAGAGTTTACGAAAGTGCATTTGCGTTTGAGTATTGAGTTGTTAAAAGAGAAACAGTCGTTCTAAGAGTCAAATTTCTTCTCTTATTTTTGATTCATTAGAGTGACATTAATAACTTAAACTTTTATCAATTTTGCCTTCATACAACATGAAAAGAACAATTCGACAAGTTTAAAAAAAAAGTTTAAAATTTGACAATAGAACTACCGAGTTTTTTGGTTTTTCGAAGTCTGGGAGGAAGTTTCAAGTTTTAACGAATGCACGGCAAAGCCTCGGATGTGTAAAGAAGGCATGGGGTTGTTCTTAAAGGCATCAGTTAGCGAAGATCACATCAATCTTAGGGCGTCGGAAGGCTCATGTCTGAAAGGCAGGGCCAAGACATTGAGCGATGGTTGGAGCTGTGCCGTTGTTGAACTTGTTTGCTCAAGCCAAGTCACTGCCCTCTAACGTCAAGTCCCACCTGTCAGTCACTGTCAGTCTTCCAACCAGTTCTTCTTTTCCATTCAAGACAGTCTTCTTCAAATCCTCTCCTTCAAAGCTACCTTATGTTAATCTCCTATAGCAAGGAAAATAATTACCTCGTTTTTTTTGCGCTGGGGTAAAACGTGAGTTTCGTTTCGTATTATTTTGCAGGTTTTTTTTTCTACACTTTCTATACGATTTTCTTTTGCAGGCACTAAACACAAAGATAAGAACTGTGATTATGCGGACTGCGGACAATAGGTTACTTTAAGACCGACCAGAAAACAAACTACGCAATTTACTTTTAAACGTGGGTCACCTTTAATAACAAATAAACCTACTAAGGTGCATAGATGGTTTCACCTGACACCATTTTTAAAAATTTCAGAACTTTAAAACGGAAAAAGATTTTAAAATTAATTTCTACATTATATCACCTTTTAAAAGTACATATTGATGGTAACTGTATTGTGTATGATCTTTTCCAATATGACATCTTTTGTTAAAATTATGTTTAACTAGCAATATTAATGATCACCTTCGACATAACAATCAAAATTGAGGATAACGAAGATCCATTTAAAATTAAACAAAAAAGTTGTAGATTTATCGATTTTTCAGAAAAATTTATTTACTCCTTCCTAGGTATTTGTATAGTAACAAAAATCAGTTGTTTTAAAATTATAGGAACATCAAGCATTACATAATTTTAAGCGTTTTCCCTCTACTCCATTTACCTATAGAAATAGAAGATGCCAACAAATATTTGTTACCATTAGCATTTTGTTTATGTCTTGAAGAAGTAATTACATATAAGTCAAATGTTCCACGTGTCTACAAACTAAGGCTATGCCAGGATATTAAAGAAAACAATCAATAGATCGTTCCTTTTTATGTTCTTTAAATCTACAAGTGAGATACTAAATAAATACATGTTAAAGATTACATAATTAAAATAACATGAAATGGTACTAGTCCAATGCAAGGATTTAAATCTGCACAAAAACATATATAAATGTCTTCTTGAAAGGTTAAGATTTATTGGCAAGACACTTGTATCTAAAAACTATGTAACTTTTATAATATAAGCCAATGTGTTAAGAAATATAGCTATTTATAGCAGTAAAACTTTAAGATCTTTGATCAAATAACATAAATATAATATAATATATAATATATTATTATATAATATATTATAATATATATATTATATATTATAATATATATATTATATATTATAATATAATATTATATAATATATTACTCAGTAAATAAATTATTTTTATAACTACTCCTGTTTTACAGAACAAATATGTTTAACATTTATAAAGAGAAGAGAATCAATTTGTAAAAATGGAAGATATATAGCAGTATAGAACTCTATAATCTGCACAATAAGAAAAAAAAAGTTTTGATAAGGTTTTGTTCTGAAAACTAGGTAAATCAGGTTCAGGCTTGCGTAAAATTTGTTGAGTTGACCTTGAATTCTGTTTGACGAAACTTGAAGAGCATTTCCTGGATTTACTTCTAAAATGTCTTTAGTTGAAGTGATGTCTGTCAAGTCTATACAAACACATTTAAAGCTCCGCATCTCATTTTTCACATTTTTATGAATAAGTCCCAAGTTTGTTGAAGTTAAACTAGTTTTTCCTCTCTTCCTCTTCTTCTTTAAATGACGTCAAATGCAGAACGTACTTTATAATTCTTCAAGGATTCCCTTTTTTATATATTTTGTGTTGGTCTTCTCAGATGTTTTTAGAAGGGAGGGAATTCCTATAGCAGAATTTCTTTATTTCGCTTTTAGCAGGTTATGAAATGGGTGTACATGCTTTGGTAGAGGGGTAAGGCAATGTTCAACCGACTTTTTTTTCCCTACTCTTCTTTACCATTGAAAGTCAAGAGGGGGGGGGGGGGGGGGGATAGGAAAATAAGGGGGCTGCAATTTTTCACAAGGCAAATTAGCTTTCAGAATCAGGCCCCCTTCCAGTTTTGTTGGTGGGCCCCCAGGGCGCACCTCCCATCCCACCGTTAACAAAAACCTTTGACCTCTTTTCAACTATAAATTCATTTCCAAACACCCCCTACCCTCGATCTCAAACCCTCTGAACCCCCCTCCCCCAGGTTTTTCTACGTTCAACCTCTAACTCCCCCCTCCCTTTCACCTCTGTGAAAATCTGTAATTGCTTTCCTTGGAAAAATAAACTCACCTTCATCCCATCTAAAAATCTTGTGTACTGTCAGAAAAAAGTTAAGGATAAAAAAAAGTAATAAAATATGGTAAAATGGTTTTAATATTAAAAGAAATAAAAATATCGATATTTCTAAATAAAGGAAGGTAATAATTATTTTTAGATTGGATTTATTTTGTATATTTGTGTAGTTATTCTTATTGAGTAGTGTTTTCTTTTGCCAGATTTTTCAGCCATTCTTAAGCTGTAATACTTTTAATTACAGTAAGTATAAAATTTCATTACTAGTTTTGTTATATAAACATAAATTAAAAATTATACAGAACAGTAATTGGACGGACAAAGATGACTTAATATAAATATGCTATTACTTATTCATTAGTTAGTACAGGTACCTCTACCACTTGACACTATACGCAAATCCAAAGAAATATCGTCAGTTTTTAACCACACCCAGTACTTTACGATGCAAGCTACTTCTCGTCTTTACGGACTCTAAAAAAGATATATTTAAGAAGAAATTATGCAAATGATAAAAGTAGTGAAAATATATATTTGAGTATTTGCGTTTTCACAATGATGAGTGAAAACATGTTTACTCCAATTGTTTTATATCGCTGTCGTGGGATTTTGCATTACAACCATTATTACTTTATAAAAGAATAATGATTTATATGAAATAAATAATAAATATAATAGCTTCAAATATGTATAAAGCTTCTGAGCTTTATATAGAAGCTAGAGATAATTTTGTTTTAGTAAATTAATTTTCCTAATATCATTCGTCTATTTGATATAAGCAAGGCATATTGATATAAAAAAGGGGACCAAAAGCATACTTTCTAATGTCTAAACATAGAAAAACACGTCACTCTCAATAGTATAACTATGTACATAACATCTGAACTACAGAGTTGTGACACTGCGGCAAAAAACTTTAAAGGAAAAAGTTACAAAGTTTTCTGACAAGGTCCAGTTACACTTAATAACTTTTGACTGTTCTTTCTCTTTAGTTAAAAGCAAGTTGTGAATCAAGAGATGGTAAAACTCCACCCTTAGCTGGATTTTCCTCCCTTTGAAGAAATCCTTGAGTCTTGAAGACATGTTTTTTTCCTTGTGACCTCACATCACATCCAATTAGACGGCTCATCCCATCTCTGATATTTACCACACAACTCTGTGAGATACAGGAATATGTCTTCTTTATTCTATTACTTTTAGTCTCTGTCAGATTTTTTTTATCAAGAAAAATCATTAGTTATTAACTTTATATACCTTTTACGCTCAGAATATCTCTGTCTCTCTTAATATCAAAAGTTACTCACAATAATGATAATTCATCAATAAAGAGATCAGTGTAGCTGAGTGAATTGAACTCTCAAAACTCCTCAAAAACCAAGGCCCAAAGATTGTAGTTCGAATCCTAGAGAGAGGGGGAATTTTTAATTTTGACTATCGCGTCAAACAGATTATTAAAGTGCCTTATTACTTCCTTCTGTAAAAACTAAATTGTAATAATGCGATGCAATCAAAATAGCAAAAATTAGAATCTATGCTTTTCGGTGCCTCTTAATTAAACTGAATAAAATATACTAAATCAGTTTAAAAGAGATTTTATGAAACTTACTCATACCAAAGAGTATACTTGATTACTTTATATTTAATCCATAATAATAATTACTTAATTCTAAATTAAGCTAGTTGTAAAAATAAATGTATCAATTATAATTTAGGATATATCAAATATAAGTTAGGAAAATATTAATATTCTTTAAAAAAAAAAATAGAAAAAGAAAAACGATTTTATACAAAATGCACTAATATACGAGTAAACTACTACGAGCAATCAAGACACTAAAGATAAAAGCGTGGGGCGCTTTCAACAATTGACAAAAACTGCCACCATACTTTTATCTTTAGTGATATACGCATATATTGTGATCGCTCGTAGTACAGTGGCTCCCAAGATAAGAATTTTCTCCATTTGAGTGCAAGTTTTGTAAAAGTTTATTTTTATTACTTCCGAGCTTACCGAAGGTAACGAAAGCATTGTGTTCACTTTTGAGAACAAATTTTACGTGTCCGATTATAAAAATTCCAAGACAGAAATCCGTTTCAGACATCAGGGAACATTTTTGGTTCGTGTCCGTCTGTCTGTCTGTGTGTCTGTCGGTCTGTGTGTCCGCGAATCCTTGAAACGTGTGACGATAACTTTAGTAAATGTCAACCGATTTTGATAAAATTTGGTAGACATGTTCATTTTACCAATGCCCAGGACGAGTTTGTTGGACAACATTATCCGTCCAAGTGTTCACGCGCACCGCTCGCGTAAACTTGAACTTCAAATTTAAAATTGGAATTTTAGGTCGGGAAAAAAATCTAACTTCATCTATTGAATGAGACAAACATTTTTTTAAATACAATTTTTTAGTCAAACAAACAGCGATACCACTTAATTACCACCAATTAATAGTTTTTACAGAATAAATAATATAACAAGTAATATATCAATAATGTTAGTGTTAATATAACAATAAAGTACATGATTGGATGCGAGGAAGCTATGTGCCTCACTAATTGGCAGTATTTTTTTAATATATTAAATATTACACAGTACATCTTGTAATCTATTCTAATCTCATTTGGCTTTTAGTGCCCATCGTTGTTAATTACTGAATTTCACGGCAAACATATTTCCATATAAATCTGAGAGAGTCTATAAAGTGGGAATGGTATCCAGGAGACGCTGGAGGTAGCCCAAGGTGAGTGGAACAGGCTCCCTACCGAGCTTGCTCTACCCTACTGCAGAAATCTTTGCCGTTCAAAATTCAACGATTTTAACGGAAATAACCTCACTTATCTGACACTAATCTTGTTTGATTATATTTTTTTCCACCAAAATTGGTTGGCTTATACTTATAATTTGGTAAAAATACTGACTGATTATTGTATTGTCATCGGAAATAAACGTAGTTTCAGCTTTCTAGGTAATCGAGATGTGGGACAAATTTCAATTCCAAATATTTTAACAGTTTCACAATTAATTTAATTCATAACTGCGTAGCATTTGCTATTAAAACAACAAAAAGTTAACTATTTCTTTCCATTTTTTTTTTTTTATAAAACACAAAAAAAAACAACCATAGAACGTTAAGTACCTAACTATATTCTTTTGTTTTCTTTAGCTAATATAAGTGATTACGTAAAAACTATCCAGTTACTTGTTTTGATGGATGTACATATCTAGAGCAGTAAGGGCGTTATTACAGGCCGAGGGCGAAATTTGAAAGCACGAGTGCGTTTAACGCCCGAGGGATGTCATGGCGCTTACTGCTCGAGGTGCGTAAACTATTTTATCGTCCCCCCCCCCCTACCAATAAGACACTATAACAAAATAAAAATTTTATATTATAAAATGTCCTATAAGTAAAAAATCCTGTTATAAGTTACAAAAATTAACATGAATTCACTTGTTATATAAGTTGAAAACACAGTTTGAAAACAATAAATGCATATTAAGGTTACATCTGTACCAAAACAAACCGTAGTTATAAAAATATTGATTGTTACAAATTGAACTGCTGACGCTGAGAACTACAATCGCCTCCTGCACGCCGCGGCCGCTTCTCGAACTAGCGGCCTGTAAAAATAAAGCATGCATTTTTACAGCCCTAGGGCTGTAAAATAGAACTTAACTATCCGTTCAGGATAGGAATGTTTACATGTGGTGGGCGATAAAAGAACTTACTGTTTTGCATAAGTGATTTACATGTACAGGGATCATTTTGGAACATCCCGTTGCCATAAATTGAAAACTGTAAAATTAATATTACCATATACCACATGTTTATTTTAGTGGTAAAAGAAACTAATAAATTGACAGAATAAAAAAAAATGCTCATATCCATTTCAAGAGATATTTTTTCCAAGTAAAACTCAGCAATGTTACTTGAGAAGTTGTATTGTAAAATTGATTAATTAATAACTTTTATCTCTAAGCTGATGAAATAAATGTTTGTAACTTCTTGAGTAGTAGCTCTGAAAACAAATATTTACCTCTAAAAATCTAAATTTGATTTTCAATTTCTAATAAATTTTATCTGTTCTTATAAAACGTATAAATTTTAACTAATGTCTACAACAGTTAAAAACTAAACATTTATTTCCACATACATGTATTATATACCAATAACATAAATTGATAATTTACATGACATGTCATAAAATAAATAACGAAACAACCCATTTAAAAATGGAATATAATTGGTGTATAGTCAACCAGATAAAATAAATATAGTTAGATGTGTGTTATACGGACATTTTTAGAGAGTTGTAATTTTTTTATTTATTTTTAAAAAAAATTTCCACATGAATATTTTTAATGAAAAATTACAAAATGTATTACACGCTACTAATATCAAGAAAGTAATACTGGCTTCTTCCCAACTGTTCTAATGATAAGTTATTATACATACACATTTATTATATTATTAAAAATATGTAATATATATATACATATATACTAAGATAACTTGTCGAGAGTTGTTATAGGAAAAGTTATAAAAGCCAAACTTATTTTATTATGGCTTATAAATTTCATATTTATATCTAAATAAAATATTTATATATGATATAAACCTGTGAATATAATATGGTATTTTATTATCCTGTATAAAGATGTGGAAATATGCTGAGTGCTTTCCTAAAAATATACATATAAATATTTCAGAGCAACTGTCCAAATATAATAAAAATAACAGATTTACTCTTTATTTCTCTGACAGCTGCTCCACAATATCACCACTAATCTGACTAAATTATATCATTTTGTTAAGTGCAAGTTAATTTAACTTTTTTTTATTTTTAAAAAGTTTTTTTCTCTCTCTCTTTTAAATGTTATACTAGGTAATAATTTGTTAAATAAAATGAGATAAAAAAAAAAATCCTTTCAATTTATTGATCAGATTGTAAAATGTTTTTATTACAATGTTTATCCCGTTAATTTTGTTTATTAATGTTCCAAAGAAACCTGAATGTATTTATATTAGTTGTAATATCATATTATGCATTACAACTCTGACAGCTGTTAAGAGTTTAAATATTATTTTATGTGGTTGTGGATGTTAATTTGAAAACAATTTAGTAATTTATGATTATTTGATTTACGTAATTATTATAGAAACCAGAATAATACAAATAATCAAACAAAGGGTCTCTTACTCTCAATGCGTACAATAAATACACTTTTTTGTAGAATGGGGACTACAATTTAAACAAGTAAGGCGCGCTTCAAGTAAGTACGTGAGGTGATAATCGCCGGTTTTTGTACGATTAAGTTAAAATTATTAATTGTAAAATTTTAATAGTTGCATATTCTTTTTCTACTCTTAAAGACCTTTAAAATTATGTATAACACGTCTTGGTGACTAAAAACTTTTCTTTAGACGCCCGCCACATTGGCCGCCATCTTGGATATATTAAGTGTGAAAACTCCAGAAAGTATACAGTTGTCACAAATGCCGAGATGCACCTGTGCGCCGAAACTCATGTTCCTAGCTATAGTAGTTTATGAATTAAAACGTGCCAACGGACAGACGCAAACGGACCGACTCCAAAGGACAGACAGAGCGGTTATATAAGGTTTATTTTCGTACTTCGTACAGAAACCTAAAATTGGTACGACAATAATAAAACAATAATAAAGACATAGTAAGGCTGTTTAATTCCAATAAGATCTAATTTTATGAATTTATTACTAAACATGTTTAATAAGTGTTTAAACACGTTATCACCCAAACATGTGAGCCAAATATTATCAAAATCGATCCAATTGTTTAGGCTTCACGCTTCTGCACAGATTACAGTCAACAGACAAAAATTTATTAAAAAGCACTTTTTTGGATTCAGGGGACCTTCGAAAGTGTAAGTCCATTGAGATTTTAATGGACTTACACTTTCAAAATCAAATGTTTTTGCCATTAAAATTATTTAAGGGTCAAAATGGGTACTGCAACTAAACTATTATCAATCAAAGGCTAAGGATATTGTTGAATGGGGACTACGTAATACCACGAACTTACGCGATAGGTTGGACAGAAAGATAACCGTGTAAGTCGAAGTCGCGATGTCGGGGAAAATTTTGCATATAGATATACATATTATATAAATTTGTTTCATTGGAACCAGGGGCTAAATAAAGTAATAACTTATAATCTTAATAAAAATTTAGACAATAAAACAAATTGTATTTTTTATTTATTGCAAAAACGTAAACCCAAGTTATTTTGACCAAGAAGGCTTCATAAAATCTAACAGTCGCCTGAAGGAATCTTTTCTTTATAATCAAAAGTTCGTCATAGCACGCTGAAAATCTTATTTATTCCCCGTTTTGTAGCAGAAACTCGCTCGTCGTTGGAGTCTGTGATGTCCAAAATGTATAACCCTTTTTCAATTGAACTGAAACCTTCTGTTAAGTTTGATCATCTGATTGACCTGGTCAAAAGAATCAATACTTCAATGTTTTGCTCACATTCCTATGAGCTGATCAATAAATTGTCAGCTTCTGATTGTGTGAATCCAGCAGTTCTTGAACACGTCATCATCATTCACTTCTAAATTTTATTGTCTGGAAAGATGGTCAACTTCTTTAATCACATGACCAATGTGACCAGGCTCTGGCATTGATTCCACTATTTCGGAAGGGAAAGATTTTATAAGAAATCGGGAAGGGGAAGATTCGAAAATCGTGTAACTCCAGATTCGCGTAAGTCGGGTTATTGCTGTGCTTAACAAATAATCAAAGGTTAAGGATATTACAGAATGGGATTATAACTAAAATAGTCTGCCAATAATAGTGCCATTAGTGTAGTAGGTAAATAGCTTCCTCACGACCAATGGGCCACAATACTTATAATAATCATTTTATACCTTTGCAAACCATTATTGTCAAATTTAGGTATTCCCCCCTTTTGCATCTGAGCTTACTGAAGTTAAAAATCTCCGATTTCAAAAGTTCCAAGACAGAAATCCGCTTCAGACATCAAAAACATTTTTGATCCCTTGTCGTCTGTCGTTCAATGTTTGCGAACCAATATACCTTGAAAGCTACGCGTCTGATTTTAATATAATTTGGATAGTTGGCCATAATTAGTCCATTATTGATCCTACACAAGTTTTAATCTTCTACGCCCATTTGTTTCTCTTCCACATGCACACAAGCATACATTTATTTACATGTATTTTATACATGGGTTAAAAATAATTTTTTTTTCTTTAACATTTATCTTTTTTATAGCATCGTTCAAGCTTTTTTTCATAACATGCTGCCTACTAGTAGTGGGTATTATATGCAAACAATATAATTACATTCCAACATTAGACTGACACATAAACTATAAAAAAAAATAACTTTCTCATATTGTTTATTAAGAGGAGAAATAAACCATTATAAATGTATTTGTTGAAACATTAGTTACATCATTTTTTCATAGATATAATATATAACAAACTTTCTTTTTATTTGGTGGAAAATGTTTTTTTAATGGCTTTATACTGTAGAATGTTACATTGTATTTTTTTTTAAGAGGGGGAGGGAAGTCTAACAAAAAATGTATAATATCTCATTCTAAGCATGCAAATGATACTTAGATATGAATAATAAACAGTGAAATATTGCAAAGCTCAAAGAGTAATATGGTTCATTTTTTGTTTAACAAGAAAAATGTATGAGCAACATAGTAGTAAAAAGGTCTGAGAGAGAAAAACAAAAGAAACTAAGTGACACAATGAACCCCGAACTGCACTATTTTTAACTTTATTACCCACTTTATCATAATAAACTACTTCTAGTAGGTGCCGGTTAGAAATAAAATACTACCAGACTTCGTACTAACAATAAAAAAAAGCTTTATGTTTTTGCAAAATGTAAGGTTTTTGCTGTTTTTAAGTTTAGTGCCTGTATTCGTGAGTAAATCTATAAACTTGACTTTAGTTCTAGTTAATTTGTGACCTGTGTTGATAACAGTGTTTTCATTGAGAGAGTAAGAAAGTCAGAACAAGTCGAAGCTAAAGGTTTCCTCGTAAGTGCAACTGTGTTGGGAACTGATTTAGCTAAGTGTTGATCGCTAGCGTGTTAACAAACTATTTAAACTATGCTGTTCAAAGCACGCTATATCCATCTTGATTCTATACTCTTACCTACTCATCTCTTCTTTCTCTGCACAATCCTCCTTTTAGTTTCCATAGGCGAAACTAAGAACCCTCAAAATGTCTGTCTGTCTAGACTAGAAGTCGTTAACGCACCTATACTCAACAATAAAACCTGCAGTTGTGTTATGTGTAAAATACCAAATATAGGATAACATATTGGGAACCCCCAAAAACCCATCCCTAATGAGTCTTGTGGGGTGTTAAATGACAGCCTTAAAACTATGTATTATATACATAGTTCCCTGACATAGGAGGGGTGTGTTATATACATAGTCCCTGTGATGTTTGTATTATATACAAACATCACAGGGAAGTACTTGCGTCCAAGTGCTTGTTTGTGTTTCGTAGATGATTAAGCATACCCGTTATGTAATTATGATTTTTTCCTTCAACATCACGGTCACAATGTTTTTATCGGTAATAAAGACTAGATAAATGACATTTTTTTCAGAACATTTTCATCGCACCACCATAAAGTATAACCATAAATTATTTCGAAATTTTAGGACCAGCCGTTATATAGTGGTTAGGATTTTTTTGGGGGTATATTTTGAACTACAAAACCAATAAAGAACGCAACATTTAAAAAAAGCATATATATATATTTGTATCCAACTCTTCAGCAGCTTTCATTTGAAACCCCACTCCCAATTTTAAAAAAATCAAATTTTGGGTAAACTTATTAAATTTTGGGATTGTTTTGGGGGTATATTTTGAACTACAAAACCAATAAAGAATGCAACATTTAAAAAAGCATATATATATATATATATATATATATATATATATATATATATATATATATATATATATATATATATATATATATTGGTATCCTACTCTTCAGCAGCTTTTTTTTTAAAAAAAAAAAAAATTTTGAGTTAACCACATATTTGCGAATTGCGCATACGTATATTTAATTTTTAACTACTGTATATTTGTGGTTATAATGGTATAACATTATAATCTGTATAACATGGATACTATGCCAAATGCCGGCGATTGATAAAAAAACAAACAAATTAAAACTTCTGTATATTTTTCCTGTGGTTGGGTCAAAAAGTTGTACCAGTGTTTCAAATTTCAGCACTTTAGCTTAAACGGTTCATGTCCTATGAACCAAAGAGCGACGGTCGGACGGACACATCGCCCTCGGCATAAGGGTTTTGAGAAGTATCTACAAAACCCTGAAAAGGATCTACTTGAGCTAGAAAAAGTAGAATAGTTTCATTTGTGTTAAGACCAGTGGCGTATCCAGCAGCTAGGACTGGGGGAGGGGGTACATTCTCAGTCAGTTTGGGGGGGGGTAATAATAAAAGAATAAAAGGGAACTATGTGTTCATTTCCCAAGACTTGTCAATATTAATTCGTTTAAGTTGTACAACCAAAAACTTGCGAAAAAGAATTATTTCCAGCCAGAAACCTAAACAACAGAATTCATTCTAGCAAATATATATTTCTTAAAACAATTTTCAACTAAGAACAGTTATAAAGAATATTAAAGAGACTGTTCTTAGTGTGAATAAAGTATATTGATATTTTAATTTAGCTGAATAAGCTTCAATATTCATAATTTATTTTATTTATTTAATATAATAATTCACCTTGGGAATTTAATTTACCAAGAATGATCCTAGTGGGCTTGGAATATGACTTTTGAATGTTCTACCTGATAAATTAAAATCTCTCAGAAAAAAAGCTTTGATAAACAACTACTGAAATCATTATTAATTGATATTTCGCCCTAGAATGTCAAAGACTTTTTTACTAGTCTCTTAATGGAAATTTAATTAATATTTTTTAATTTTGTCAATGGAACACAAGTCGAAGTATTGTCATATATTTTTGTAACTCCAGCTTTTAATAAATAAAATAAATTAAAAAATCGCTACTTATTACTCTTAAAATACAATATATATTATACCTCGGAGTATAAAATTAACGTTGATATAATTTAAAATTAATCTTAAAATAAACAAAACCGATCACCTAAATTTCACGACAGCTACATTATTGCCTTTGGTCTTTGTTGCATTTTTATTGTTAAATAAAGAATACACTAAAGGAGAAACAGTCCGCCAATTAGTGTGGCACATAGCTTCCTCACATCCTACTTCGTATGATTGCTAATTAATATAATTTTTCCCTCTTTTTTTAAATCTGTCAAAATTGTTTTGATTGTATTTTGTTTTGTTTCATTTACATGAATTAAAGTATCAATTTTGCAAAATTTAAGGAGCGCAGACAGTTGAAATTAACGTGTCCCCTGTGCCCCCTCTTGGATACGCCACTGTTTAAGACTATAAATATGCATTAAAAGTTTGTTTCAAGTCATTATTAAATACGGTCATATAGTCATTAATAAACCTTTAATTGTATAGTGGACTGATTATGCTGGTTAAAAATGGTCATAAATTTAAATACGAATTTAACCATGAATAAATCGTTTTTCCAGGAAAATTTAATTTCCGTCATATTGATGAAAATATATCTGATTATGCTATAAATATGATTTAAATAATCACCTGTTGAACAATTTTTAAATACTATTAATTAACTCAACAAATTAATTCATTAAGATATTATGGGGTTTAAATTGATCATCACTATGCACAATGAAAAACCCCTAAACGAGACCCTATGGCTAAGGCTGACCAGCAAGTAAATGATTGTAGAGAAATGGAAAAAAAACATAAAAAATACTTCTTGCATACGAGTCCGCAAGACAGTGAGACATCTTCATGTTTTCACTCTGAGTAAACTACCGACATAAAATGAAATAAAATCGGTAATTTATTCAAGTAATTGATGATAATTTTATTGTTATCTCCACACCGGCACTGCCGTGGCTTGATTACAAAATACTGAATTCAAAGGCGCCGGCCCGCCTTCTACGAATTGTTAATATGCCTTCATACTAGGTAGGCCGAGAGAGGGCTGAGAGTTGATGGCAACCTCCTGTACTTTCCTAACTCCCTGTCACACTTAAAAATATTTCCGACTCTCTTCGGCCCTATGACGTGCGGTGGAGGAAGGCCCAACAGCTGAAGACTGGATTACACACCTCCTATAGCTTTTTAACTCCCTGTTATACTTTTCTGAGTTTTTAAGCTAAAATTAACGTAACGCTTTTTGAGTTGTTCAATAGCCTAAACATGAAAATGTCAAAAAAAAAGAAATTTGTATACAGTAGGATAATTAATCCGGACGAATAAAAGAATAGGGTTGTCCGGATTAGCGGGATTTCCGGATTAGTGTGGTGTTTAAAAAAAAATTACTTTAAATCAAATTATAATTATCAATAACTACGGGAGACATACAGAGAAAAATAGACCTCCGCACCGGGACTCGAACCTCGGGTTCTCTTATTAATCCGTTACAGGTGCTCTTACCAACTGAGCTATACGGGAGAATGATTTTTTCCCTGTCGTTACCGATACAAATTCCCTGAATCCAAGCTTTCAATCAATCTCAATTTAATCTTTCCGTAATTTGAATACTACCGATAACTTAATAATTTGAATTTCTAATAGATTGTACTAGGTACAGGTAATTCTCGATCTAATTCTATTGCAGTGAATATTTGGCTAATTAGATTTGTAGAAATGATTGAAAGCTTGGATTCGGGGAATTTGTATCGGTAACGACAGAGAAAAATCATTCTCCCGTGTAGCTCAGTTGGTAAGAGCACCTGTAACGGATTAATAGGAGGACCCGTGGTTCGAGTCCCGGTGCGGGGGTCAATTTTTTTCTGTATGTCTTCCGTAGTTATTGATAATTATAATTTAATTTAAAGTAAAATTTAATCTTTCCGTATTATGAATACTATCAGAAACTTAATAATTAAAAAAAAAAAAATAAAACTCTTTTTAAATAATTGTAAAGAGTACAAAATGTCTCAAGTTATTAATTTTAGTTTAGGAAATTTTGAATTTGGAGACATAAGAAATTACATTCGGTAAGTTCGGAGGCAAGAATATTTCCAACGAACGAACAAAGCGAACGCACGAAAATACACGCAATTGTGCTAATTCACTGCAAAAATGATTTTATAATTTCCTATTTAAATATTCATGTTAATATTTTAAAAAAACCAGCATTTAAAATTTAAAATTTCTTAAAAAGAAAATTTTAGTTATGTAACATACCAATTAAATTCAATTTATAATATTATGTATTTAAACACTTTATATTCTATGACAGGTCATGTAAATTATCAATTTATGTTATTGTTATATTATTCACGTTAATTTGCATATAAATAATGATAAAAAAAATATATACTTACCCAAACACTTATTCTTCTATTATACACCTAGGTGTATTTAAATATAATTTATAAGTTTAATAATTTATTCCTCTAATTATATATTGATACACACTCACACTATATTTTACAGATATACAAACTCTGAGTTAATCTTAATAGTAATTAATTGATTTTAGAATTCCGGAATTTATAACATGTTATTGTAAACTTATGAATAAAGTATGTAAGAGTAATAAAATAATAATTTTTAGACTGAAAGGCAATTATTATGTTAGTTTATTTTTCACACACATTTTTATTGTTTAATAGTTATTTAAATTTTATTAATAAAATTCGTGTATTTTTATAACAATTGTATTAATTTATAACGTGTACATTAATACATATATGTATACATATATATATATATATATATATATATATATATATATATATATATATATATATATATATATATGTATGTATATATACCCCCCCCATGGTACCTAAGAATCCGCGATTATGTTTCCTTGTACTAATGTATTGAATTATATAGTAGTCGGAGCCACTAAATGAGATGACTAAATATTTTCGTTCCCAAAGCCTTCACAAAAACCAATCAGGACCTTATGATTTATCGTTAATTTCATTATTATGAATTTAAGTTCCCTGCGAACCGCTGTTTAATGGCTATTTATCACATGCCGAAATTCCTCTTAAATACAACATCAAAAATAACCTTTATTTAATCAAATTTGAAAATAATCTCATAAAGATCTTAATTACCCGTTTATAAAATATTAAAGATAATAAAGATTCTTAATCTGTGCTTTAAAATCTTTCTTATAAATGAGGAAATATAATATTTATAAAGTAAATGTAATTTTTATTGAAAGTAGGGTTTGTAGGAAAAAAATTAAAATCTCACTTTTGCAATGTTTCGACCCCTCTTTGGGTCATGTGTCATCTTCAAGCTGAAAAAAACATTTATTGTCAATAACTCCGGTATTTTTTTATTTTGTAACATATTACATAATTAAATTGCTTTTGAATTCTACCTGACTAGAAGATTACTGTTTCATCCCGTTCATGTTAAAAAAAATATTTTTATTCTAACCAGTGTGGTTATTGTTAATCTGAAATAAATGATTCTATTATAGGGGTAGTCCATGCTAAAATGTATATCCAAAAAGAACCTCAATTATATTTAGCATGTTCGCTAAATGCATGGTGATCGCATTAATTCCGTTATGTCGGTAAGCTTGGAAGAAGAACTCGATGAAACGATGGAAAAGAAACCCCAAAATAAAGTTAGGCACCACCAACCACATCCAACAAGTGGTGGTAGGGGGGAGAGGTCCATCGCGCCTTTGGTACTGCACCATGTACAACATCAAAGTGAAACTGAAAATGTAAAATCCCAAAAGCTATTTTACTGAATTGCCACTAAATCTACCTTTCCAAAGCACACAGTTGTCAGATAGGATCGTGGTTTGAGGCGCGTTTAAAATCAGGAGGTCGCAGGATCGAAACCCATCTAGATTTGAGAATTATTTTACAGGTACACATAGGAATTAGTACCTCTTTTCCCTGTTGCCTCGGGGGCGCTACTATCTATTCTAAACTGTATGGAGGAGGTTCTCCTCTACTCTAACCTTAGCAATGGTCTTACAAGAGGGAAGTTGACTATCTTCCTATTCATTTTTCTCTGGGAAATACCATTATTATTAAGAAGAAGGAGAACAAAAGAAATAAAGATAACATTACCCGTCACCGGAAGACGAACCACGTATCTCTACTTATAATTTATTTAAAAACAATTTCTCTTAATATATTCATTCTGATAAATAAAATATCATATTTTATCTCGCATCATATCGTAACTCAGTGGTTAGAGTATTATGATGTCGTTTTTGAGTCTGAAGTTCGATTCCCAGCGGAAAATCGAATTTTTAAATTTTTCTTCTTTTCTCTTCAATGGTACAATTTTTATATTTATAAATTGTATAATAATACACCTAAAATAAAAAAAGTCAAACTAAACCTTTATTGTTTATATTATGACAAAAATTAATAACATGTCACTTTTAAAACAACTATACATGGAAATACACTGAAGTATTGATAAAAGTTTAAAGTTATGACATACTGTAATTACTTGTTTTGTAATAACAGCAAACACTCCTAAATGTTAAGTAAGTATGTAAAAGTTAAAACTGTTATACAAATCACGACATGTGTACATTAATCAATGTACACAATAGTCGTGATAATACGTCACATATTCAGGCTTGGGTCTTTCGTTAAAGCTTTACGTCCAGTGAATATTGCACACGTACATAGACACATAGACTCATTGGTTGTACTAAGCAATTACCTAATTTATAAATGATGATTCAGATTTAACTTTAGACGGTTCCGACCATTTTTATAACAAAATTCTAAAATGTAGACTATCCAAATAAGTTTCTAACCGTTATTGACCCGGTAAAAATCTTGTTCTTGAGAAAATAGCTATATGATATTTGTTATTATATATCGGGGAGGAGATGTTATTATGGTAAATTTTGATGAAGTGTTCATTGAAAATTAAATTTAACCCCACGAAAACTAAATACATATAACTAATAAATGGAAATAATTGTGTACTCGTAAATGAGGAAGTTCAGTTCGTGTTGAATTGGATCTCATGTTGAGACCTACGATACGAAAAAATATTTAAATTCGTCGTTAGAAAGATAGTTAAATTTTTTAACTGAAATATTAGTTTAGTTTATGTTGGCATATTTGGCAGCAGTGGTAATAACTTTTTTTAAATTTCAAAAAATTGTTGAGCTCCCACTTATATAATATAACCCTAATGTTATTTTTTCCTTGTTCCTTAATAAATAAACGATTATCTATCTATTACCCTAATGTAGCCAAGCTAGAAAGTGTGCCAAGCTGGAAGTGTGTGTGTGTGTGTTCTTCTGTATTTAATAAAGCAGCTTTAAACCTTTAGTTGTAGCTATTGCCCATTATCTTAAGTTCATAACCATTGCCATGATCTGTAACTTTTGCGGAAGAAATAGAGTTACAACAGAGTCTTATATGTTGATTAAACCTTTACTGTTGTAACTATTGCCATCATCAAAACCATTGCCATCATCTGAAACTATTGCGGAAGAAATGGAGTTACAACGGAGTCTTACGTTGATTAAACCTTTATCTGTAAATATTGCCATCATTATAACCATTGCCATCATCATAACCATTGCCTTCATCTGTAACTACTGCGGAAGAAATGGAGTCTCATATTGATCTCTGACATGATGTACTCACCTTTCACTAATTACTTTTTAGTGTAACACCATTTCTTCCGCAGTCGGCCCTGATTGATGATCTTATGAATGCTGAAAATTGCTAAGGTAAATAAATATGCCTCGATTAAAAGATAAATTTAAAATTTTGGACTATAAAAGCTTTCTACCTTTCTAAGTCACACATTTTAAAGTTATTTTCTTGACTAAAGGTTTATAAGTTAAACGATATCGTTTGGGTCTAATGTATACATAATAAAGGTTAAGATAATAGCTAGAGTAGGTATAGAAGTTATATTAATACCTTGGTCTGTAAAATTTTACTACATATCATATATCTTCTTGTCTAAATGGTTATATTATCTATTTATTCATTTATTTTTATATTTACAGGTTTACGACAGGAGTTCAGTTGTGTTAGGGCTCTTGTCACATAAAGTTCACGCTAATTTAAGATTTGTCAGTTTACGATATTGTTTGACACAGGATTATATAACATCTGTATATAAATATAAATGATGGAGACAAGTGCACGCCCTTGTGGTTGTGCTATTGGCAGTGTTCACTAATTTTTTATATTATATATAGACGCATTATAATGACATGTGGAAGCTGTCAGAGATGAGAGAACATCACATGTCAACATGTCATCTACTGACATCAAACTAAAACAAACACGTATTTTTATATTTTTTCTTATTCTACTTTGCCTTCATATTCATTTCTTCCTCAGTTTTCTCTAATATATATATAGAGACATAACAGAGAAACAGAAATATAAAAACAAAACACGGGTTGGATATTATGTGATGGCTTCTTCATATTTCTTTATAAATCAGAGAAAATATAGCGTCTATATAAACAAAATATAGGTGAACTGACAGCATAATAATGAAGAAAAGATAATCATAAAGACACAGGGAAATTTTGTTTTATCAAAAACAATGCTAATTTGCATGAAAAAGTGTTTTCTTTATTATTACTATTATTAATATTATTATTATTATTATTATTATTATTATTATTATTATTATTATTATTATTATGTATTATTATTTTTATTTATTTATTTTCTATTTAATTTTTTCTTTTTTAGGGATATTTTTATACCGTTGACAAATTGGTAGTACTATTATGTTAAAGTTCGTCTGGAAAGAATTAAGGTGTGTAATAGAGGCTGTCCGGACTGCATATTACTACTACACTTGTCATGTTGGTTAATACTGACAGCATTCTCCTTGAATTAATATGTATACTTGAATATAATAACATGATGTTCAATAAATATTAAAATAAAATATTGAGCACTTTATAGTATATAAGACTAAAAGATTATAACAAGTAAGCAGTTATACGCGAGATAGGTGTGGAACTGTCTTCACTAACTGTTAACTTAGAACTATTAATAAGAAAATATTGCTAGGCACAAATATTCTATTAAATAACATGACAGATTGATGGATGATTAGCAACAGCTGATTTTAACATCTCAACTATGTAATTGAACAGCTGATTACTTAACTGTGAAACACACAGTCTTAACGGGTTTTTGACTAAGACAAATGAACTACATTTATTTACATAAATACACTACAATAAATAATATTATATCATACTATATACATAATTTATTAATAGGTAAAATTCTTTTATATAATTTATAATACTTAGTCTTTTATATAATTGTATTATAAAAAAAAATATATTGTACTCCTTATACAAATTTAAATACGTATAATGTGCTTAGCTAACACACTTATGCAAGTCATGTATGAATAATAACTAAGAATATTTATTCAATAATGACCTCATTTATTCTCTAATAAATATTAGACTAAAGTAATTTATTATACATTGTTAGAAAATGAAAAAAATTTAAAATAAATTTATTATTAATATTATTTTAACTATTGAAAATAGTTTGTATTTTATTTTTATTCTTTCGTTGTATATACATATTTTTAATGTAATGTTATTTCTTTTTTCTTATTCATAATTCTGTAATAAATTAGTTTAAAAGGTTATTTCCTACTAGCTATTTATTTTATAAAATACGCTTATTAATCAATAATTTAAAAAAAAAAAAAAAAAAAAAAAATTATTTATGGTCTTATTATTTTTTAATGTCATTCCATTTATTAATATTAATTCTCTTTAGGAAATTGCACTTAGAAATAAAAACATGTTTCTGTTCTTTGTAATAATACTAAGACCATTTATTGCTCTTTTTTACAATTTTTATTAATTATCTTTAATTTAATTTTCAGATTATATTAATTTGAAAAGTACATTTAATATATTTATTGAGA
The DNA here is from genome assembly GCA_951217055.1 of Gerris lacustris. NCBI lineage: Eukaryota > Metazoa > Arthropoda > Insecta > Hemiptera > Gerridae > Gerris > Gerris lacustris. The sequence goes on from OX578282.1 coordinate 28,738,125, forward strand.
TGAAAAGGAAGAATATACGTGTAGCTATCGAGCTAAATTATTTTTATCGGTAAATTCTTTGAAGAAAATATTCTTTAAAACTATATTTGTTTGAGTGGCTTCAGAGGTTCGATTATCGGTAAAGATATATTTTTTTTATCAGCTTATCTCCTCAGTACGCTATAATATAGGGTAAATAAAGGATAAATATCTATTTATATTTAACTTCATTAAATTAATTTTATAACATCCAAAGCCGTCAAAGCAGTAAATAGTTAAATTTAATTTAAATACTATTATTGCCTTATATTAAATCTGTTTAAAAAAATGACTCTGGATGGTGATTCAAATCTTCTTATTAAAGTATGTATTTGTTCGTTGTATCATAACACCGATAGAGTTTCGTTGTCGAGATTCGAGCAAAGCTAGCCACTGGGTTGAGCTGAAAGTTATAAAAAGCTATTTTAAATCAAATCTCTTATGTTTAAATCAGATTTGATGTACCAAATTTTTAGTGAATGAAATTCACTAGTATACAAGAATTTCAATATTAACTCCATCTATGTTAGGAATAATAAAACATGTTTTAGGCAATGATCATCATCATTTTAGATGATGATCCACAACGCGATTAATCAATTTACGCCATAATTTGTGTGATTGTTTGTTTAATTGTGTAGAAAATTTGACCTCATTGTAAATCAATACTAGGAAATAATTTGTATTTGGACTTTAAATAATTAAACCAAGGATAGTCTAAATAATGACAGTTTAATTCCCCAATCAAAATCCTTAAAATTAATACTGTCTGGTGTAAAATCCATAAATTTATTTTCACAGTTTTAAATTATTTATATTAATAGTAATTACACTTGCCTAAACTAATGTTCCAAGAGTTACTACTTAGTTCAAAACCCCCAAGAAATAAGTAAAATTTAACGCTAATATATCGAGATAGTTTATTATTTATTTTATAACTGATACTACTCGTTCATAGCTTACTAAAGTCAAATTTCCTTCAAAAACCCTCAGGATAATGCTCATCCTGCGATAACTCAATTATTTAAAACTAATTATTTTCAACTTATTATTTAGGAACGCCGTAGCGTTCCGCCCCGCCAAGTCAAAAAGTCAAAATTTCACAAAAGCTGCCAGTGTATATATACTGTAGGTAACAAACTAGGGTTTTTGAGGGTCTGCAGCGTGGAATACGTACAAGCTACCTAAATAATTTTTTAATATATATGAAGGCCGTGTCCTGTAGATCAAAATAAAGAATAAAATGTCGAAATCGGTCAAGTAGAAGTAGAGAAAAATAGGTTTGAAAATGGTAGTTTTGATGACTTCTTATTCTTATTCTTATTCTTCCTTCATTTTATACCTTGACGCACCTACAGCCTAAAATACTGAACCGATTTTAATGAATGAGGGCTTTTTGGATTCGTCTAGAGCCCTAGTGCATCCCCCCCCCCTAACTCACCCCCCCCCCCTTACAACAAATCAAGCAATGTTAGTGTATCTAGGTGGCCAAATGCTGCTAAAAATCTTTATATGCTCCTACTATAAGAATGTTAAGTTCTTTCAATGTCATAGGCAGGGGCGGATCCAGGGGGGGGCGAGGGGGGGCGACCGCCCAGGGCCCCGCGCCTTGGAGGGCCCCGTGCCATAGAAAATGAAAATAAAATACTTATACTTTACAGGCAAATTTATAGTTCATAGTGAAGATTGTCCGCGGGGCCCCGTGCCATGTACAAAACATGAAATATTAGAATTATAAAATTCAGTCGAATTTAGTTTACATGGTACAGCCTAATACCTAACTACCTTTTCGCGGGGCCCCTCGCTTTAAAAAAGTCAAATAAATAAGTTATAAAATATAGATTATTTTTTTTTATGTTTAAGATAGCCCGTGGGGCCCCGCTCCATATAAAATTAAGTGAGTTAACGTCCTAGTGTTTTCTCACCCTCCCCCTTTTCAAAATGATGACGATTTTGTTACTTATTCTGTGGGGTAAATCTTCATCATGTGCCCCACCAATATCAAAACGTCCAATTTAATTCGGTTTTTTTCAAACTGTTCCTTTTTACATTAGAAAAACGATTTCGGTTGTAGCATCTCGATGTATTCATTTTTTTTTAATTTTAGGGAAAAGTATGGAAGGTTATGGTAAGTTTAGGTTGAATTAAGTATTTTTTGACCTGACCTAACAATAACCTTCTATCATTACCCTATAAAACGTGACATTTTGTGAATTTTTTTAAAAACAAATAAATAAAACACTGAATTTATCGAGATACTACATAACCTTAATCGTTTGACAATGTACAGAGATATGTAAAAAAGATAAATCCTGTAAAAAGGAATGTTGCTATTATAAAAAAACTAAGTATATCGGACAGTACGAAATAATTGGGGCAATTAGTGCAGTTTTACCAATTGATGTCAAAGAGAAACTTCACCTCAGAGATGCATAAAAACGCTGTTTTGAGAGGTCATATTTACAAAATTTTCCGGGGGAGGACCCCCGGACCCCCCTTAAAATGTGTCTTTGAAAATTAAACTTAAAACTCGCCACTAAAATGGAAAGTTATAAGCTGAGAATATGAATTCTGGGAGTAAATTTAAAGTGAGCGAGTGTAGATTTCAAATTATAGGACTGATCACAAATAACACAGCTTAACTTTTTATTTACAATGATAATTTAACCATAAAACCCAAAATATCATGAAGAAGAATAAATTAATAGTTAAGTATACATAGAGCTTAATTATTACAATAAAAATGTTTCTTTTCGATTACGTTTGCAAAATAAATTATGATTAGTTGAAAACTATATAATTTGAGGGGTTTATGTTCAAATAATATGTTAGATTAAAATCATGAGCAGAATTGTAATTATTTTAAAAGTTTTGAATTATTTTGAGAGCCAAAACGTTTGACTGGCCCTAAGTGAAGGGAATTAGCCGTAAAATAGGATCAAGTTATAAGTGGTTTATTATTAAGTTATTTTATTGTTGTTTATCAGCAATCCCGGCTCTATCCTAGGGGGCCTGCCATTTTGTCTCGCCCAGGGCCCCGCAAGATCTAGATCCGCCACTGGTCATAGGTCTCGTAGTTCTCCAATCTCCATAGACCTTGTCCAGCTATTAACTTCACTTTTATTTGATTCTAATGTGTGGGAATAAACAGTTTAGAGAATCCTTCCATAGGGACCGTACCAAAAGTCATGAAATCTGACCAAAAACCACTTACGTGGTAAAAAAAACACCCCGCCAAGTCTGTGGTCCAAAAAAGTTGTGAAATCAACTTTCTGTCCCGCCAAGTAATGTTGGCACTTTCTCTTGACCACTTTCAACTTAGATATTTATCAGCTTATTCTCCTTGGCGGTGTGAGGAAAGCCTTTTAACAGTGTTGTTGAAGGCTCTTCTCGATGCCACAATGATCATCGCTGTAAATATTTCCCATTATCAAAAAGCAAATAAAATAGAAATAAGTAATATACAAATTCAGCTTTCAAGGAATGGCCCCATGCAACTACTACTTTCTTTGCAGAGGATGCGTGGAATACAACCAGTTAACTTTGAGTAGTACTGCAGGCACACCGCCAAGGAGAAGAAGCTGATAAATATCTAAGTTGACAGTGTTGGTCAGGAGAAAGTGCCAACATCACTTGGCGGGACAGAAAGTTGATTTCACAACTTTTTTGGACCACAGACTTGGCGGGGTGTTTTTTTTACCACGTAAGTGGTCTTTGGTCAGATTTAACAATTGTTTAACTTATTATTTAAAAAGTCTTTACAACAATAAACTACAGCTTAAACAACAATTTTTATGATACAACTGTCTACATATGAAAATTAATAATAATGCTGTGCTGATCGGAATGTATACGTGAAGAGAAATCAATTTAAAAATATACACATTAATTTAATCATCAAAGGTACGGTGATGAGGGAAGGTCATATTTTATAGACTAAATTATACCATTTAAATTATAAATACTCGTACTATAGAATAAAGGCACTAATTAATTTTCCTTAAAAATATAAATTTAGGAAGAAAATGGTTTGGCAAAGTAAAGTATATAAGGCTCATTCTACAGTAGACCAGACTAATAAAGCTAATGTTTAACTTCCGAACAAAAATAAAATGAAAGTAAAAGAAGAAAGATGAGAATAAAAAGTAGAACTGTGTATAAGAGTAAAAGATATTAGGTAATATAAATCAACATTGCGGGAGCCTGGGTTACTAAGTATGATTTAAGAGTCTGCGACGCGAGCCATTTAGTAACTCCACAGTAGGGGGCAGCGTAAGAGAAGAAGCAACTCTCCCGATAAAATTAAGTAGCCGTATAAAATGAATAATAGTTAAGAGCTTGGGCCAGCAGTGGAGAGAAAAAACTGTGAGTAAGTATTCCACAGTTTTTATGATCCTTCTTTTTATATTTTACCCGAGAGTGTTTTTCCGTTGAGGGGGTAAAAAAGATTGCTCTGTTTTCCAGGGAGGGGGAGGTTCTTTTTGCCTGCTTTTTTCTGAAAAGGGAAAACTCGAAAAAGAGTTAAACAAGTAGTAGTTTTGAGTTGGAAAGAGTGAGAATAGAAGCAGAGTCAGGAGTTAGCCCTGATGCACACCCTTGTCTTGTTTTAACTCCCAGAGATTTAGCACCAAGGCCGCCAACATACCACAAATCATAGCCCACCTTCCTCTACAAACCAGTAAAATATCTAAAACAACTTCACTTATATTCTACACTACCGAAACAAATATATTAGTAAATTTAAAAAAAAAATGAGCTTCTTTAGCTCTTGGAAAGAAATCATCTTTACATTATACTATATAAAATATTATAATAGTTTATTATACATGATTTTTGACTAAGTCTTCTCCTTTACCCATATAATATGATAATAGAGAGAAGAATGGAAAGCTCTCTTCGGTTACTTTTTCTCTAATCCTCCTGACAGTTAGTACCACCATTGGGAATTTTTCCCTTCAAAAATATACCCGGGAGCTGCTGCCCAAATCCCAAAACTCATATTTTACATTCTTGCTTCCTCTATCTCACTCTTTTATTAAAATATTTTTTTAGTAAGAGAATCAACCCTCACACTACGGTATATAACAATATAAAACATTATAAACACGTAAAAACCTTTCCCTTCTGTATATTTTATCGCTTGCCTTGATACACCCCTAAAAGTGCTAAATTGTGATGAACGACCTTTCATAAGGTTTTTATTGCCTTTTAATATCGTCGTTTATATATTCTTGTGTTGTTACGTTGCAAGGGAAGTATAGCGAAGTGCTATGACTAACAACATAGGCTTTGGGCAAACAAATGTTATAACCACATGGGAGGTAGCAGTGGAAACAACAAGACTTCCCCTTTGTTAATAGAATAAAAACACAATTTTAAAATTTTGAAAATACTTTAATTACTGATGTTTTTATAACACGAGTTTTGAATTGTTTAACATTTTTATTAACACAGACTAAGATTTAAGCTCCCTGATTAAAAATTAAGAAAGAAATAAGCATTTCGCGCTAACTTTAAAACGTTTCTTTAAATTTAATATATTAAAGATTATAAATCAAACTAAATGAGAGGAATAATCGCGTTACTTTTATTACTGAGTACATCAACAGATCTAACAGAGAAGTCAATTTAAGAAGGGGCTAGTGTTTTTTTACAAGTCCTGCTAACTTAAATGATTTATCATCGTCTGTGGCTAAAGCAATAGGAATAATCAGTTTGAAAATTGCCTCGATAAATAAAGGCTTCTGTGATCTCTACATACTTCATGCAATGTCAGAAGGCTTGAAAATATATGCTTTCATTATATTATACCATTATGACATTTTGCAAGACACTGCTAGGAAAATAGGATGTAGTAGAAACTACCATCCATCCTACTGAAAATAGCAGGCCATTTTGAACGACATCTCACTCGCATTTTTCTTTTCCTCTCCTTCTTTTAGTACGGTGGCAAAATAACGACGGGAGAGGACAGGGGAAAAATACGGCTTAGAACTCATATTTCCATTTTATAGTTGAAGGGAGTAAAAAGAGAGAGACAAATAAAGTTATGGAAGGATTGTGACAAGGCAGGAGAGCGTCCTGGGCTCGTAGTCGGAGTTTCTGCCGCGCCGAGGCTCTGCCGGGCTATGAATGGGTAAATAATGGTGTAGCTCCGGGCCGGATGCTCCGTTAAATCAGCTCGGCTCGTCTATATCGGAGAGCAAGAGCCGCTCTGATTTACGCATCTCCTACAAATGGAGTCGTATATTATACGGTGCTGCGGGCCGCTACACCACCCCGACCCTTATCCCTTATTGATAAACCTGACACGCCGATCCATAAATACCTCCTCCACTCTAAAAACCCCCGACATCACTATATTTATTTGTTTATCCCCCCTTCTTGCTAAAACATATATATCTTTTTTTTCGTACGATATCGGCTCGCGAAAAAAAAAACCCGAGCCACTCGTCGATTTATTAAAAGAGTCGGAGGATTTATTGGTGGTACGTCGAGGAGTTTTAACTGCTTCGCATGTCCGCACGTTTAAAATTTCCCCGCGGTCGTTTCGACCCCGGGATTGACGTTTGATATATCGGCTCGGTTCGACGGTTCATCCTCGTACTCCCGGAGATTGGACCTAGAGTTGTCGACGGCGCTATTCGAAAACGGGAGAGAGAGGATATAAAAGTGATAAATTTATTGCTCTGTTGTAAAAGCGATAGCCCTCCGTCCGAGAGTGGACTACGTCGGATATATCCTCCGACACTCGACCCGGGAAATTATGACCGAATAGCCCAAAAATAAAATTCGACTCCCGATACAAGAAAATTACTGTTGCTCTGCCAAAATGATGTGTTGGAGTATGGCCCGGTTATATATTTCCTCTTTTGATCTGTGTTAACATTTCCTCACTGATGAAAGCGATAAATAAAGTTTAAACGGCTGTTACTCAATGTCAGCTTTGATTTTCCCTTTACATTTCATCTGCTCTCAGCTAAGTTTCTAATATTACAATCAAACTACAATTCTTCTCTTTTTTAAGTTAAACATTTTATGTTGTTGTTTATTTCATAGAAAACAAATTAATAGACACATATATGTTACAAATGATTTTTAAAAGAAAATTTGCAAATTCCATGCCTTAATAAAACACAAATTAAACTTAGGTTCTTGATATTAAGAGTTATTTAGTTTTAGTTTTTTAAAAAAAGATAAATACACTTCATGTTTTTCTTATTAATTTACTATATTTGAATCAATTTCTTAAAAAGCATAAAAAAAAATTAACGCGAGGCTCTATTATAGGTGCCCTTTGTTGCGATATTGCATTTTCAAGGCGTGGTAAAAGTAATCCCACATTCTTAGATGAATAGATGCCATGTAGATTGTAGATGGTTAAAATATATTGTTTTTGTAGAATAGGAGCGTAAAATTTTAATTTTACTTTGCAGGCTTTTGTTTTTATATTAATACATCTTTTTCCCCTTATTCTGTAATAATTCATTGAAAATTTGAATATTTTACAAGCATTATTTTTTTCTTTTGATTGATGATCATTTCTTAAGGATTTTTTGTTGCTGTTGTGAATCTATTGTATTACGAGTATTGTGTAGAAGGTATAATATAGAATGAATGATGAGTACTTTAACAATGGTTTTGTGTGATGTCGATGCGGGAGGTATTTCAGTGTTAAAACATCTCGGACGACACTGATGATGATGTAGTGGTCTAAGTACAGTAGCTCTGTGTGGGGTGGATCTTTTTTAACTTGAATGAGAAGATCTAAGGACATGCCATCAGGAGTGATGAAGGTCTAAGAGTTGAGAAGTGTCAAAAGGCTTAAGCCTTAATGCTGTTGAAGACCTCTTTCTCGCTTCCCCTTCCTTCATATGGGCCCTTTTTGAGTTTTCATAAGGAAACTGGAGTGGGTTTGGAAGAAAAGGACATGTCTCGAGTGGTAAGGGAAGCCCCCCAGTCTGTTGCTGATAGGTCTCGGCACACTTGGGAGGTCTTCACTCCTATTCTTCCTCATCCTCCCTCGTGACAGAAGATGGACAAGCAACAGGACACTTGTTTCCCTTTCCTCCTTCCAATAGGCAACCCAGCTGCTGAACCAGAAGTATGAAAATAGAACCGAACGTCTGACATCTGACACTCAACAAGCACCGTCAACTTAATAGTCAACATCGCTAATTGACAACAGGAAGAAAAGATCTTCTCCGTCAATTATCCTTAACAAAATTATTTTAACAATGCAGAACATAAATCTGCCTAACAATGCATTCTACATTTTCATTTTCAAATTTAAATGAAAAATACATTTAGAAAGATAAAATTTAAATAATAAAGGAAACGATTAACCAAACAAAACAATTTAAAATAATAATGTGTAAGGATAGCGAAGATTAGTAAGAAAATAATATATTTTATTGTTTAGATATTTAAATTTAATGTTTCAAAATGTATGTTTTATACGCTGATAAAAAATATATATATATATTGATCTGAAACGTCGCTTACTTGCTTTTTTAATTTGTTGACCGGCCCTCGTTATATAAATTGAAGTCGAAAATTTACATATTGTTATTGAAATTCAAATTATTTTGGTGAGGCAGTGCGGTTAGCGTACACAAAACTCTCTTAAAACCATGGTCAAATACTGAAGAAGTATTTAGTTATTTTAAAAATTTGACAATTTTGCAGTTTTATGAGTATTTCACATGAGTCCACGAAACTTGATTTGAAAAACTAATTACATTGTTTATATAAGAATAGTAAAATAAACAAGTATGTATATAGTGCTTATTCGGTCCAAATTCAAAAGTTTAGCTTTCTTATTAGCGAATTTATGCTTTAGAAGGTTCGCAAACGAAAAGAATTGGAGGTGAAGTCGTGATGTATTGAATTAAAAGGATGAAGAAGGGTTCGTAGGAGTTTTAGCACAGGGATCTGTTTGAATATCACGACTAAGAAGGGAGATGTGACTATGAAATGTCGCTTATACCATTCGGAACAACTTAAGAGGGGAACTTTTCCTACTTGGGATCTTGTTTATTGGGTTCAGTTTGATTTATAACTGGCGAGAAGGTTCTGATTCGTGAGTCGAACCGTTTTTCACCCGTCGACTGAAGGAACACGGGGGTGGGTCGAGGGAATATCGAGGGCGGCACTATGATTAACGATATATTTTCTTGGGGAGGCCAGAGGGCGTCCAATCTCCTTTTTTCCTTACCGACCCCGGTGCGTTTCTCCGTGAACACTCGACATCTGCAAGAAAGACTTCGATATGTTAAAAACGATCGACGGGAATCGTCGTCATCTATAAATAACGTTTCGAAAATATCGCATACTCATCAAGATCATCTAAAATTAAAAAAAGACATGTCTGATTATAAAGTCAAAAACCGTCACGGTTAATTTACAAAACCTTCTTAGATAAAAATCTTTTGGTTATTTTTTCGCTTTAGATTGATGTCGAAAAATTGGCGGCCCATCCAATCAAGTGAAAAAAAGAGATTAGGATCGTAACACCCACACTACAGATAATTTTCTTTTAACAACATAGAACTTTTTGTAAATTGTATTTGACGCAATTGGGTTTTCAGTTTTGACGGATGAAAAGAACAAACAAGAAGGTGAATAATGTCAAAGCGTGACGGTCCTTGAGACGGCTTCAATAGATCCCCTCATTCTTGATCTTGATAGCTTGCAAGTTTTCTTTACAATGTCTCCTATCTTGTATCTGAGAGCATTTTATAAATGTATAGTGTTGATTGATGTTCGACTCTCGACAACTTGTAAGATGTCGTTTGCATCATGCTCTTTAGAAAGAGTTGCGTTGCACTCGTGAAACTGAAATTAGATGAATCTTTAAAAAGTACTAAACTGGTTTAAAGGCTACAAGTTATGTTGGATTAAAAGAATATTAAACTTGTGACTCTGTCATATCCAAAAATCAATTCATAACCGATTATATAGAAAGAGTGAACTAAAAGTATCCTTGGCAAGTTAAAAGGATTAATAGCGTGAGATCGTTTCATTGCCTCTCTAATTCCCCGTATAGCCTTGAGTACTGTCTCTTTTACACATGATTAACTCCACTAAGTGGATTAAATTTAAACCTCTTCAACTAATCAATCTCTAGAATGGGAATTTCAACAAATGTAATGATGCTTTTAATGTAAAAGGTGAATAAAATATCGCTAAATATCTATAACTTTATTTAAAGACGTAATGGTGTGTGTTTATATATTAAGAGATCTCGAAACTCTTATTTTATAATATACATATTGCAAAAAGTATAATTTTTTATATTAAATTAAAACAAGACATAAGCAACTCGTCTGTTCTTAATCAATGAACTTTACATTCATACAAACAAACTTAATAAATATAAATCTTAGGCAGTTGTGTATTTCGCATGATTTCTTTATACTACCTTAATAATTATTAGTAATACCTAAAAACCATTTTAAAACCATTGTAAAACTATTTTAGAATAATGTATGATGTAGAGGTTTGTTTTCTCAATCTGCCTCGAATTCTTTAGGAGTTCTTATAGTTTTTTAAATGCCTCTTTTAATTGTCAAGCATTTACAATTTCGATATATTTTTATTTTATTTCGATATATTTTATTTCGATATATTTTCGAAACTACATATTTATATTATTTATGCTCCATGACCACGTCTCGATGATAAGGTACTGTGCATCACACCAAGTATTTGTAACATCTACAGGAAAGTTATTGTGCTACTTTAAGAAAATTACATGATAGTTAATTTTAATGGCTGTTTTTTGAATGTGTTATTGTTGCTTAGTGCTCTGTAAAATTGTTTCCTACATGGCCTTTTCAAAAGGTTTTAAGTCACAAGTCTTCGTCTTCTTTCCGTCCTTTAAGAAGAAAAAAAAAAACAAATGTAAAAGGCAATGAATACCTTTCAAAAAAGTATAACACTACAATTTAGCTCAGTTTTAAGGTGGACCGTTAAATACAGAAAAGTTTTTACATTTATATTATACACAGTACACAATACACAGTAAAGAGTTGAATCAACTATTTACTCGAAAAAGTGAAATAAGAAGAAAAATTGTAAAATATGAGTGTTGGGATTTGGGCAGCAGCTCCCGGGTATATTTTTGAAGGGAAAAATTCCCAATGGTGGTACTAACTGTCAGGAGGATTAGAGAAAAAGTAACCGAAGAGAGCTTTCCATTCTTCTCTCTATTATCATATTATATGGGTAAAGGAGAAGACTTAGTCAAAAATAATGTATAATAAACTATTATAATATTTTATATAGTATAATGTAAAGATGATTTCTTTCCAAGAGCTAAAGAAGCTCATTTTTTTTTTAAATTTACTAATATATTTGTTTAGTGTAGAATATAAGTGAAGTTGTTTTAGATATTTTACTGGTTTGTAGAGGAAGGTGGGCTATGATTTGTGGTATGTTGGCGGCCGTGGTGCTAAATCTCTGGGAGTTAAAACAAGACAAGGGTGTGCATCAGGGCTAACTCCTGACTCTGCTTCTATTCTCACTCTTTCCAACTCAAAACTACTACTTGTTTAACTCTTTTTCAGTTTTCCCTTTTCAGAAAAAAGCAGGCAAAAAGCACCTCCCCCTCCCTGGAAAACAGAGCAATCTTTTTTACCCCCCTCAACGGAAAAACACTCTCGGGTAAAATATAAAAAGAAGGATCATAAAAACTGTGGAATACTTACTCACAGTTTTTTCTCTCCACTGCTGGCCCAAGCTCTTAACTATTATTCATTTTATACGGCTACTTAATTTTATCGGGAGAGTTGCTTCTTCTCTTACGCTGCCCCCTACTGTGGAGTTACTAAATGGCTCGCGTCGCAGACTCTTAAATCATACTTAGTAACCCAGGCTCCCGCAATGTTGATTTATATTACCTAATATCTTTTACTCTTATACACAGTTCTACTTTTTATTCTCATCTTTCTTCTTTTACTTTCATTTTATTTTTGTTCGGAAGTTAAACATTAGCTTTATTAGTCTAGTCTACTGCAGAATGAGCCTTATATACTTTACTTTGCCAAACCATTTTCTTCCTAAATTTATATTTTTAAGGAAAATTAATTAGTGTCTTTTGACATTCTCACTCCACCGTACCTTTGATGGTTAAATAATTTAGTCTATAAAATACGATATTCCCGCATCACCGTACCATTTTACTTTGATGATTAAATTAATGTGTATAATTGCAAATTCATAGCTGTTCATGTGGAATCCGATCATCACAGCATTATCAGTAATTTTCATCTTTCGACAGTAAATACTCTATAAGGAATACTAAAATACTAAAATTCTAGCTGTCCGATATAAAGTCGTTTACAATAACTGAGTTATCACAGTATAAGCGTTATCCTAAAAATTTTTCAACTGTGAAAATAATTTTAAGATTTTGATTAGGGAATTAGACCGTCTTTATTTAGATTACCTTATATTTAATTAATTATTTAAAGTCCAAGTACAAAATATTTGCTATTGATAAATTAGAAATTGTTTCTTGTAGTTTTCAACTGTGGATTACTTAGTTAGGCCTTTTAGGGACAGGTATTAAAGGGCTTTATTTTACGATATTTAGACCCTCCTTGGGTCATTCTCAAGCTAGAATCATACTTTATTTTAATATTAGATTGCACCAAATAAAAATTAATCTATTAGAGAAGACACTAACAATTTATATAGACTTAAAAAAAATTGTATATAGTAATAATTAATTTAACATATAAACATTTATTTTCTAAAATAGGCGTAACAACGACCGTTAACTTCGGCCTTTCCCCGAGGTCTCCACGGTGGGGACCGTTATTCTATACCCAGGAGTGACATTTCAACGTAGTTTGAAAATATTCGTGCTCCCAGTATTTTAATATTTTACAAAAGTAACAATCGCAATGCTGTCTTCCTTGTAGAAACTTCAAAGCACTTTATTATCCAAACACTAAAAAATGAACATAACGTTTCTTGTGTGAAATTATATATTCTTCAATTTTGATTTGATCCTCAAATGGTCCCCGAGGCAGAGGAAGCGAGATATTCACAAAAATACGTACACAATCGTGTAAAAACAAACACTACGAAAGTTATAGTAAGCTAGGTTTTTGCTAAACCGTTCGTTGTACGTAAAAAATGAATGAGACCTATTTTGTGGGAAATTTCATAATTTTGCTTTTTAGGGTTTCGAGGTCCTCCTAGAAACCCTTATGCTTTTGGTAGTTCTTCCTCCGTCCGTCCGTCGCATCTTGGAGTATATCTCCCGACCTACTGTAGCTAGAGATTTGGTATACAAGTTAACCTTTTTTTTCCCAAAAACAGAAAAACTATTCCAGACTTAAACACTCAAAATTTCTGCGATCAGCGATAAATTACGAATTGATCGCAATATTTTATAATTTTTATGTAATTTTTAAGTTGGGTATTAGCGACCCAAAATTTTTATTTTTCGAAAATTTGAAGTTGGGTATAATTTTAAAGGTATTGAAATTTGGTTCACAAATGTATATCGCGTTTCAAAATGGCGGCCATTTTCCCCCTAAATGAACCAAATAAGTTCTTACCTAAGATACTAAAAACTTGCTTTTCAAAATTGCAACTTTTTATACATACTTTAGTTTAACATTTTTTTTTTAAATAATGTTCTGTTTATGAAGTTTTATGACCGAAGAAACCCTTTTAGTAACTTGTTGGCAATCACTTGACGGGATTTTTTATAATCACCTTAATTTGTCTTCGAGCCATAGGAAGCGAGATAATCGTAAAAAAATACTTATAAATTAAGATGAAGATAGCAACCGTAAAGTATAGATGTGAGGGAGTTAGTGAGGTACGGTCTAAAGAAAAAACTTGTTTACCAACTAGTTTCGTAAAATATATTTACATCATCAGGGTAACATTTATGAACACAATACAAGACTTAAAGAAAGTTCTATGGTAAAGTTTGGAATGTGAATAAGTGAGATTGGAGAAAACAGAGTTTAAGGATTGGATTAGTTAGAGGAACACAAGGGTGGGGAACAAAATGGAGATGAGAGGATTAACAGTAAGTGATCAGGTAAAGGTTGCAAGTTAAGGTAAGGGTAAAAAGGTGGTGGGTTGCCTTAACTTAAAGATATTACAACAAACACTTAAAAACTAAAATAACATCCTTTCTAGTCTTGCCTTTAATTGTTAAAAGAGTCATATTTATAGTTAACCACTGTGCAATATATATTTTTGTTATTTTAGTTTTTAAGTGTTTGTTGTAATATCTTTAAGTTAAGGCAACCCACCACCTTTTTACCCTTACCTTAACTTGCAACCTTTACCTGATCACTTACTGTTAATCCTCTCATCTCCATTTTGTTCCCCACCCTTGTGTTCCTCTAACTAATCCAATCCTTAAACTCTGTTTTCTCCAATCTCACTTATTCACATTCCAAACTTTACCATAGAACTTTCTTTAAGTCTTGTATTGTGTTCATAAATGTTACCCTGATGATGTAAATATATTTTACGAAACTAGTTGGTAAACAAGTTTTTTCTTTAGACCGTACCTCACTAACTCCCTCACATCAATACTTATAAAGTGATGTGGCGACGGATCCTAAATATTCATAGATATACTTCGCCCTATAATCTGTAAACCGTCTATTATACGTAAAAAAATGAATGAACCTTTATTTGTGGGAAATTTTGTTATCTTTAATATTGATAACCACCTTCATTGGTGTCGGAGCCATAGGAAGCGAGATATTCACAAAAAAAACGAATTTGTAGACATTTGCCCTTGAATATCTACTAACGCGACCACGATCTCGGTGCCGATTTTCAATGTTTTTCAGAACGTCAAAATGAAGAGATAAAAAAAACCACCAATTTTTTGGAACAGAAAAACTAAAATGACTGGAATAATGGTTATTATGAACAATATGTTCAGACCACGAGTGAGATATTAACTTTTTTATACAAACCGTTTTTGAATTATGTATATTCCATTAACATTTGACACTTTAACTATTATACAACTATAACGATCTTCAGTAAAGCTTGAAAATGGCTTGTCGAGCCGAAAAGTTGCCACATAAATGAGAGTTTTTGTATTACCATTAAGGATCCACACTACACGCTGATATTTATTCTGATAATTGAGGATATTATAAAAATATGCTGATAAAAAATTAAACATCAATAATGATATAATATAATATGATATTATCATAAGTATACATTATAAATATAAATGGAACATTTTTATAGTTGAGAGTGAAAAATAATGCTAAGTAAAATAGCTGCATGACCTCACGATACATAGATAATAAATTATAACTCTTTCTAATAAATAGGATTATTATATATGATATAGTGTTAGTTAAGTACATGAACATAACCAATGTAACATATTACTTGTCTTTAGAATGTGAGAAGTTGAATACAACACTATTAATATAAAAAAAATTATAACTTAGGTTAAAGTAACCTATGTTTGAATACATTTTTTTTATACATAATTTCATATAATATATAGTAGGGTATTAATATTTCTTTGGATTTAATGTCCCCCGAAAGAAAGTGGTATTTATACCTGTAATTGTTTTTCATTTATCTTTGTAAAAAGGAACAGGGTGTGTTTCACATTGAAGGGATTAATCAGCTGTTATTAAATAGTTAAGATGTTCAAATCAGCTGTTACTAATCATCCATCAATCTGTCATGTTATTTAATAGAATACTTGTATCTATTTATAATGTTCATATATATATTATTTTTCAGTTGACAGCTAGTTAAGGAGGTTCAACACATATCTGACATATATCTGGTTACTTTTTATATTCCTTCTTAGTTTTATTTACTAGGCAGTATTTTATACGGCTATACACACACACACACACACACACACACACACATATATATATATATATATATATATATATATATATATATATATATATATATATATATATATATATATATATATATATATATATATTTATATATATATATATATATATATATATATATATATATATATATATATATATATATATATATATATATATTTATATATATATATATAATTATAATGTTATTATATTTGGGATTATATTTTAATTCAAGGAGAGGGTGTCAGTGTAACCAACATGACAGGGTGTAGTGTTCATATTCAGTCAGGGTTGCCTCTATTACACACCTTGATTCCTTCCTGACGAACCTTAACATGACAGCACTGCCAACTTGTCAACAGAAAAAAATATCCCTAAGAAAAGAACAAAAAATGAAATATTATTATTAATGTATTCTTTCTTTTACACCTTCTCGTATAAACATTTTCTTGGTTTTGTTTTTTTATCCTGTTATGTATTATTTTTGTTTTATTTATCTTGTGTATGTTCCACCTGCCCTTCTTTACAGATGTTATTTTCTCTGGGTTTTTTATAAAGAAATATGAATAAGCCATCATACAATATCTAACTTATGTTTTGATTCTATATTCCAGTTTCTCTGTTATGTCTAATTCGATATTTTAGAGAATTGTAAACTAAGGCAGGAACTAATATAATGGTAAAGAAGAATAAGAAGAACTATATAAGCAAAAGCATGTTTGTTTTAGTTTGATGTGGCATATTGTCAGTAGATGACATGTTGACATGTAATGTTAACTTACCTTGTCTCTCATCTGACAGCTTTTACATGTCATTATGCAATACATCTGTACTATGTTATATAATATAGAGATGGTAACACTGCAAATATGTTTGCACTTGTACCTTTTATTTATATTTATGTTATATAATTTTGTGTATCATTTGTTCGGTGCAGAAGGGTGCGAGCCTAATTCTGCTGCCGGGTCAGTAAAGGTAATGTGTGGACTTTCGGGGGGTTAAGAATTGCTCTGTCTTAATATACTAGAAGAAGTAAATACACAAGGTTGTTAGATATTATAAGATGGAATTATAATAATATATAAATAACTTACATAGATAATGATAACTCCTAACTGCTATGATGGATGAAAGGTGGTACGATTAATAATAAATAATGTGTGAAGTGTCGTGTGAGGCTAATAAAGTGTTAAGCTTGACTTAACACTTTATGAAATGTCTTCTTCACTGGCAATATCATGATGATACTAACTGATAATGAGACTAATATTGTAATAAAGTATTAGATATCCAAAAGTAATGTATGAATGATATTAACAGTGTTATAATAATTTTGGTCTCCCGCACGTTTCTTATAACCAAGTGCAGCGTGTTCTTCTTGGGCGGGTTCATAGTATGCGTTTTTAAAGTGCGTTTGGACAATGTACATAGATAAAAATACATTCATGAAGCCGGGGAAACGTCACTGAGTGTTTTACCCCACCCTTACTTTCTTCTATACTTGCGCAGTGTTTCGTTCAAGTTATAAGCAAAGTAGAATTTATCATTAAAATATAATACTAAATTTTTAAAAGGATGGTTGTAAAATGGAGAACAAGTGCGTGTGTTAAATATTTACTAGATAAATGGATGACTCAAAAAATGAAATCCAATATATAAACAAAAGGGAAGGGAATGGGAAGGCTTCACTCAGGTTTTGACGCGAGAAAGTTGGTTTTGAACCATCATTTCTCGCGTCATGTTATGACAGTTTAGAGATGATTCTGAATCGCGCATGAAACGGAGGCTATGAACTATGAACCCACCTTAAAACCTCTTCCAGACTGCCGAACCGAACAGAGGAATCAAGCCGAGCATTGGTCTCTGCGCATGCCCAGTCTGAGATGCGCAGGCGGACTTTAGACTGAGCATGCGCAGAGACCAATGCTCGGCTCGTTTCAGTCAGTCTGGACGAGGCTTTAGCCTGTTCGTGGGTTTGAATGATAACGGTTTCGTCAGGTTTGGTAGTATAACTCTGTTCCGAACGAGTGTAGCACCCACGTTATGGGGCAGGTGTAATTTTAGGAAGCGTTGCGGGTCCGTTTACCCAGCATGTGCATGACGATGCCGCGCTGGTTTTGGTTATCTAATTAATGTACACATTATAACTAAATAAAATGATACTTTTCTTGAATAGTTTGGTATTCTCCAATTCTCAAGAATCAAAATGACAAGAAAAATATCACTAATTTAATCAAAATTACTTTTTTAATTATTAGCATTATAAGTATAGAAATCTCTTATCATCCCAAACTTTATAATGTTTCCATTTATTAAAATGAAATAAAATTTAAATAATAAATCTTTAGTCATGTGTTTATTAAAAAGATATGATCATTAGAAATTAAGATAGCTCTTAATCGTTAACTTTAACGATATCGTTACATATGATTTGTCTGACGTTAATCACCGATGTAATGTATACTTTCATAATAATGTATTTACCTTCATTGTATCTATATATCTATATAATATATAAACAAAAATATATATTATATATTATATATATAAGATTAAAGTTTTGTCTGTACATTGGTCAGAATTGCAAAATTGTTGGATACTTTTTCATTTCATACATTCCGAAAACCGAATCTGGCCTTAACTTTTGTTGTGTGCATATGAATGTATGTATGTACGTATGTGTTTTTGTCGCCACCAGTCCAACTTTATAGGCTCAAAAGTGACTTAACGAAATAGATTTTTTTTTCAAAGGTGAGGTCAAACATGTTGCGCATGTTGTAGGCTTGGATTCATCGAAAACTATTGAGTAGAACCAAAGTTATTAATTAATTTATAAAAAAAAGTATATCAAAAATTAGCTTGACTATGCATAATATATTAAGTGACAAAACCCTCTGTCTCACTAATCCAAATGTTTGGGTACTTCTCAACCAACAAGAGACACGCGGTTTTTTTGCCCAAACCCACTGAAAAATCCGAAAAGCTTTTACACGAAAAAATGTTTACACCTCTTTAAAAATTTACGCACTTAAAGTAGGACGCAACATTCAAGTTCTTTTTGAGGCTTATTGCTGCTAAACGGTACGTCGTATCGAAAAGCAGATTGGACTGGCGGAACCTGATTTTAAAAGATTCTACAACTTTGGTCCTATGACTTTTTGTCGTACCTTCATCGGTTCTACCCTTAATAGAGGTAAATTTGATTTTTTTATTTTATTTTTGACTTTGAGCTCTTATCGCGTCCGCAATTGTTGTACCGATTTAATTTTCTGATTAGGGTGCTTAGCTTAAACCTCTTTAAATCGAATATTTATTATTTTATTAGTTTGGACCAGAACTAGAGTTATTAAATATTTAATGGTGCAACTGCCGTATTGAGAGAAGAGACTGGTAATTAAATTAATGCACCAAATGGTTGACGATTGTTCGATGAGTTCACCAGTCTAATTGGTTTTGATTAAGTTTATTTTCTCATTTATTTTATCTTTTTTAGCATTGTTATTTATTACTATATTGTTTAAAACTATTTAGAAAACAAAACTATTTAGGCATTTTATTTAATTGCTAGGCCTACATGATAATAGGGAACTTTTTTCATGTTAATACTTAACATGAGCCCCGCGCGGAGCACGGGGGGAATGCTGTTTTACCTTTTAGTCGAAACAGAAAATTGCTTTATAAAGGCTGAAACTTGAAACCTACTAGGATAAATAAAAACCTGACGGAGAAAGACATTCTCATTGCATTTTTTTTAAATAACTACCCTATATTCGACTATTTACATTGTAAAATAAATTGTTTCTTTTGTGTCACATTTTCATGATATAAGCATGCAAAAAGAAGTAATTTTTAACATGGATATGTTTTGCTTTGGGGTAAAGAATAAATTTCCGTCACGCAAAAAACGACATGAAAAATGTGACGCTATTAAATATCGTGCCAGGAAGTTAGAATATTATAGGAGGTAGATTGATTTTCATTTATATTCATTGAGGTACAATGTTTTCCTAATAGAAATTCCAAAATTGTATATAAAATTTTATCAGAGCTCCTAGCGGACCAAATGGTAATCAAAATGGATTGATGTTTCATAATTTCACACCAAGATCCTCTACTACATCAATTAGACAAATGTATACTTGTTTTCTCCGTGTCATGGAAAAACATTGAAGTGTCGATAAGAGGATTCATTGCCGAAAAATCATGTCCACGATTCACTGCTTTCTCATCAAATGGAGTATTTTTGTCAGGATTTTTATATTGTATTTTCTTTCTAGTATTCTTGTCTGTATTGTGTTAACTAAGTGCAAAATCAAAATGCAAATTTAGAACAGTTTATAATTTTTTTTTTCTTCTATATTTTTTTTTAAAAATAAAAAAGTTTGTTATTGTAAAAGAGAGAGAATACAAATCAACAAAAAAAACTACAATTAGATACCATGCCAACTTAACAACTGTTCTGAATGCATTTAAATAGAAAATATAAAAATTAAAGAGGATATTTGGGGAAGAGGAAATATTAATAATAGTTATTATTATTTTAAAAAAAACGAGTTTTTAAAAATAAAACTGACATGTGTAAAGCGAAGGATCGACAGGGCCAACGAAAATTTTCGACACAAAAATATAAATAATAGTTTTAAAAAAAGAAACAATAACATCTTAAAAGAACTTTTAAACAAAAACTAAAAGATAAATATCTGAAACACAAATTTGTCGAAGGCAATAAATTAGATCTTTCGTCTGTCGTTTTTGTTAAAAATACAATAAATAAAAAAGAAAAGAAGTTTGGCAAACATTTTGACAAAATATAAATTCTTTTGAAGTAGTTTTTATCTTTTGGAAAAATAATTATAATAATAATATAGTAAGCAATTTATTAAGACATGGATATTTACAGAGAAATTGTTTTGCAGCATAACAGCTGCTGTTGAAATGTTAAAATACGGAGAGAATAAGTTAAGTATTAACAAATTATTTAAAATGAATTTTGAATATTGAAAAGGAAAAAAATAGCATCTTATTAATGTATATTCTTTCAACATTTAAAAATCGTAGTTTTTGACTTCCTACAAACTAAATTTATAAGTAACAATCGTTAAAATTAATAACATACATTATTATTATTCGACAAGAAATTCGAAGAGAACATGATCATTAATTTTCTTATAAAGATGAAAATATAAATATTACTTTTCTTCTATTTTCCTGTTACATTTTGTTAGATTGAAATAATCTCAATTCTTTGGGATTGAAACTCACTAGTTAGATATAAAGTGATGCTTTCCATTTCCCTTATGCATTGAATTAAAGAAAAATAGCCGGTTAACCTTATCAGCAGCTACAGACCTATACTAATAAGCCTACTATCTTATCTCAGCAAGATAGCAGAAAATGTAATTAATGTTAATGTTAGGGTCCATGTTCAAATCACTGGGATAAAGTTCTTGAAGGATTTTCAATTCGGTTTTAGGGCGGGTCACGCAGCTGTCGCTCAATTTGCTCGTGACACCGATCATATCACTGACCAATTTAATGTGTAGAAATATACTGAAATTCTTTCACTTGACGTTGAGAAAGCATTTGAAAGTAGTTGGCTGTGTTTGGCATCAGAGGCTAATATTTAAACTTATTGTCGAGCTTAAGCTGCCAAGATGCTTAGTCTTTGTAATTTGCAGCCGCCTAACAAACAGAAAGTTCTTTGTTCACAACAACATGAAGAATTCTTAAGATGTTGAAATCTCAGCCGGAGTACCCCAAGGCTCAATATTAGGCCCTAATTTGTTTAATATAGTCATATCTGGTATCCCAAAAACAGAAGATGTGGAACTATCTATTTTTGCAGACGACACAGCATTATATTGTAGTTCTTGGATTACCAGCAGACATACTCGTATATTATACATAGGACACGATTATATTGTAGATTGGACACAATTACCAACAGACTAAGTACAGCCTTTATAAAAATTAAAAGATACTTCGCAAAATGAAGAATAAAGCTAAACCATAACATAACTGATGCTATAATCTTTTCAAGACGTCGTCCACAAAGAACTAATACTGTAATAATAACTTTTTAGCGCCATAGCGCCCCAAGGAGAAAACATTAGTTTGTTACTAAAAATGTTTTACATATGTTAACCTTTATATATATATATATCAATAACATTTATTTAACACAATAAAATTAAATAATTCACGAACTTTAGCGTGCAGAAAAAAATGCTTAAGGAATTAAATATTCTCCATTAAGCTAGATCCCGCAAATCTCATTTGACCACAAGCGATCATTTGTCTCAATGACCACACGTCGATGTTATTGGAATAATCTCCAGTACCTAGTAACCTAAGTTTTATCTCAATTGTACCTAAAATAACATGTCAGGGATTACAAGGTACAAGATGAAAAATAATCTAGACTTTAACAATTAACACAAAAAAGGGTAGTGCTCTGGAATTTGAAAGTAAAACAGTTGAGTCTCTCTAATCCGACACATATGGGTCCATTCCAAGTCAGATTACAGAGAATTGTCGGATGTTTGATAATAAATAATTATTCAAACAGAACAGGAAACAGTAAAACAAGCGTTTATTATGCGAGGTATGAGTATAGATGCACAACGACTGATTTTGTTTTTGTTTACCCTAGTGCCTCGGTGTTTCCTAGTTTCTCCCTCATTTATTAGGCTATGGCCACACCGGAGCTACCTCGCTTAGAGTCTAGCGGCTTGGTGAGTCGCCATGTAGAACAGAATGGACTGTTCGTCTAGCGACTCGCTAGGTGACTCGCCTAGTAACCAAGCGCGCGGTTTGGCCGGTCTCGTATGTTTTAGAAGGTTGGTTCACATGGATTACACGCCAGGCGACTCATCAAGCCACTAGGCTCTAAGCGAGGTAGCTCCGGTGTGACCGCTATCAATCCAGGCGCTTAGTGGCCTGGCGACTCGCCAAGCCACTAGGCTCCAAGCGAGGTAGCTTCGGTGTGGCCGCAGCCTTAGTTTTCTTATATTTACACCTAGCAAGAGGGAAGGCGGCCACAGCCTCAGTGCCGGATTACTGGATGGTCCGGACCGGTGTAGTGTCCGACTACAGAGACAACTGTATAGACAATCAAACTTTTCTTATTTGCAGACAATCAAGCAAATAAGAAAAGTTTCCGTGAACTGGCATACTGCGTACATTACCTTTTCACCATCGCTATGTTTTGGTGTCATCCATTTGGACGGCCGGTAACGTCTGTTGCCAGCTTCAGATAAGTTTAAAGTCTCTTCCGTATCTGACTATTGTCTTGGGTTCTACCTAGTAAAACCAAACGTAATAAAACCTATAAACGTTAAAAGCTTCATTTGCGACTTTAAGACCAAGATCCCACATATCTGTTCTTGTGTAACTCTATCCTTATATAGGACACATATTAAATTTGAGCTTTGGAGTAATCCCGAGAACTCAGTTTCTTTATATAAACTATATTCTCTTCAATAAAAGATCATTCTATACCATTTTTACCCAGTAAGACCAAACTCATGAACAACTGACCAACAAAATGAAACCAGTAATCATTTAAAGAGTCTTTTGAGTTTTGAGACTTCTTGACCAAGATCCCACATATCTATTCATGAGTAACTCTATTTGACACTTATTAAATTTGAGCTTTGGAGTAGTCCCAAGAGCTCAAATTTACATAAACTTCATTCCCCTCAGTTAAATACCCTTCCTAAAATAGACAATTCTACTACTAATGTTTCTAACCTTACAATCCGCAGCGAAAATAGGGTAATTACGAATTACGAACACCCTGGTTGCTAAGAGCTACCCTGCTTTTCCCAAGAAACATTTACGACAACGTACTATATAATACTGTATAAAACTGGAAATTATTAGCATTTTGCACAAATTAATATGCTAAATTCCTGTACACATTTATTTACAAATTACCTTATTTAACTAGAAAATATTTCGACCTTCATATACATTATTGTTTATTTATACAAATTACTAAGTAGTTAAATTTGTTAAAATTATTATTTAGACTATTTAAATTTTTATTATTCTATTTTTTTTTCTTTTTTAAAAGTCTATTACCACAAATAATTTAAAATTGAATCATTTAGTTATTTATTTAATATCTTATAATTGAATATTTAATGAATAAATTTTCATTTAATGGCTGAATATAACAGGTTATAAGAATATAACAGATGTATAAACGGGAATTTTAATTTGTATAGTATATATTAAGTTATAAAGGAAATAATAATAAATAATTCAATTAATAAGCAAGGTGATGCAGGCGATTTAAACATAATTGAAATGTGCAAGTCCGCGGTTAGCACGTTTAATAGATAAAAACCATTAAAAAACAATTAAATTGGCTAATTGAAATTCTTTTAATAAACAACAAGTGAAACATTTTCATATATGTATATAAAACTTCAAATTATTCAGTTCTAGGTTTCTGTACGAAGTACGAAAAGAAACCTTATATATAACGGCTCTGTCTGTTTTTGTGTCCGTTGGCATGTTTCAATTCATAAACTCAGGAACATTAAATTCGGCACACAGGTGCATCTCACCATTTTTGACAACTGTACACTTTTTGGAGTTTTCACACGTAATATTTTCAAGATGCGCTTTCAAACGCCGGCCAATATGGGGGGCGACTAAAAAAAAAGGTTTTAGTCACCATGACATGTTATACATCAATTTAAAGGTCTTGAAGTGTAGAAAAAGAATCTGCAACTATTAAACTTTTACACTTAATAATTTTAACTTTAGCGCACAGAAACCGACGATTATCGCCTCGCGTACTTACTTGTTTTGTCAAATTATTCAGCTTGTTCCTAAATTATGCAGTTAGTTGTCAAGTTATTCAGATGACTGTCAGATTATTCATTTTGTTATCAAATTATTCAGCTTGTTGCCACATGATTTAGTTAGCAGTCAAATTATTCATTTTGTAGTTAAATTATTCAGTTGTTTACAATTTGTTGTCAAATTATTCACTTTGTTCTAATACTATATCCAAATCATCAAGCGGTTAAGGGAGGCATTCATAAATTTAAAATTCAAATGACACTGACTGACTGACTCTAAAATCACGGGTCCTATGACCATTTGTGACATTAATGTAGATAGGTCATTCTTAGCTCCTTAGTGCTCACTAAGAAATTATTGGAGGAAAAACCTCTGCTTTTTCTGAATAGTTAATATTAAGACATGCTTCTCCAGTAGTGGGGGTCAATTACCAATTAAGGAGTTTTTCAAATTATATTTGCAATTCTTTAGGGGCTATCCAAGTATTCTCGCTTATTAAAATAATATTAATGATCCAATCCAAAATGGTACCCTTTGTAATAATTTTATAGTGTCGTGGTGGATTCTTTTAGGGTAATAAAATAAACTAACGTTTACATGGCGACTGGATATGAAATTAACGTAATCTAGAATACCATTAGTTACCATGTTATAATATTGTTGTTTTTTATGTTATATTTTGTAATTATTACCTAGTCAGACTACTATTATTGTTAATTTTAATGTTTTGTTAATGTGTTACGATGGTTGAGTTTGAGTGTAAGTGAGGAGATATATCCGGTTTTGATATAATAATGTTTGACGAAGGAACGAGACTGTTCCAAATATATTCACCTACTTTTTTCACTTTCTTGTAACGATCCTCACATAAATCACATTACAGGTATTGTTGTCAAGATGAGTTAAGTCATTGTTATAGTTAATAATATGTTACGTCGTCCATCTAATTTTTTAAAAATATATATGTTTTAGGCTTGATAATGGCTGGTTAAGCCGAAACGTCGCCATGTAAACGTTAGTTTATTTTATTACCCTAAAAGGATCCACCACGACACTATAAAATAATATTAATGGTTTTTTTGACGTTGGTTTATATAGATAGACTAATCCAATTAATATAAACACTAAAGATAACACACTTAGTAAAGCACGGCAAACCGTGCTGTAGGTATTGTATATTGTTGTTTTAATGTTTAATTGTATGAATATTTATAAACTATTCTTCTTTCGACACCTCTTTCTGCTTACAAATTCTTTTTGGTGTTTTGCTATAGAGATGAAAAATTAATAATAATAATTTTTGGCGGTTTATTTACATTTCTATAAACAAAAACAGTAAATTATAACAGAACAGCAATTCTGTCACTTCATTCGTCTACTCTATTGTATGATCAGTACATGTGTACACATTGTTGTACACATTGTTCAGTACATGTGTACACATGTTTGATATACACTATTGTATGTCAAAATATGTCACACCTTTCTGGGATTCGAACATAAGTAGTGTTGCTCACAAACCGTCCCCCACAATAATTACTATAAAAAGGATGGAAGGAGAGATAAAAATGCACCTAGTCTTAGTGCTGGGAATCCAAACACGTTGGCTGAGTTTGCTACGAGTAATGAGAAATGATCTTCACTTACTTCTGAATTATTGCTAGGGGAAGGCTTTGGCATCCCTTGTCACTAGCCTCCATACTTCTCGTCTCTTCATGTAACCTTTTACTGCCAGTTCTTGACTCTAAACGTTTTCAGATCTTCAACCTCCACTGTCCATCGTTTTCTCGGACTTCCAATTTTTCGAGTTACGAATGGTTGAGGATTGAGTTCTTAAATATTTTTTACATTCTCATATAAATAGAAAGTATTGTGAAGGCACAACAATTTCTACATTGAGATTTTGATGGATTTACACGTTTTGAGGTCCCCTTAATCCAAAAAAGTGTTTTTTAAAAAATATCTGTCTGCCGTCAGTCTCCTGTGCAAATGCGTGGAGCCAAAACTGCTGGGCCGATTTGGACGAAATTTATTTTTTAAATATCTAATGGATTAGAGACTTAAGTTAGAATGGTACACAATATGTATCAAAGAAAATTTATAATAAGAACATTAAATTAATAGCAATATATATCCCTTCTCTTCTAGAGATTCCAATAATAATTTATATTAAAGAAAAACTATTTTTATTATTACTCTTATTATAAGGAATAAATTATTATGTAATGAAGCTATTTTTATAATATTTTATGTAACATTTTTATAACAAGGGTAAGAATTTATTTATATATTTGGTTTGGATAATATTTTAACATACTTTAATTTATTAGATAATGGATAATATTTTATAGCATACTTATTTAAATTATTTTAGAAGCTATTAAGTAATTTTAACGCCATGAGTAAAACTGATTATCAGGGATCATGAAATAATCATTAAGGGGACCTATAAACCTTAATATTAAAAAATAAAAAAACTCTAAAGATACAAAGAATATATATATAATTGACCAATTTGGATTTTAAACTAGCGTTGATTTTGTAATAGGGTAATCTATTTAGCATACAATAAACCCTTTATTGTCTCCCTAATTTAGATCTTGTCGTTTACCTACGCTCAAACTCTCAACTATTAACTATAATAATAGAGATATAATGCCATCACATTGTCATGATACATTTGCCTGATTAAATAGGCAGAAAACAGAAAATAAAATATTAGCACCCATTTTAAATTAGGTAATTGCATTGAAATTAAGTGTTTTTGATTTGACAGAAGTTTTATATAAAGCCACAAATGTATCCTTCACTTTTGTGAAAGAGATAGTTGTAATTTTTTATTGATTGTTCTTTTTTTGATTAAGTCACATCGTAGGATGGAGTTTTGTTTAATAAATATCAGACTGCACCTTAAATTTTTATAATAAAGGATTTTATCTCTATACCCTCATTTTACGTTATGTAGTTTAAGAATGTACTAATTTTGTCTCCGAGTTTTGAGCAAAATATGCATGCTTGCTTGCTTGTAAAAATTTTTAGATAGCTGATCGATAGACCTTTAGAGTCAACTATTTACTTTTAAGATTTGAACAATATTTATAATAGTTACTTGACTTTGACTCATATATAATAAATCATTATAGCTGATTATTATTATTGTTAGACATCATAATTGTTAGGCTCATATAATAAATCATTATAGCTGATTATTATTATTGTTAGACATCATAATTGTTAGGCTCATAGGGTTCACGCCTTATATGAGGATCTAAGAAAAACGATTATCAAAAAATAATGTCTGAATTGAAGGAAATATATATTGTACATACCCAAAGGACCACCTTAAAAAGGAAAATAAATTAATATGAACAAAAGATATTTTTAACGAATGAGCATTATAATATAAAAAATAAATTATAAGTGGCACACGCCACGATGAATAAATTGGTTACCAGCAGTTGTTTTACATGAGTATTAAAATTAAAATTGAAGTTAAATAACTGATAAATTGTCTGTATTTGTTCCGAACCCAAATACAGACAATAGACCATAAAAAAAGAATGAATTTAATGTAAGTGAAGCTTCATTCACGCTCACGCATTCATACAAGTTAAAGGTTAAGTTAAGTTATACAAAAAAGACCAAATTGGTTCACACCAAAACAATCATTCACACACACATTCACACTGAAGTTAAATGAAAGATACATAAAAATTAAAATTATTAATTAAATTAAATGGAATTAGCCGTTAGTGTCTGGCAGCATGCCGCGACGTAGGTGCTAAGATCTGACGTCTTCTACCTGGACTCGATGATTTAAGTTGAATAAAAGATGTAAAAGCTGAGGGCCCTGAGACTAAATTAATTAATTAATGAAAGTTAATGATACATGTAGTTGGAGGTTGGAGACACGTGCATGTGTCCGAAGCGCTTCTACCAAGCGAAGCGTCTCCTAGCAGGTCCTGAGTTCGAATTTGTCCGGTGTATCGATGTATATACGTTTTTGAGAAGACATCCGAGTTCCAGCACAAGCAAGAAGAGTGATGTCCTTTCTGAATATAATGACGAAAACGAAAGAGGTTGCATCGTGGTTATCCCGATAAATAATCTTCTTGCGTTATTTATAACAAATATCAAATTAAACGTAATTTTAGTGTAGAAAGTGAATTTGAACGTAGAAAGTGACGTGTCGGTTTGAAGAAATCGTGTGCTAAATAGTGCCATTTTTAAAGAAAAGAATACATCATAAATAATAAAGTAAAAAATATAATTAACAACTGTTGGTCTCCAACAATAATTGCTCAACCGTTGATAACCGAAAATAGACTCTAAATCAAATTTGGAAAACATGGTTAAAGTCGGTAAAACTGCAGTTATCCAGCCACATATGAAAAGAGGTTAGGAAATGGGGGGGCCCTCAATCAAATGTACTGTTAATACAAAGGGATTTTATACCTAAAATGTATTAATTATATAGATATAATCTTTCAAATTTATAAATCCTAAAAATGAACTCTTTTGACAAAGGGATATAATCTCTTAAGTGTATAAATCAAGCAAAATTGTGCCGCCAAGCGATTCTCGACTGTATGGATAACTGCAGACTGCAGATTAGCCGATTATTTAGTTTTTAAGTGTTTTACGTATATATCGTATTAAAACTATTCAAAGTATATAATGGGTCATAATGTCTTTCTTAAAACAACGAAAAACTTGTGATTCAAAAGGTCTTTCACTCTGACCTTTATAAAACAAATATTATGAGTGAGAACGGATAATTAAGCTACTAGGATGGAAGGTCTTCAATTAGTGACACTTTATTCTAGGAAGGAGATGATTTCAACCACGCCAGAATAAACATAGATAAGAGTTCACTTAGGTTCTGCAACACGCTCCATTTTATCATAACCTTGCATGTCTGAAAAGAAAAATATTTAATGAACTCCACCACCCAAGACTATTTACGGATTATAATTAGGCAGATTTTTACCAATTCGTAGATCTAATGAAAGTAGCGTTATTTTTTATCTATCTACTATTTATTATACTCTTTCGACTAATGAAGATGACAAATCATTTTAATAATTATAGCAGCAGGGATTATTTGATATAAAAAGATCAAAGGGTGTTGGGTTTGATTCTAATCAAAATTTAAAAACATTAAATACCTTCATGCACGGCAATGAAGTGCCTAAATGCATAGAAAATTTGCTAAATGGGAAAGTTCCTGAAGCTAGCAATAAATAGTGACTTTAATGGATATTATCATGAAACTTGTAAAGAGACTGTACCTCCGTGCAAAGCTCTCTGACGAATTTTAGACTCACCTATCTAATTAGTATGTAATTTATGTTTCTTATGCTTGTGTGTATGTGTAAACATTCTTTATTATACTTGAAACTTGCCTGCAATAGCTGCAAACCTTCTGTTAACCATTTGTAAATAGTATGTGTAAAGCCAGTGAATCTTATAATCTTCGAATTGCCATGCAAATCTTAACAAGTACCTATTATTAAATATGAAAGCATCGATAGAGGTCAACTTAAAGGAACAATAAATTATCTCTCCACGTTAATTGGAATTTGTTTATTTAACAAAGCAGCTTTCAGCCTTCATGAGGCCGTGTTACTATTATAAATAAAGATAGTGTTACATTTATAAATTAATTAGTAAAAGGTGATTCTACTTCTTATCGGAGATCAAAGTCATTAGTTGTTCAATTTAGTAATGATCAATATTCAATTTTCGGGCACTGCTTGATTCAGCTCAATTATACAACGGCCAGATTTGTTGGGTATGTACCAAATTTTATCTGATTAAATTTGATTAGGTTGTCAGTTCTAATTTATTTGATAATCAATTATCAAACAAGCACTGCTTGAAGCTAAAACTTATTCTCATTTAAAACACAGCTCAAATAAATAAAGTATTATATACATTTAGTAAAAAAAAACAACGAATATTTAGTATAAATACTATGGTACTTCTTTAGATTGTTACTCCCCCATGTTTTTTGGAATATAAATGACTGACTCAATGACTACAAAGAGATTTTAGTCCAATGTACTTTGGAACAAAGGAATATCGCACTTCTGCTTTTATAAGGGGAGTAACAGCCTAAAATAAGAACATCCCGTACACTTTCTTTAGAATGTTACTCCCCTCTTTTTTTTATAAGGGGAGTAACAATCTAAAGAAGTGCCAATACTAAATTCCATTTGATTAAAGCTTGACTTTTAAATATATGTTTGAGTAAGCAGATCAAGTGTATGCTAGTCAGCCCACAGCGAGGGTCTGTTGGTAACACAGTATTGTTTATGTAGTACCTATTGATGGTGCTGTTATTACGTATTAAGGCGCAATTCCAATGAGGCAACACTGACCGACAAGAAGCATGCTACATGTTTCCTAGTGTTGCCTGTTTCTAGGTGTGCCACAAATTTGTGGCTTTTGCCTCCCCCTGTCGCATGCGCTTTGTCGCCTATCTTTGTAGCATGCATCTTAAACGATTCCATCTAGGCAACTTCAGTTTAGTGCATCATGTCTTTAGAAACGATCGCGGCGGCTGCATATTTGGTAATTGCTTTACAACGTAAAAGCCACGTTGGTGGAGGAGAGAATTGTACGTTGGTGGTACAGAATCTCGGAATGATTTTTTCGACAAATTGGTTGCTGACGACGAAGCTCTATTTCGAAATTTTACTCGAATGACGAGAGAAGATTTTGAGTTCTTGCTTGAGAAAGTCTCACCTATTACAATGAAATCTAATACCAACTTTCGTGAGGCAATACCATCTCGTGCGAGGACGTTATTAACATTGAGATATTTGGGTTCGGGTGATAGCTATCCATCACTTATGTATTTGTTTCGGATATCTGAGCCAAGCATTTCTCGAATTATTCCAGAGGTATGCAGAGCTCACATTACAATCGTACTTAATTGATAACTGCTTAAACTTATCATTTTTTACTGTATTGTCTTTATAAATATTAATTTTGTTATTCCATAACTCGGGGGAATTATGATAGTCCTCAATGAACAATGTAGTTTTATATATATTCCACTCCATGTCGCATGCTACATGTTGCCCAAATGTTGCCTCAGTGGAATTGTGCCTTTACTCTTCAAAAAAGTGTAATATTTCTCACAACTGGCTACCATGCATAGCGCGCGTTCCACCTACAGAGCGTTATTTTTAAAATGCTAAAAAGCCTACTTTGAACTATCCTTAAAGGCTTATAAGTCTGATATTCTCAAAACACATAAACAAACTTCTGATATTTTTTTTTGCCAGTATATCGGTCTGCAAGCATATAAATACATCGAAAAGGGCATAATTATTTTTTTTTAAAAAAACGTACCTACTTTGTCAATGGAAAAAAAAATTCCGAAATTTCCAAAAAGTGCTATCATAAGCTGCTTTTGGTCGAAGAATGTTCAGGTTTTTTTCAGATTGTTTTGCACTTTACATAAGTGAGATAGAGGGGGGGGGGGGGGGGAGGTGCACTTTTCACACCAACTTCAAACTCGCCTACGCTCACCCTATCAAAGCTTATAACCAAAAAAAGTATATATTTTTGTAATCAGCTCGACGTACCCTGTCATATGATAACCACACAGTCTCCAAAAAAAAAAAAAAAATTAACATTTGTTTTTTTTACCCTTATTTTTTTTGAAAAATCATTTTTTTAAGTCGCTACATTTTTAAAATGTGTGAGTAGTACATTCTTATTATTCACCATATGTGTAAATGAAATAGTACATGCGTCTAGAGCGGAAAGTAGCATTTTGCATGCGCGAGTGTGGAGATTGTAGCGAGTGATAGCGAGGGTAGTAAAACCACACGAGCAAAGCAAAATGCAGTTTTCGCACAAGTTGCGTACCGTACTTTATCTACGATTGTTGGATATTAATAATAAATACAGAAAAAAACAGTTACTTTAATTAAACAAACAGCAAATTAGTTTTGTTAAATGTAAACAAACACGCTAATTGTGCGATAAGGTGAAGAATTATGAAACGGGCATGCGCAATGTATACAACTACGAAAAGAATAACTTTCTACGCATCTAAACAGAGATAAAATGTAATGTTTAGTTTATATGTCTTTATTATTGAGTATTATTTTATTGCTGTATCTCTCTATTGATAATTAACTTGTCGTTACGGTATCCTGAACTAGTGATGCAACTAGGGGCTCTTGATCCATAATTAAAGCTTTGATAATGGCATTTGCTTCGTCATAATTCAATTTATGTTTGATTGATCGACCAAAACAGAGGATAAACTTTGAGAATGATCTTAATAATTAGGAAATCTGTGAGAAATTATCAGCTTGATCATCAAACATCTGATAGTATGGTTGAATGATCTGACCCGAGTAATGAAGTCGATCAACTAAAACGTTATCCCATTGTAGATGGGAGGCATAAGGCAAAGCCACAAGTCATGTCTTTGACGAGACGATACTAACGTTGACATATTGATCATTAGTTTGGAGCATTGTTCCGATTGTTACGTTCTCCAGCGTGTAATTGTTGGAGGGGGAGTTTGTGCTTTTATGTTTCTCAAAACACACCCTCCTCTTCCTCCTCTCCGTTCACCATCTGGGACTGTTCTGACGTTTGACATGACAAGTTCCTAGATTAATCTGCAAACCGGGTTTCTCATACGGAATTGTGGGGGTGTCGCTTGTCACTACACTTTTCCCCGCGTTTCCTTGTCTTTAGATGTTCGCGGATGGAAAAGCCGACAAACCGACGTCAACCTCTATATTTCTCTTGACAAGAGTTTGTTGATGCCACGGTTTTAGTACTCTGTAAATATATTTATATATATATATATATATATGTACATAGTTTTCTACCCTCACTCCGGTTTCGCTTGTTATTAAATATAACCTTCTAGTAGGGAAGGCTATAGAATTGGCGAGACGTCTGTCAACGGTAGGAGAGTGGGGGAGTGTATAAGTCGTCTGAGAGGAAATAGGGTGGAGGGTCGGGGAGGCAGAAAAGCCGCCAAATCTAATTGGTGGTTGGTAAAAGGAGGCGGTAAGTGACAGGTCTGAGGGGCTGTTTGCCAGTGACTCCCTGACAGGCCTCGTCAGGGACAACTTATTCCATTTTGTGTAATACAAGGGGCCACGGTATCGATCCTTTCCGGGCCCTCACCTGTCAGAGCTAACGACAGCACCTCTCAGCCTCTAACATTGACGAGGCCCCTTTTTAAACCGACACCTTGGATAAAAACCCTATCTGACTTGGTCTCAACTCCCTTACAACTAATTAATATTATCGACAGACCCTCCTCTTCACCAACAATATCTTCAAGAGACAGCATCTCAAAGTTCTATAAGTTTAAAATCAACTCTATTTACTCATTTCCTGATTAATCATTTCCATTTTCTACTTTATTAGTTACATTATGCTTCGAGCTTGACCTAGAGGCACTCCAAGTGTCAAGCAGTTTTGTACATATACCATAAAATTTACTTGTAATTAAAGATAATTTAATGTGAGAATGGATTCATATGAATATATTAAGTTGCGTGTTTATCTACAATTAAGCAAATACAAGCACATGTTTGTCTTTGCTCAAGTAAACCTAAATTTTCCTTATCAAGCTAGAACTGAGTATCTCATCACAATAGGGAAAATGTCAGGGTTTTTTTATAATTTAAAAAAAAAAAAACATTTTAGGCATAGATATATAGGTCCTAAGTATAGATATTCATACCTCATATGTAATTATAAAGATAGTAAGGTAACAACTGTATTATTAATAAATATATTTAAAGTAGTTTAGATCACATGACTAAATTTAGTCGATTTTTTGTATACTCTTTTGCTCTTCTACTTTTTTACTTAAAAATTAGGGGTGGAAAAGTTATCATAAATCAGCCTCTTCCTTCACTTTTACTTAAAGGTGAATTTATAAAGGATTTAAACGTTACAGAATATCAGACATCAAATTTTGACCAATTAATGGATAAATGTGATAGATTTAAATAGTAAACATATAATAAAAGGCATATTGTTATGCTCGTCGCTCGTTTAATAGTTATTATTCAGTGGATGACCTCCAGTTTTTGTTATTACTGGATGCTTTTTGTTGGCGTATACGTTTATACTATCATACCATTCTTTCTATTTCTAAATTTGCCAGCTATCATCCCTATAATGGTCGGATGGTTCATACCTCTACAATCTGTAAGACAACTCTACTATGTCCCAACCAATGCATTGCTTTTGACCAGAACATGCGTCACTGGGCACTTAGAGCTACTACCTCGTCATTTTACTATTATTAAGTAAAATAGGTAGCTACTATAATAATATGGAAAAAATAGGATTCTAACAGCTGTCTTAGCTGTGGGTTGTTATTGACAAAGTTTTATTGATCATCTTATAATTCTAGGATTCTCAATGGAGACAGCATGGAAAAGTTTTCGTTTTTGTCAGTACAAGTTTGAAACTCTCGCTGAGATTCTGTTAAAGCCCTTGAGAAAGATGTCCGGCCCAACCTAATTAAGCCACTGTACAATATAAATAAAGACTACATCAAAGTAGGGTATAAAGTGTACACCCAGTGGCAGAAGGTTGTCAGAAGACATTGTTTAACAAAGCATGATCAGTTATAGAAGGAGGAGACAGGAAGTGAGCGAGTAGTGTAGTTGTCTCCGTGTTATAGTTGTTGTCGCTTAGCAAGGCAGATAGGCACGTCGAGGCCGACTATGACTGATTGCCACTGAAAGCCGCAGATTCACAAGTAGCTCGTTAGCCCGGTTAGTCGTGGGCTCCCGCCGAGTTGATGGATGGATTTCGCCTTATCTGGGCTCCGGGACTCCCCTGTCCTATGATCGATCGACTTCACCTGGGACCCCACCTCCTCCTCTTATCGCCTTTTCCTTCCAACACTCCCACGACATCGCTCCCTTTAATGGTTGGACGGCTCGGCCCCGTACGATCTACAAGCAGAAGCGACTCCCTCCCGACCGAGATATTGACCGGGCTTCTAACCAGACCATCCGTCATTGTGGTGTCACTCGACGGAGCTACCACCTCCCCCGCGGTCTAACCCTGTCGACTTGGCATCGGTAAACTTGTTATTTCAAGTAGGTATAACGACTAACGACGATAATACTTCACATCTATTTCTACCCGCTCCTTTTTGTAGAGAAACCTTTTTTCCCTCTGTCCGACCTTGGGAAAATAAGATAGATGAATCAATATTTTCTTATCAGTTGTACAGCTGGATATACATTTTTTAAGTCGTCAATTTCTTTAATGGTTCTCCATTAACATCTTTCCTAACTGACACATATAATCTAAAATTACAAAGATACGTGCTTAAAATCTTATAGGCGAATGGGTAATTTAACCTAATTACACTGATATTTACATTATACAAGGTTCTCTCCTGCTGAGAATAACCAAATTAATCATATTTATTTATCAATTAATTATCACACTATTTCTCTGCCAATAGCGTTTATCTGGGGGCACGGCAGTGCCTCGGCCAAGTCGAGCACAGCCGTACCAGCCGTACCATTCACTGGAACCATCTAAAGGCATTTTGGACCCCCCCTCTATCATCTTATTAAAGATACTTAGATGTGTAAAATTAATTTTAAGTTAGAGTTCATTACAAACTGAAAGAGAAATAAAACTTTTTCACCTCTGCCCAAATTAGCTCATAAGATATAATATTATGATCCCTTTCTTGTATACTGGATGTATTACATGACCCAGTAGAACGTACTTGCATTACTTGGACGTAGTAGAACTTACTTGGACCGGACCTATTATACCTATATATAGACGCCTTATTTTTTACACAAGTGTATTTTTATTGGGATAACAACTTACCATAGTGCTATTGAAAAATTAATATAACCTTGCAAATTTAAGTTTCATGTTCTCTAAATCCAGATTAAAACTTTAATATTTTAAGCGGAAATGCGAAATATTTGCGGTCCTTTAGTAAAATAATTTTGG
The DNA here is from genome assembly GCA_951217055.1 of Gerris lacustris. Classification (NCBI taxonomy): domain Eukaryota; kingdom Metazoa; phylum Arthropoda; class Insecta; order Hemiptera; family Gerridae; genus Gerris; species Gerris lacustris. The sequence continues at coordinate 28,774,832 of OX578282.1, forward strand.
TGGTTCACAATTGCGCACTTTTAGAAAGCCCTGAGATAAATCATATTCCAATTGCACTATACAGCTAGTTGAAATTTTAAAAGTAATAAATTTACAAGTAAGAAGAAAAATGAAAATATAAAACAAAGTTTTATTCAAAGTGTTTTTAATTTCACTATAAAGGATTTTTTCATTATTCATAAAATTGTATTATTAACCATTTATGAAAATAAACATATAAAGATAAAATTTAAAAAAATGGAATGAGTATAAAAAGGGGTGAGAGAAGATTTTTACATTTTTATTTTAAAGTGTGAATTATCAATCACGCATAACAGACACAGCGATGGATTTATTCCAAACACTCTTTTCATTAGATTCCACTGCAAAGTTGAATAACATGACAGAATTTTTCAATAAAATATTCAAGAGGGTTTTTTTCTCCTCTACACAAAAAAATAGAGGGGGGGGGGAGGACAAAGTGGGAAATTGTATACGTGGGGCAGGTTGGAAGTGTTAGTGTAAGGGTCGAGTATGCGAGTGAATGATTCAATTTTTAATACCGTAGATGCCGCCCCCAGGTTTAGTATACCACCTCAAGCATTCACTAGACATGACATAAATATAAAAACACTTTTAATCTTATTTACCTTTATATATTTATTTATAATCATTTGTTTTCAGGGGTCGGAGGCTCGATTCTCGGCACAAGAATGCTTTTTTATCTGTATGACTCCTTTCCTTTTTAGTACTAAGTAATTAATTAAATTCTATAAGGGTTTCCATCAATTAGAAATAAAATTAATATTATGTTTGTCTTATTACAAACTATCAATGCTAGTTATTAATTCAGAAGATTGGATATACCAATTCATATTTACATCGATAAAAAATCTGAGTAGATTAAATTTGAGTAGACGATTAAAATTAATATGGGGCTATCTATGAGCTACTTTATCCAAATTTCATCAAAATTGGATATCTACTTTTAAAGGTAAGGGAGTTAGAAAAAACTTTGTCATTGACATATCAAAATATCACGAGTGTCAGCCAAACATACTAGTTACAGAAGAACATAGTTAAAACAACTTTTTGTCATTGTTTATAGTTTAAGGCATGTAATTATATGTCAAAAATTCGATGAAACGTTTATAGAATTTTTGCGTCTTCACTCTAAAAACTAAATTATTTATAAGAAAGATTAAAATAAAAATACTTATAGTTAAACATACACCCGCTAGGGTAGACAATTACGTTTTAATACGACAATAATTCTTCTAAACGAGGTTTAGATAAATTAAGATCTTTTTACATATCAACAACTAACTACGAAATGGGATGAACATGGTAGCAAGACTGTAATTAATATCTATTGAAAAGAAAGTTAACATTGTCCAAGATACAAATTACACGTTATAAAAATTATATTATATTATTTTTATATAAAATGTATATCTAAAGTATTTATAATTTTTTCACAGCACTCTACCCATGCTATAATTAGCCACATGAAAAATGTTATACTGAGGTAAAGGGAAAAATTATCCAATTTTACGAACAATAATTCCGACTTGAAGATAATAATATGGAGCTCTCTTTAAAAGTAATTATTGTAATTTTATCCGTTTACAATAATTTTCAGTTTAACCACCCATAATTTTTAAAAAATATATAAATGTACAATTTTTTTCGCTCCGTCGAATTTTTTTTATTGCTAGTTAAAGAATGTGAATAATAATTAACAATAAATGTTTACTATAAATATAAATATATATATATATATATATATATATATATATATATATATATATATATATATATATATATATATATATATATATATATATTCTTTGAGTATAAAGAAAATTTATATTTAAAATTCCAGATAATCAAACTCAATCAAGAACAGTTTTAATAATATTTTAATATTTAGTATAAGGTAGAAAAAATTAAAAATATATATTTATAAATGCTCCAAAGAACAGACTAATCGACTATATATTCATTTTTTTTATAAAAATTATAGAATATAAAATCCAATCTTGGTGAAAATTCATATATAATTATGTTTGAAGTATAATGATTCAATTATATATAGTTTTCATAAATATAGGTAATTTCATACTTTTTTGATTATGTAGTAAATTTATATCTGGAGTTGGTTGGAATGATTTGGTTATCTGAAAGGATGATTGATTTTGATGATGGCATTTTGAAGAGGCCCAAAAACAAGTTTATGGATAAAAAAGCTGCTGAACGAAAATACTAGCTGACAAAATTGCTGGCCATCTTGCTTCATGGCCTTCAGTAAGAAAATATCATTTATTCGATCAAACTAAGGATGCATTATTCGATAAACAAGGGAGTTGCTTACTGAACTCCTTTGAGAATGATCCCTGCAATGGTAATGCCTGCAACTCCCTCGAGAATCATCCCAGTAATAGCAATGCCTGAAACTCTCTCGAGAATGATCGCAGTAATGGCAATGCCTGCAACTCCCTTGAGAATGATCCCAGTAAAGGTAATGCCTGTAACCCCCTCGAGAATGATGTTTTTGCAGTAATAGCAATGTCTGCAGCTCCCTCGAGAATGCTCCCAGATCCCAGTAATAGCAATACCTGTAACTCCCTCGAGAATGATTCTAGTAATAGCAATGCCTGGAGCTCCCTTGAAAATGATCGCAGTAATAGCAACGCCTGCAACTCCCTCGAGAATGATCCCAGTAAAAGTAATGCCTGCAAGTCCCTCGATAATGATCCCAGTAATAGCAATGCCTGCAAAGATCTTAAGAATGATTCCTGTAATGGAAATGCCTGAAACTCCCTTGAGAATTATTCCAGTAATAGCAATGCCTGTAACTCATTTGTGAATGGTCCCAATAATGGCAATTCGTTAATTCCTGGCTTAGAATGATGCCTGTATACTGTATATTGGGTTTGAAACGTCAGTAGTCACTAAATCTGTGACGCAGTCTCCTCTGGAAGGTATACGCTTATTTGACTCTCACCACGTAAACAATATTAAGAAGTGTAATTGCGTTATTGCTTGAGTACATTAGAAAGATATATAATATATTGCATAAGTAGAAGATCTTGGGACGACAAAAAAATATAATATGTCTAATCAGGCAGGATTAAATTGTAAGCAGAATCTGTACATAGTTTCGGTTCTATTAAGATCTTTATCAGTGTCTAAGTACAAACATTACTTAACAATAAATTGGTCAATTATATGCTTTCAGCATACACAAAGTAGGCAGTTTAACAATAAGAAATCGGCCCAGTAGCGTAACTTATGAACCACTTATTATTATAAAGTAAAACAAATGCCTTTATATGCATTATAATTGTCCAAACACAATGAAACTACTTCGAATTGTCTAGCCCAATCCGTTTCTAATTATTATAGGAGAAATAACAAAAGGAAAAATTCCTCCTTTTTGACAAAGAATAACAATGAGTTATTTCAAAAATTTTCGAAATTGGTGGGTACGAAAAACGCAATTTTAAGGACACAGCGCAAAAATTAATTGGTACATAAACGAAACCAAATATATATTTGTATTCAGGGCGTCCTCACATCTTTCAATTTCCGTTAAAAAATGTAAAACTCCTTAGATTAGAACCGCTAGTTTTTGAGGGATGATTTATTGGCCCTATGATTTTCTTGTGATAAGGTTATTACAAATCAAAACTGCAAAGTTTTTTGGGATTTAAAAAGTTTGTTTGTGTGTTCGTATGTTTGTCTAACCTAATTGGCATAAAAATCGACCGATTTGAACGGAATTCGGCACACAGGCTTACTTCAGCATTTGTGACAACTGCATGGTATTTGGAAATTTCATACTTAATAGCTTTAAGATGGCGGCAATATGGCAAACGACTAAAAGAAGGTTTCAATCAGCATGGCATGCTTACATTGTTGTAAAGAATTTTAAGAGTAAGAAAATAATATATGTAGATTTTACAATTGAATATTTTAAAGATGGCGCTCAACATGGTGGATGACTAAGAAAAAGATTTAAGTCAGCATGCCATGCTGTACATCGTTTTAAAGGTATTTGGGAGTAGGAAGTGTGTTCGGAAAAAGCAGGAAAGAAAGTGTAAGAAACTGAAAGTTTATAGCAAAAAGCGAAGACAAATGTATCATGAAGCAAGGACATAAAACAAAGTTGAAGTGTGCAGGTCATGCTTACTGGTGGGCTAGGATAGTGGCTAGGCTAGGATAGTAGCTAGCTAGGCTAGGCTGAGTAGACCCCATACGGAAGAGTATACGTAGAGGAAGGCTAGCAAGAAGATGGCCAGACGAGTACGTGAAGAGAATGGGTAAGCTATGTATGACACAGACAGATGTGGAAAAAAGCTAAACGATGGCTAAGAAGTGATATCTCATATCTTCAAAAAGTCATGTTTATAGGAGGAACAAAAAACGATTTAAAAAAATAAATTTACATTAACTGACTAAGTTTTTTACGAGTTTTATAAATTTGTATAATATTTAACATGTATAACTGAAACATTGGTAACTGTCAAATTATAGCAGTTCATAAAATAATGTAGTTACGAGTTCTCACTATGTCCCTTCTTTAATAAAGTGACCACATACGAGGTTTCACTTACGAATTAGCAGCTCAGTTATGAGGTGTCACAACTAACCTTCACCAAAACTCTTACGAGGTGTAGTTACAAGCTTTCACGTAACAAATAGTTTGCGAATCTGATACCATATCACACGACTGCCCATTTTCTATGTGATGGATTTTTTTTTCACTTACGAAATCTCGCATGTACTTGGGACAAGCCTCCCACGGCCAATATAATGAAAACCTCAAAATCACCATTTTGGTAGTTACGAGGTATCACTTTTTAGCCATGTAAAAGTGCCATTTTACATGTAGCTGTACATGTAAAATGATACCTCTAAACAAGAACCCCTCAAAAAGTGAGACTTTTGCATCGGAAGAAGCGTTGGAAAAGCTATTATTATATTTATAAATATACACATTACAAAAATATTTAAAACTCCGATTACAACTAATATGGTAACATATTTTAAAAATAGTAAAACTAAAATATTGATGAGTGTTTAAGTGTTTAAAAATAATTGAAGGGGTTTTTTAGAAAATTAGGAGTTGAAAGATTGGAAAGATAACAAGGGTATCTACTAACAGTAACATGATTACTATTTTGTAGCGACCCTTAGGTTATGTATCAGAGGGTTAATATAATTAGAATTACAAGATAACAATCAGGGTTTTAGGGTCAGCAGAAGCTTTTCAGGAGAACAATCTACTCCATCTTATAGCATAAAACAAGGCCCCTGAAATTTCCTAATGGGCCTCTGCCAATTTTGTAGCTTACACTAGCACCTTTTCTTTATATTTTTTTTTAAAATATTTTATTTAAAATAAAAAAATGTTGGTATCTTGAACAAGCCTAACCTAAATAAACTTCTACACGTAATCTTCTATACATAAGAATATATAATTACCCAATTTTATCAAGGAGAAAAAATATTAACCCAATCTAATACTTATATTATTATTTTAATAAGTGGTCTATTATAAACCATTATATAAAATCATCGACCATTTTTAACCCAATTAATATATCTAACCCATTTAAAGTAACCAACCATTTTCATAACACCTAATTTGTCTTCTTATAATTTTATTTTTAACACTCATCCTCTCACTAAAAAAGTATTAACTACAACCCAATTAAATAAGAAATTAAGTAACACTTCAAAAATATATATTGTAACGAAAAAGTTAATTCTTATAATAGACTATAAGTACTTAATAATATATTCAACAATAATTTTTTTGTTGGGAACCATTTATTTTCTGTTCATTGCAAGAAAGAACAATATGGCGGATCTTTTTAATGAAGGGTTGAATGAAGCGTGTCGACGCCATTATTAAAGGTAATTATTTTAAGGATTAGACGATTGATGGATTTTTTTATTTTAAAAATGGATCATTCCTGTTCTTTTTTTATAATTGAGCTTAACAGAATAATTGAAAACATCTTTCGTTAAAACAATAAATATAAAAATAAAAAATGAATCATTCTAAAACAATAAAACATTGTAAGAAAACACGAACAACTCGAATTATGAATCATTTTATTTTTTTGTTAAAACCATTGTGTCTTGTTAAAACCAAAATAATAATAAATGATAGATAATTTATATATTTAAATTGTCTTTGCGAAATGTTAAAGATATAATTTCAATTCATTGCTTCCCATATTATGTATTATTAGATAAAGATCAATGTATATTCTGACAAAAACTGATTTATTTCGATATTTCTATGATCTATGATCCATGACTAAGTGTACTAATGTTCAATTCATTAACAATCCTTGTTTTCTTGTAATTTATTATGATAAATGTTCCTTTTTACATTTTTTTCTCTTTGTCTTTCAATTAAGAATTATTATGAGACCATCTGTTTGTTGTTTTTATTTTTTTGGGGGCTGTCGTCACACCATATACCGGATGCTTCGTAGTTTAGTTTTGAAATATAGCAGGATGTTTTGGATTATAAGTTAATAACTACTTTATTTGTGTTATTTAGTCGAAAATAAAATGACTAATGAAATTCAAGATAATGTTAATAATAGCTTATTTTGCTTCCGAGCTTACCAAAGGTAACAGAAGCTATGTGATCGTTCTAAATAACAATACATTTTTAGGTCTCTGGTTTCAAAAATTCCAAGACAGAAAATCCGTGTCAGACAACAAGAATCATTTTTGGTTCCGTGTCTGTCTGTCGCTCAATTTTTGCAAACAGACATATTTTAAAAACAACTCGTTCGACTTCGGATGGTAGGTCATAATTAGCCCATTGTTGGTCCCATATAAGTTTCTACCTTACACGCCTCATTTGTTTCTCTTCCACATTATACATTTATTTACACCTATATCTTCAATAATACTTATTTGATTTGATTTAATTTTGATGGTTCGTCAAGAGCAGCCCCAGTGTCAATTTAGCAAAATTTAAGGAGTGCAGACGGTTGAAATTAATCTGGGCCATCTGCAGGCTACTTTCGACAAACCATCAAAATTTCATAAACATCAGATAAGTACTTTTGAATACAAAGGTGTAAATAAATGTTTGAGGGCATGTGGAAGAGAAATAAATGGGCAGAGAAGGTTAAAACTTATATGCGACCATCAATGAGCTAATTATGACCTACCATCTAAATTTCAATAAAATCAGATGAGTAGTTAGATTAGATATATTGGTTCTCAAATATTGAGTGACAGACCGACCGACAGACACAGAACCAAAAATGTTTCCTCATGTCTGAAACGGATTTCTGTCTTGGAATTTTTGAAATCGGAGACCTACAAAATTTTAGTTCTTCAGAACGATCACATACCTTCCGTTACCTTTGGTAAGCTCGGAGCAAAATTAAATTAATTTAGACAAGATAGACAGGCAGATATAAAAAACGGGGGAAAATGAAATAAATTGGATTATAATAATAGGTTTTAAAAGCATAAAATCATTAACTTTTACGAAATAGGACGCGAGGAAGCTATGTGCCACACTAATGGGCAGAGTATTTTGAGAAATATTTTGGCTAGCGAGTGCCAACAACTAATAGGTATGATTGTCACACTCAACGGCCTTTGTACTCAAGAGGTTGTTTCTCATTCCAAGTAAAAGTAATCTGTTAAGCCTTTTCTGCCATTATTATGTCGATGTAGATTAGTTTTTGTATTCATTCTAAAATCAATTATTAACATTCGTTCGCGAGTTCACCGATAAAAACTTGTATTCTTAATTTTCAATAATTTATCTAAAAGAATTATCCAGAGCTTTACTGAAAAGTAAAGTGTTCTTCCAAAATTGGGAACAACAAAATTAGGTACAACACACCTTCTTTAGATGAGTGCCAAACGTATCAAACCATCTTCCTCGAATACGAAAGAGAAGTGTTATTTTGAGACTACACAGAAATCTACGCAATGTGCTATATGTTCGGGTTCGGTATATGCTGTGCCCACACAGATTGCTACGCTACGTGTACAATATATTATGTTGTCACACAGCAAACAACAATGTCATAAGTGAGATGTTCACGTACAAGTTGGCCAAGTTGCCTTGGGAAAGTGAAGGTAGTGATGATGAGGCTTTGTTATTACTTGCGTTACATAATTGTTACAATAATAAAAGAAAATGGAAATGGATCCACGAAGTAAACATGGAACAGAAAAAGTTTGATGAATTTCATCATCCCTTAAAAAAGTTTCTTGAAGATAAAGTTGAATTTAATGAATGTTTTGGAATGAGTATCAAACAGGTTGATCAACTTTTGTCCTTATAAATGATATTGAACGAGAAAATGAATAGGAACGATTAGCCCTCTGTTTAAGGTTAGTCGGTCATTACATCTTTTCTTCTCAAAAACACGTGTTTTTTTCCTGTCACCGTTGAATTGGTCTAGTATGTATGCTTTGCTTATTTTATCTAAGAAATGTAGCTACTAATCAAACACTCTGGCGACGCGTTGTGACATAGCTAACATTGTTACGTACGCAATTCTGTTTAACCACTTCCGCTATTAGTATAGAAAGCTATTTTTCGTATAGTAATAGCTAACACAGCTAGCGTAGCTTTTTGAGTGGCCTTAGCATTAATCTTAGGATAGTTGTCTCAGGAGAGTCCTTTTAAAACTCAACTTCATTCTACCAACTTACAATTGTTCTTTTCGACTGAATAGAAACTAAACAAACAAATCCTGAACTGCCAATGTTAACAGTTCGTACTTAATTCTAATTCTGTCTCCAGCTTGTGCTTTCTCTTTTTATCTGATAAGCTAGCATTTACAACGAAGAAAGGTTCTAAAAATACAACATTTTCTTAAGAAACTGTATGAGTTCATTCTATTTGACAAAAAGTAAAGCTTTTCTTAAGCTATCTTACATCTAATGTAGCTTCTGTTCGTACCAAATGTACAATTGTTAGTCGAGACGAAAGTGCTGAAACGGACAGAAAAGCAAAGGGGGAATACGGAAGCGGTAAAGCTTCATTGCTCTGATTTCAAGATAAGATTCAGATCACGTAGGTTCTTGTTTCTAACGAGTGACATCAAACACCCTCTTTCTTACCAAAGACAAGAACTTGTTACCGTAAGTAGGGAACGAAACTGTTCCCACACGTTTCCACTAGATATCCGATATTCGGTTTGGAAATCAACTTTGGATTCGTCTGACGAGAACAGAATGCTACATAAAGAAATCTTGTTACCTACTTGGGTTTTACTTTTGATTTAAAAATACGAAAATAAAACTCTCTTAGCAGGTCAAAAGAAATTAGGAAGTGTACACTTGAATTAATTATGTATATATTGAATACACGGTTAAATCATTATCACTGTTGAAACTTCTCTCATTTCTTTAGCAATCAATCACAAATTTATGGTAGGTTTTGGACAGTTTTGCCTTAAGTAAAATAGAATCTTTATTATTTTTGAATCATATGTCCATATACCATGTCTGTTATTTTAATGTATGGCCCTAACAATGTCTACAAAGTAGTTGCACTTCTAACAATAAAGACAGTAACAGGCAGTGAGATACAAACTAAGCCACATCACTGTCATGGTTAATTTTAATCATGAGCCTGCGCTTAGGTGGATTAATCCTTGAATAATTCGATCATTGTTTTCAATTAAAATGCCAGCGTTTCCCTTGATAAGTCCGTGGTGCAGACGTGATGAGGGGGGTCTGTGTACCAGGATAACGAAATTAATGGATTCAAACTGCTATGGTCTCTGAGACCGGGATTAAGTCGTAGAGACTGTTGGACGTGGATTATGACGTTGTGTCCACACAGGGAAGTGTAGAAGACGTATAACGGCTAATCTCATGTGACGTCATGGTGTAATCCCTAGACGTGATATGTGGATTCGGCTGGTTGAAAGGGATGTCGGGGGAAGCTGTCACAACGCTTGTTTATTATAAAACCTTCCTTCGCCCTTCATCGTATCAATTACTCGCTTCTATATCCGTATCAAAACCGTAGCGCACCCTTCTGCCGATGCCAAAATACACCCCTCTTTCAAAAGTTCTATCTCTCCCGCTCTTTCCAATGGGGTTTATTCGTTGACAAAACTCGGATCAACTTATCAAGGATGGATCAAAAAAGCAAACGTTTCGAAAAACCGGACTGATATTTTACAAGAGACTCGACGAAGGGACTAATAAAATAGACAACCCCCTAGTAGAGGAGGGAAACGCAGAACGAATAAACCTCCAGAATAATTTATGGCGATGTTATGCTCTTATATACACGAAAAGAGGATCATCGTATCAAAATTCCTCCTCCCTCCTCTGTTGTACACAATATCTCTTCCTTAATCCTCTTCATATTCTCTGTTATCAATTTCTGCCATGCTAAGCCTCTAAACACGTACTCCCTTATCCCAGATTCACCCTGTCCAAGCTGACAGTAACACCGTAAAACTTTACTTGATCTGACCGAGTGCCTTGGTGCAGGGAGTCGCACGTCACCCCGTATTATATCATCTGAATACGTCCCCCTCGCTTTACCTCCACTGATTAGGATGTGATGTACCCTCGGATGAATATCTTCCCTCTTTGATATTAATACGATATGGAGTCCGATCCCTTTATACCGTTTTCAAATTGGTTCTGACAACCCTCCCACTAAATAATTAGGGTCTCCCGGTTTCCGCTACACCTGGCAACCCGACACTCACCCCAATCCTTCGATAATTGCCAATTAACATAAACATGAGGCAGGTTTTGAGTACTGATGGATTTTAACATTAACATAAATTTCAATCAATTATGTTCGTAATCTTAATGAGGGCTATTCATCCTGCTACTAAATCAATTTCTTAAATCAAAAATACAAACTCTCTCTTAGAGTAGCGAAATAAGTAAACTCGAGTAATCGAGTAGCATAAGTTTCAAGACACGTAAAAAAATTGTTAATACCCTTCTAGTTTTTGCCTTCATAAAATAGACAAAAGATATGTTAAACCAGTAGTTAAATCTGAACCAAGACGTAACGTTGGTAAATAAATATTGACTGATTCCTTTGATAAAGAGCCCTTAATCAGTTTTTTGCGTCCCTGCCAACCGCCGTTATAATGAAAAACTCATAAATTTCGTTTATTTAATGGTTACTTATACTTTAATTATTCCTGAAGGTCTAAATAAACCTAACTAAGTTTAAGAGCTAAAATATAAATATACTCATAATAAGCTAAAAACTCTATACTGTTTTCTTACTCGAATATATCTTAGAGAAATGATTATGTCTTCTATGCGAGAGTCCAATAGAAATAAAAAAAAAAATTAAAAAAAAAAAAGTTTTTTTAAAATATTATTGAATACGGAACAGAGAAAATGCACGAGTTATAAATTGAGTTAATTCTTTTTTTAAGTTAATTCTTTTTTTAATTCTTTTTTTTTCATTTTTTTTTAATTCTTTTTAGTTAATTCTTTTTTTTCTTTACTTTTTACCTGCAGTTGTTATCACGAATATTCCCATCTTTGTAAAAAATCGATACAAAGGTTCCAACCATGTTATTTTGTTTGCTATACATTCTAACAAATAAACTTCTTCAAGCAGTAAATTTAATGTCTGTGAATATTTGACCCAAAAGAGCAAAAAAACGAAGCCACATACGATATTGAACGTGGAATTTTAATGGCCAAAGAATGGTAGCACGCGTTCAAGCTCAGTTGTTCTTTCGACTTACCTTTAGTAGAGTAGCTCATTGAAAAGGGAGTAGTTTTAGAATAAATAGTCTCAATGACTCCTCTCTGGCGCCAATCTGTGTCGTGTAGCCGAATGTTACGTTTCGTGTATAAAAAAATGGTAATATTTCCGCTGAATTGTAAACTCCTTATTAGACCAGGTACAAAACGAACCAGTTAATCTAATAAAAATGCAAAACATATCACAATTTTTTTTTCACAATGATTAAAACAAATGAAAATAGATATGACATCTACTCAACCGAACTTTTTATAAAATGACCAATAAAAATTTGTGTAGGGTTGTCGACAACCTTTTTACTGTTCTTATATTACTTTGCTTTGTAAGTTTCATCGCACGTTTCCAGTACCCCAATTTTAAACCACTTCCCGTCTTTCAATCTTCCCCAAATTTTGCTCATGGAAATAATTATGGTGAAGAATACAGAAACCAAAATAAAAAAAATAAAAAGATGTTATAAATAAGACCAGTTTCTTAAAATGGTATTTTTATATTAATTATTTTAACATTTTCAAACTCGAAAATTGGATTTTTAAAATGTCCCTTTATATTAAAAATAAGTAATATTTGTATTTTTAATCCGATTTGAATAAAAAGAGCTATGCATGCCTTTATTTGATACCGAATCTAAATTAAAATAAGTTTATACTGTATCATTATTTTTATTACCTTCAATCTAATCTCGTTCCAATAATTGGACGTGAGGATGCTATGTGCCATGTGCCACACTTATTGGCATATTATTATATAAATATAATGTAAATTATGTGTAAGTCAAATCACACTTAAAGTATAGAACTTAGAAGCAGGTAGCATATCTCATTTCTCTATTCGACTAAACTATTCTTGTAGACGTGTCTAAAGCCAGGTTTACACTCTCTGAAAAAGCACGTAGGAACACATTTTAGCAAGAGCAAACACAAACTAGTAGCAGCGAGCAAAAATGCACCTGATAATAAGTGATCGTAGAGGTTCCGCTGTTTTGCGCAGATTTCAGCGCTTTTAGAAAACCGTAATTCTTTGTAGATGTTCGTTCGTGCTTCTATGAATTTACTGTTGCGTCCACACTGCTTCTACTGTATTTCTATGCAGGTTTTAATTCGTGCTTTTTTGTGTTTGGTATTGCGAGCACACTGCTTCAATTTTATTTATTCGTAGAAGTTCTTTCATTAGTTGTAAGATTCATTTGAACAATTTTAAAAGATAATCTCCTTGTTAATTTATCAAAATGTTACCCAAAATAATGAAAAACGAGATAAGATGTTTTATAATTAAGACCCGCATTGAACTGCTAATGGTCTAAACTTGTATGATAATTAACACCTACTAAAATATTATTATATTAGAACGAGAAACAAACATCTGCTTATAATTAAGAATAAACTAAATGATAAATGCAACCGTCAAAATGATAGATTAAAAGCTTTTATTTACTGTTTTAATTGTTTATTTTTTAACTTTTTACGAGAACGCTCTTTGTTCAAACAATATCTTAAATGTCTTAGTGATATTCTTTAAAAAAATCAGCCAACATTTTGTACATATTTTGTTTATACATAATAACGATGTTGTTTTGTCAATTATGGGTAAATACTGATGAGGATAAACAAGTATGTCAATAAACTGATTTATAACTTTTTTTTAGTTCTGTTGGCATGGGAGTGACCGTGGAATAAATTATTTAAAGAAAGTTATTAATAAACACTAAAATAATTACAGTAAAATCAGTCTTCTTTATGATTAAAAGTAAAATATAGCTGGTTTATTTTAATTTTATTATTGTAAAACATTATTTGAGTTGATATTCTTGATGACTGGCTTTGGATTGAAAATTGCAGAGTGCAAATTATCAGTCTTGATAAATTTTTCCCAAACCATTTTGTGCAAATCTATCACTTATGCATTTAAACGAACAATGTTTTAGAACCGAATTCTGAGAATGATAATAAATTATTAGAAATACAAAAGCATAAACAAAACCAACGACACAACAGTAAAATTACCCCCTTGAAAATCGAGTGAGCAATAAATTCACATTGATCAAAAATACAAGAGGACAACTCCGCCCCATTTCTCTTCCGAGACCAACGAGCGGTGGACCGATTTAATTTTCAAAAACGCCCTCGAGCCAGAGATGGATGGAATCCACCGGAGATAATAATAAAAACCTGGAACCGTTCATCCGGTGAAAACCTAAAAAAATGAATTAAAAAATGGAACCGAATCTCCAGGACTTCATGAGAAAGAATGATGGCTTAGGGAAATTTTGGAACTGGGAACCCCTCTCCTATTTTTTCCGGAGAATTGACAATGATCCATGCATACATCGTCAGCGGGTCGCCATCAGAAGGGAGGAGTTGCCAAGGCAATAACCTGGCCTGCAATTTATGACACCTTTATGAAATATTGGCAAGCTTTGATGATTGACGACCACCGCAGTAAGGGGAGAGTCTGGTCGGGAGATGTGATGAGAAAATTTTTGTATCCAAGCAATTATTTATCCTAGGACGAGTGGATTGAAATCCCGTCGTGATAGGAAAATTTAGAGTTCCAATTCCGAATTTACCGCACTTTTCAATCTTTGATAACCATGCTTTTGCAGCATATCATGACCTGATTTTTTTTTTAAACTTCCGTCGAAGAGAATTGACGTTTTCAAATAATATATAATATACTGATTGTGTTTCACGTCAAATTTTGGATGTAATAATTTATTTTTTTATCTCTTTCATTGTTTCTATTTATAAACGCTAAAAATACATCACATGTTATCCTTAAATTGGATTTAGTTAGTTCTGAACTTGGCACCTATCACCTTTTCTACAACCCAAACATTTCTCAGATTATTACTTAGATGAAAGATATTTAGTAACCTCTTAACCTTTATATAAACACATGTCGCCTGTAAAAATAAAAAGTGTCCAAATTTAATATTAAAACCCTACAACACTAAATGATAAAAATAAATGTCTCAAGATAAAACCAACCAATAAAATATACCTATTTTAATCTACGAAACATTTATAAGCTTAACTATTTTTATATTATTATAATCATAAAGCAACAGCAAAGACATTCTTAAATATTTCTGTCAACATATTCATAAATATACTTACGTTTTACAACATTTTTTTTTTAGATTAAAGCATTTTATAATAAAAACGAATATAAGCACTATTATTTTACATCCAATTTCGTTGTTTTGTTTATGTATCATTATAAATAACATCTCTTTTTTTTATGTTTCAATCTAAAATTGTAACTATTCCCGGACATGAAACACATATTTTTCTAGTCTTAAAAACACCCATGATGGCTTTGAAAGACAAGAGAAAGAAAAATAACTATAAAACAAATGACAGTTAGAAACTATAGAATCTAGAACAGCTGATAGTTTAAAGCTTTTGAAGGAACTCTTACAGAATGAAAAATTACCCTCTGATAAATATCTTTCAAATGCGTCTTCTTCTTTTTATATGTGAGAATATAAAGTATTTATAGTATAATGTATGAAAAAGTTAAAAAAAAAAAGGAGAATAGATAGAGATATAAACAATATATTTTTAAGAAACTGTTTCATTTTCTAGAAAATACGCAAACTGCTTTATGTTTTATGTAAAATATGCATACTTTATTTGAGTGTAGATGTTTTACAAAATTCCAATTTTATGTCGTATCGATAATGATAAACTTTTATTTAGTTAATAAAGACAATTTTTGACCAATACCTATAAATTCTAATCTCCGCCGTTAACAGACAATCGCTCCTTATTCCCAAGACGTACTTTGAGGGTATTTATCCGTCCTATAATGATTTAATGTTGAAATCAAAATGTAAAAAAGCAAAATAAATAGGCCACTCATAAGTAGGTGTTAACATCGAAGCGTGTTGGTCATTTTCTCCGGAATAAATTGCAAATAATTCTTAATTTTCAATTTTCTTAAAGGAATATTCTTTTCTTTTTACATTTGATTACTTTTAAAAGGATTACCTCATAGAAAAAAATCTTAAGTTACTTATGTCAAGAATTAGATTTGCTATTATCTGGATTTTAAACCTTCAAAAAGGAGATTTAGAGAAAGCCCACTTAAAAATTATACTTAAGTAAAAAATCCTACTTCCTTTGAGGAGGTCATAGACCTCTTTTGTGGTGCTTGCAAAGGACTTTATTGTTTTTCGAATTTAAAGGATAATCGTTAAGAAGTTTTAAAGGATTCTGAAGAAATTATCCCGGTTTCATTAAGAAGAGGTTGAGAAAAAAAAAAGCCAGAATAAAAAGGATTAACTGCTCAAAAGATAGGTCCTGTGTATAAACATGAATGAAAAGGTTACTGACCTCTGTTGATGTCAATCACCTACTGATTGACACATGTGTCATTCAATGTTTTAACTTCCTTTAAGTAATATAATTATAAACTTAACAAATTCAAATCAAAGAGAGCTCAACTAAAAAAGAATTACTTTTAGGAAAGCAGATAATACGATTATGTAAATTACTCAAAGAACTCATCTAATTATGATTATAACATCGAGCAACCATAATAACATATATAAAACATATGTTGAAGTATACTGTAGTAAAAAAGTACATTAACAAAAGTATATTCAAGTACAAGTGTAATTGAGAGGGTAGAATATCTAATCTAATGCTGATCTCCGACATGAAATAAACCCATTTTTTATTAATATAACTCTATTTTCTTCTCAATTTCTAACCTGCAATCGGCACTCATTAGTGAATTAATTATTATTATTAAACATCATTATGTTTAGGTCATTCTTGATAGCTTTGAGCTTGCACAGACTGAAGTTCTACTTTATTGCTCTTCCTTGCTGTTAATTTTTCAAATGCTTTCTGCTATTTTTTCAACTTATTTATCCCATGGATGCTATTTTTCAACTTATTACATGGATAAAGGAATCGCTGATAACTAATGGGGTTCTTAAACCTTCAACATTGGTCGAAGAAATTAAATAAATACTATTAACGGTATATTTTGGATGCATTGGCAATATATTACAGAAGGAATTTTTGTTGAAGGTAAGTGAGCTCCATAACCAGTGGTGATATTTTACATAATTATTTCTTAACTTTATCAATTCATGTACAGAAATTCTTTTAAAATGGATACCTCCCATGGCAATAAACAAACACTACTTTTACTAAAGTTCATGCCAACGAAAAATGATCTATGCCTATTTAACAGCTTCCACTCCGGTCTTCACCTGTTTTCTTAAGTTAACGCGTCTCCTTGCTTTCTCAAACGGGATCAGAGTGGATTCCTAAATTTACAAAAACATATAAAGAGTTGGTAAAAAAGGATAGATCACTTTTCCCAGAGAGTGGCCAGATGTTTCCTCTTCTTCTTTAAAAATAGGGCATTATATACTTTAAATAGCTCCACAGATACTTTTATATCTTAGCCAATTACACATGCAGTGACCGATAATCACCTGAACCCATTTGAGTTCTGTAAACAAATCGTTAATTTTGTCTGAGCCAGCAAATTCTTGTATTTTTCGATACTAACAGTTTGTATCACCTCCTTAGATACTTCTGGAAGTCCAATTCTGGACATGAGTTTCACCGCGGATGTATGCTGCGGGATGGAATGATCATAATAACATTTAAACTAAGATAATACTAATTAGCATTTAAATTTACCACAATTTGAAGCACTTTTGTCACCATTGTCATACAAAAATCATTACTAAAGGAGTATTTTGTTTACATCTGACATACATTATACATACTGACTTACTTATTGATAGTTATCTACTTATAAATAATCATCTGACCAGGACAACAAAGAACAAAGTGATACAAATTCTCTATTTTGTCTCCTTTTTCCGTTTCTACTTTTTTAAAAACAATTCCATAATATTCTTTGTTATTTTAAGCCACATATAATTTACAAGTTTTTTCCTTTAACAAAAAAGTAGGAAAAAATCCTACACAATATCTAAAGTACGTTATTAAACTTAAGAAATCGTGCTTACCTAACCACAGGTTCTAACTATATCATAATACATATACATATTCACCCCCCATTTTTTACCCCCCTCCATTATAAGCATTAAAAAAAGGAAGGAGATCGACACAAGTTTTATAATTTTTAACTATAGGTAAAAAAACCTGAAAATAAAAGACTTAACCTCAGCTGATTTTTATATTATACGGTTTGGGTTAATAAATACTGTATTTTAAATCCAATAAGAGATAGATTATAGGATATATTATAACTTCACCTTTATACTATGAAACCATGCTATAGAATATACTATTATTCAAATTGGGTATCATTTTTCTTCTCCCGATATATCTTGGTATAAAGAGCTACAAAATCAACCTTCTTGAAAACAAGGTTCCCTTAATTTTATATCATTATTTACATCACATCTAACACCTTATTTTTCATCATACGTATACATATATATATTCAAGAAAATGAGCTTAGAATATGATGAAAGAAAGGAAAAAAAATAAACGTTTATTGCTTTAAAACGAAATAATCATAATCGTATATAAAGAGTAGAGTAACTTCTTCCCTGTATTATTATGAACATATACATATTGATTAACTATAATTTATTAAATAATAGTTTTGTGAATGAATAATTATAGTATACTTATTTATAATTTTTAAAACTTTCCAATTTTTTTTTAAATTATTAAAATTAATAGTTTTGATTTTAATTCTTCTAAAGTTCAAACTAAACAGGATATGCCTTTCTTCTTTTTTTTAAATTTATTAACTCTTTCTATAATTTAAGAGGTAAATTTTATGATTTAATTTTTGTAAAAGATTCTGCGCCAGAAGATTTTTCAGACTCTGATATTGAAATTCTTATAAAGTATTTTCAAAGCTTGCCCCCCCCCCCCCCCCCTTCATGTTGTCTTCCGAATACTCAAAGGTTTAAATAAATAAGTCACTTTATCAAAAGAAAACAAATATAATCTAATTATCAAATAAATTAATTACATTTTATTTTATCTTTATTTATCATTTAAAATTACAAATTAATTATAAATGTACATAAAACAAAATTAAACTGGTGGCTTTTTTGATAAATTAAAAAATACATAGCAAAACAAAAAAAAACCATCAAATTAATAACAATACATACGCGGTAACAAATGATTCAAAAGAAAAACAAATTATATATGATAAAGACATAATCTTTATCATTTAATTACATATCGGATTTTTAGTCTGAAAAATAATATATAAATTATATTTATCTTTAATAATTATAATAAATAATAATGATCCATTCTTCTATTTTATCATTTACAAATAAATAACGAATATGTTTTTTAATTAACTATATCGTTAATTATTTTATTACTCGCAGTTTAAAATTGGAATTTTACGAATGGTACAAGATAATTTATTTATTATGATAATATTAATTATCATATTAAATTAATCATTGTTGCTCTTCAATTAGAATTATACTGTTTATAAACTTTACTAGTCTTATATAAATACTCAAAATTTGATGAGTGTACTTAAAAAAACATTCAATGTTTAATGTTTAATACAGACGTACTACTAAAATTGGACATGACAAGTCCATGTCATAAGTCAAGTCACGTCATAAGTTTTATGATAATAAAAAAGACGTCAGTATTTCATTTAAATTTTCAGTACTAGAAATAAGTTTTAAAAATATATAAAAACTTGTTCAAACCGAGATCTTTTACAACTATGATCAATTAAAGTGGACCGACAAAACCGGTCTGTACTGAACATTAGGTATTGACAAAAAATATGTCAATACCTAAAAAACAATTTTATTTTTAGAGTTTGGTGTATTTTAATTAAAAGTTACAAATAATTTAACTTTTAAAAGAACATATTGTAGTAATAAAAATACAAAATAATAATAATAATGACAACATGAAAATGATATTTTTTTCCTTATACCATTAATTGTCATATATATATATATGTATGTATATCTTTTTGTGGAGAAAGAGTAAATTCTATTTCTATAATTATGTATTATTTACCACAATTTACATTTATTATAATGATTACTATAACACAATGATCATAACAAATTGTATGAAAAATTAACGGAAACAAAAATAATGGTACTATTGAAGAAAAAAAAAAATGTTACGCCTTACATAAATTTTAACACATTTCATACAATTTTTTTATTTTATTTTCGTGCAAGTAATATTTATTTACTTACATCAGAAACAATTTTTCTTTCATTAAATGAACAATATATTATATTATATTTATTTTCACTTTTTTATATTTACACAAATTTACAAATATAGATAATATAAGACTACATAAAAAGGAGAAAAATGTATTTTTTTCTTTATTTAGTCAATATTTTTAATGTACAAATTATACAAAAAGAAATAGTGTGTGACATTTTATAAGAACTTATAGTTAAAAGGGTCAGTCTCAATTAATAAATTGAGTTAATTGATTTGAAATATAAAAATGTTTTGAGAGTATAGGTGGGGTTCATTACCACCTGTGCTAAAAACTATTAAATTATTTTGGATTTTGGTCAAGAAAAAAAAGTCAAAGATACCTTATTGATATTAATAGTTTTAAACGTCGTAATACTGAAATGATAAAACGGTTTGAATTGTTGTATTTCGAAAAACTCTCAGTGACTTATTAACTTTATAATTATCTTCTTCATATCAAATTTGAAATTATAAAATCGTCAATAAGACACTAAGGTAGTGTAGTTACGTTGAAGAAAAATGCAAAAAGTATTCATCAAAACTCTAATGATGACAATTAAAAAAAATATAGGAGAGTTTATATTTAGGAAGCATCAACGATTATTGGGTCATTAGAAAAGTTAGATTATGATTCAGCGTCATTTAGACAGAAAAGAGATTTTGACGTCATATAATATAGAGGAAGATAGATCCCATGGCGTCCACTTGTTGAGCAGATAGAGACGATTGATGCACAAAAGGTTTCTGATTGATTCTAGGGAGGAAGTCATAAAAATACAATGCTAACACGTGTGATTATAGATCAGGGTAATCTTGGAGACAGGCTAATGTCAAGAAAAGCCTGTTACAGGCACGGCATTAGCTAATGATCAAATAAATAGGAACGTCGACGGGTAAAAACTATTAATCACTGCTATTCTTCTAAAACAAATCTTTTCGTGTTCACAAAAGTAGAGGCTTGGATGATTCGAGGACAAGAAATGTCTTAGACTTTATAAAATGTCAAAATAAAGAAATAACATGGATAACTGTTTAGGAAAAGGAAAGAAAATATTATTTTTAAGGATGCGATGTGGAAAGACGAGAAGGGTAGAGAGAATAAGGTGAATAGTATGGTGCTAGGGAAGGGGGAAAGTAAGGGGGAAGAGCCAATGGTTTAGGGTAAGGCGAATACCTCAAACTAGAAGCAGCCGAAGGATACGACCTTAACAGAGGATGGACCAGAGGATCGGCTGTATGGGCTCTAAGATGGACGAGGAGATCTTCACCAGAAGCAAACCTCTTGCCACAGAAGGCACCGTCAGAACCGATCCACGAGCAGAGGTAAGGCTGGGTAGCTGCCAAGGCGGCTAAGTGAGCATAAGCTTGGGCAGGTCCGCCTTTTTCACATTGGACACAACCGGCAGGACATTTAGTAGCTGGCGTACAACCTGTGCAGTAAGGATCTCTACAGGCATCTGGCCTTCCCAAAAGGTAAGGGGCTAGGTATGGATGGAAAGCAGCAGCACCATGGACTATTGCGGCAGGTGAAGATTTCTCTTTGGATAGATCTACAGACTTGGGAGATTCCCTCGGTGAATCCTTCTTTGAGTCCTTCGATTTGGTCTTGTCGTCCTCGTACGGACGGAAACAGGTTTTAGGCGATGCGCTGCCTGCAGACGAACTCGGACTTGATTTCTCCCTTTGTTTCTCTTCTCTGGCCGTTCTGACATTGGAAGGAAGCGAAGGTTTGGATGGAGGTGATGTATCGGCTCCTATCTGACTGCATGTCTGAGCAAGTAATGCCAACGGACTTTTCTTAGCATCCAACTGAAACAGAATAAAAATATAACATTATTATTAATGAAAAATATTAGACAAAAGTACAGTAGAACAAATAGTCTACCAATCAGTGAGGCACACAGCTTCCTTGCGTTGTTAAAGTATCAATTTAATAAAATAATATAATGAACTCAGACTGTTGAAATTAATCTGGGGCTATCTGCAAGCTACTTTCGACAAGTATTTTTGAAGATAAATGTGTAAATAAATGTATGTTTGTGCCCACGTGGAAGAGAAATAAATGGCCGCAGAAGGGTAAAACTTATATGGCACCATCAATGGGCTAATCATGACCTACCATCTAAATGTCATTAAAATCGGACGAGCAGTTATTAAGAAATACGTTGGTTCGCAAAAATTGAGCGAAAGACCGACAGGCAATCACGAAACCAAAAAGTTCCCTGATGTCGGATTACTGTCTTGGAATTTTTGAAATCGGAGACATCAACATTTTTCTATCTTCAGAAATATCACATAGCTTTCGTCACCTTTGGTAATCTCGGAAGTTAAAATGTATTTTCTAAAACAAACTCTAGAATTGTTAGCTAACGTATTTAAGACACCGTGAAGGTAATTAAGGATCTCTATAGAATAAATATTTCAGACACATGTTAAGGGACATAAGACCATTTTAAGATGGATTAAAGTTAATACGGTACTTAAAGAATAAACAAGATGAGGTTAGAAAATATTTAATTAAAACTTCTGATTAATTCGACTGGTTGTTTTCCTCACCTAAGTCAAGCTTTATACTTGGAATTTTGCCATGAGATCGTTCTAGTAGCCTAAATACCAAGACAGTTTAAACTAACTAACGACTGATTGTAAATCTAGAATGGTGCATAAGCGGTATAAGATTAAATCCTGAATACTTCAAAAGAACAAATCAACTTATAGGACAAAGTTCTATAAGTTGAAATTGGTTCTTATCATAATCAATTGTTTAGCCAAATTTTAAGGAATCATGAAAGAAAGTTTGACCAAAATTTTAAGGAATTTTGATAAATAGTTCAGCCGCTAAGTAATTGGTCATGTAAGCCGATTTCCTCTGCTTATTAGAACCTCTGCTAATCCTATCAAAGAAGGAATAGCAGCGCGACAGATTGTATCTATTTTTAAAATTTTAGGAGCTACCATAAATAGATTCTCTTCATATTCTGACATAATTTCGAAGAGTTTAGATCCTTCAAAATAAATTCACCATAGTAATCAATCCCCTTGCGTCACCATAATAACTTGTAAATATTTTCTCCTACGCCTTTTTTCTTTTTAGCTTTCACCAAGGAATTCTAATAAATGTTTAGGGTATAGTGTTCCTCATATTCAATAATTGCAGTGATTTGGGCAGCTTAGAGGAAATAGCACGCCTCGAGAAGGAGGTGAAATATAGTCGTAAAAGGGGAATTAGAATATTCATTTTCTCAAAGCTGCCCAAATCACTACAATTAATGCGAATATGAGGCCCACTAACATCTTAAACAATTATGAATTGGTAAGGCACAACAAACCGAGAAAATGGATTAATGAATTAGACCACAGAAACATGAGTATTCCTCTAGAAGAAGGTGAAATATAGTCGTAAAAGATGAATTAGAATATTTATTTCCTCTAAGCTGCCCAAATCACTAAAATTTTAGTAAATGCAGCACTAATGTCAGCAGTAGTTTTTATAACCTTTTTCAAGTCTCAATACTCAAATTTTTATTTTATATCTGGTTTTTAAAATCCAATAACGTTGACAACAGATATCTTGTTGCCAACATTTTATCATTTATTGCCATTATTGTTTATTATCATATTATTTATTATCATTATAGCCAACAGTTATAATTATTTAATCAATTTGTTAACAACAATGTTGCCATTATGTACTTAAAGGTATAATACAAGTTGACAACAGTTGTAAACATTTTGTTGGTTTATAACTACCTAATGAAACAGGTATATTATTAGAAATAATTTACATGCTATGACTATATGATTTATAATGATTTATAGTCAGTTTTCACAAGGTAAATTAATGACCACTAGATAAAAAAATTGTAATTAATTAATTTTCAATAGTAGATACAAACGGATATTACTTATGGATTTGGAATTCATCTACGTCTGAAATTATTTTTATGCATTTTCAGAAACTTTAAGCATTTTATGTGATTACACAACTTAACAAAACATAACTAGAAGTTTGTTATAGAGCTAAATAAGCGGAATAACAACAAAAACAAAAAAACTACCAACATCGTTTAACGTCTTTATTACGTTACTTATTATGACTAATAAGCAGAAACCTCATGTCATTTTCTGACAGCGTTACCCAGTATGAAATACGAGTGACATAAACAATAAACGGTTATCATCTCTTTTAATTATTAAGAAGTGACTGTGAGTAATTCTGACATGAAACATCACAGAACAACACCAGACAATCATAGCTAATTGTTAAATAATAAAAAAAAAATTATTTTTCATCGTTTGTGACGCATGACTTTATTTCCTTTTCAATTTATAAATGTATATTTTCTTGTCTAACTTTATATCTAGTGATTTTATACATTAAGCTATTCCATGCCCTTATGCAAAAAAACATTAGAATTTGTTTGATTTTAATTTAATTTTCATTTTTCTACAGATTAATTAGTTTTATACAGTGGCGATCCTAGGGGGGGGCTAAGGGGGCTTGAGCCCCCCCAGAAACCAAATTAGCCCCCCCAGGATTCAAATGATCAATTTCACCTCAGAAATGCATAAAAGCGCTGTTTTGAGGGGTCATATTTCAAAAAATTTTCTGGGGTGTACCCCCGGACCCCCCCCCTCATTAATTAACTGCAGACGACGCCCATGACTTACAGTAAGATATTGTACTGCAGTAAGCATCAGCATTACATTTCTAACGAATCCGTTCTAAACACAGTTGTTGTTACTTGGCCGCGGAGATGTTTTTTGTTTATTAGTTGTACACGAATACCCCCCCCCCCCCCAGACTTTGCCGCTGGATACGCCACTGCATAGGATTGCCACCGGAAATGACTGTAACAACATATACATATAATATATAAATGTGTTGCTTCCTGGTACATTAAAATGTATACTAAACCCACGAGACATGGGGGGCTTTAGCCCCCCCAGAACTATTGACCTAGGATCGCTACTGGTTTTATATATACTTTTAGAGTAAATCAGGTTAAATAATAGTGTACCCGTAACACGCCGAAACCAAGGTCCGAAGATCCAGCCGACACATAATTAATCCTTCCGGTGATATTATTTATTTATATAATCAAGTAGTGTCCCGACGAAGCACCTCGAAATGATTTGATATTGCTAAGCTAAAACCAGCCATTCAGGGTCCAACTTGGTCATACGACACGCGGCGGGGCTCGTTGGATCCGTGTTGAATGTACGGGGAATCCGACACGACCTTGTCGTACGATATGTTGCCAACCAATCCCACTCACAGTCCAACTGTCGTACCACATTGGCTCGTTAGAGTGAGTGTCGTACGACCAAGTTGGACCGTGAATGGCTGGTTTAAGGCAACCATATTTATTCCAACAAAACTAAATTATTGTTTTGATTTTTTGGTCTTAATCTTCAAAAAGATGTACCTAATACTTAACTGAATCAATTTACTTAATTTTACTCTTTTCTTTTTCTAAATATAAAATTAAGCCCGTTGCCAAGGGCTTAACGGCTCACTGTATAAAATACAATATAATAGAGGAGAGAGCCAAACAAATAACAACAAGTAATTGGAGTTAATGAACATTTGTAAACTAGTGACTTGTGACGTGTTTACCTTGATAGCACAAAATGTTGCAGCTAAGTCGTTTTTCTACCGAACTTACTAACTAACTAACTATCTAAGTAACTAACTAACTAACTGACTAACAAACTAACAATCTATCTATCTAAGTAACTAACTAACTAACAGCGGAGGGCCTAAGGCCTGCCAATCGCTTATACAACAATATATATGTAATGAAAGACAGGGGGTTAGTGTGTCATTCCATCAGCTATACAAAGTATCATACAATTGACATGCGCAACCGGATAGACGCTACTTCACATAAGCAGCATTTATTTATGCGGCGGTACTGGGTGTTTGGAAGAGAGATATCTGGTGATATCTGTAGTATGTGGTGATATCTGGTGTATCTGAGTAAGGTAAGACTCGCTCTGATAAAATCAGTGGCTCATGTACCGTTCTGTAATAGCCTTATATTTGTTGGGGCATAAAAAATAAGTAAAATATAATTATCTGCTTTAGAACGTTAAAAAGAGAAGTAATATTAAGAAGGTAAATGTTAACATGTAAGGCAGTTAATAAACCAACATTTAAATCAATAGGTAGTCTTGCACCAAAAATATATTCAAAAGAAACAGGTGAAAAAACACAACTACAAATGATTTCTTAGAAACAAAATTAATCCCTGGGAAAGCAACTAATTAACTTTAATTAGTAATTGTTTGCTACTATTACAAATCGTTTAATTATGACCATCTGTGTAATTGTTTGAGAAAAAGGCTTCGTTTTTCCTTGTTTTAGGGACGCAACGTTTCACAAATAAGAGCTTATTCACCTACTTTTTTTAATCCACATACCCTTTAACTAATGACAATACACATCACGTTGTCTGTAATGTTTTATAAACTTATTTCTAACTAAGTGGACTTAAGAAAACAAGTAGATTTATTAATTAAATAAATTAGATAGGTAGTTTTATTTTAAACATTAATTTGATTAAAAAAAATAGGGGGGAGAGGTTGGCAGCGCCCGTAAATTTTGAGTGAAAATTAATTTCTCAATTTTTCCTCGGGATATGATTTTTTTGTACATTTACGCCAAATTTGACCGAAATCTGCCCACGCACAAACGACAGATAGACTTTAAAAAAATAAAAACTCTTTTTTAGACTCAGGGTTCCTTAATACGAATAGATTTATTAAGAATTTCGTGCTACCACAATACTTTCTCTATCTATATTGTACGTGTATGGGAAAGTAACAATAACAAAAATGATGAAATTTGAAAATATAATAAGAAAATAAATATTTACTGTAATAATTTTAATTTGAATACTAATCAAATCACAAGAATCCACAATAGACTTGTAATGATAATAATATGACGTGTATACATTATTTATAAAACGTAATAGTTATTTTTTTATTTCTTTAAAATCAATTTAAACACAACCACTAACGCAGGACAAGTTAATTTAATAGAGTAAGTATGTTTTCAAATAACCATAAATTGACAGTAATTTAATCTCTATAACAAAAATTACTTAATCTTGAGCAAAAATGAAAGAGAAAATTGACAGAGAGTACATAAGCTAATTATGTTTTACTAAAAAAATAAATAAATAAATTACTTTACCCGCAGAAACCAAGTATTAAAATTAAAAGTTAAAAAGAACACGGAAAAAAGTTAATTGTTTTAACATACTCGTGCAAAATAATTGTTTCCTCGCATAATTTAAAATATAATAATACGGAAAAAAAAAGTTTCAAAAGGTATTAGTTTTATGTTTGCTTTATTTTTTTTTTTTTTAGAAAAAATTCAAAATTATCAATAATAACATATTATTATGTGCACAAGAAATATAAAGAATGAAATAAATTTTAATACAGCTATTTTATTAATTTTTTTAATATTTATGTATATATTTTTAAAGTCAAATAACTTAATAACAGAACAACCTATAATAACGTAGATAAGTCTTTTATTTTTTGCTCTTGCAAACCTGGAATAAACTAGCTCCCTTATCCTGGGTTATGTTGTGTTTACGTTTTTGTTATATTTATTACTTGATTTTGTTGTTCAGTTGTTTGTATTAAGTTCTTATTTCATTTAACTCAATAATATATGTTCTTATTTTGTCGACAGATTACTATGTTCCTAATCTATATATATAAAACTAAGAGTGACTGTGATTGACTGAGTGACTGATTCTCTAATTCTCCTTCCCATTGACATAGAGATTTGAAATTTGGTACATAGATAGAGTGTACCATAAATAAATAAGTGCAGCCATTTTGGTTTCGATATATGGCCACCATATTGAACTATAGCCACCGTCTTGGATTTATTCACATTCTATTATCTCAGCTTAAAATGGAAATTGAGATCTGAAATTTGTTACATAGACTTATGGTAGTTAAAGAAGACATATGGCCACTGGACTTAGAATTTTGAAATATGGTAAATAGAGTAATGATGTCTTGAATAGAATTTTTTAATTTTTTGACCTATTTTAGCTATCTTAAATCTATGTTTGGTCAATTATATTAGCCTCCAGTCCAGCATTAAATGCTGAGATTAGGTACATGGAATGATGGTACCTAAATCAGATAATTAAAGCTAATTCTGTTTTGATTAATATCTACCATATCGGCCAGCCATTACAATAATTGTTAATTGATTTTGTCATATATTTATTTTAGATAAAATGTTTAAAAATAAGCATTAACAAAAAATATACCTACTTGTACTAAAATACGAAATGATGTAACAATAAAGATATATTAATTATTTTTTACACACAGCGCCAACTTCAAGACGGATAAGGCAAGCGAAGCGCACCGATCCAGCTAGTTTATTATAATTAATATATGTGTATATATCATATAACGCGACCCCCTAACTGAAATTTATGTATTTTTATGTTTTTATTGCTTTAAAATAAGATAATTAAATAACGAAATAGGAATTAAAATAAATATAAGGGGATAGAAAATAAGATAAGTTATATTTACATAGATAATATGATATTTTACGATAATATGTAGATCCATTTTTTTTTTTTTTTTAAATTTATACTCAAATTATGATTTTTTATGGCAAAACACTGGTACTAGGTAGTTAAAATTTAGGGAAAAGCTTTTCCTTAAAACGTCTGAACCTACTTGTGTACAATATTTTGCTACGCTCGCAAAGCACAGGTAATCTGGGCACCATTTTAAAATAATAAGAAACCTATAACACAATAGGTGGTTAATTCTATGACTATCGTCTCATGGTTAATATACTTGATAACCTAATATCTTATTCCCTGTTATACTATACCCCGCTTATATACCATGTTTATTATATATAATTAAAACTACCTATAACATTTTCATAATAAATTTAAGAAATAATTATCTAAATTATGGAAAAATGCGGGTATATTTTTCCAATTTTTCATCCTTTTAAAAAGATCAAACTATCAATTATACCATATTTAGTTGATTGCATAGTACACATATAGTTAGAAAATAATTAATAATCGTTGTTAGTACGTAACTATATTTCAAACTATACATATATAATATACTACTCTCGTTATTTCTTCTTAAAAGGAAAATATAATAAATAATTATATTGCAATTAATTTAATTAAATGGAATAATTATGGTCTACGAAATTGCTATACATTTTTGTTTTGTGATGTACAATTAGTGGTTATTACCATTAATTATTATTTAAAGGAAAAATTACTCATTATGGAATATATTTTTCTTTTTAGTACAGAATTTTTTTTTTTTAAGCATAAGGATTATTACTATATAATTAAGGACATATATATATATATATATATATATATATATATATATATATATATATATATATATATATATATATATATATATATATATATATATATATTGACTGAGGAAGATGCTTGCAAAACGATGTAAGTTTTAATTTGAATGATGAATATCCCTGCTGTATAGAGAAAAGTGTAAGAATAAATTATGGGAAAGAATAGGTGCCTATTAAAAGATTAATATATATATATATATGTAGTAACTTGTGAATATATAAATGTAATTGCTGTTAAAAGATGAGTGGTCAATTATTTAACAGTTAACTTACAATGTTGTTAAAGTCCCTAATTACTTAATTACAATCAATTATATAAATTTTCAGAAAGTTTTATTTTTTGTTTTAGTATTAATTATTTTTTAATGATGATCCACGTTTATGAAGGTATATTGTTTCGAATTAAATATGATTTAATTTTGAAAATAAAATAAGAAAAAGATTAGATGTTACAAATTGAAGGAAGTCAAGCAAGTGATGAAGGATTATGTATTTACACACAGCTTTTAAAGTTAAAAAAAAAAATGTTTATATTAACGGTTGATGAGCTTTTGATATTTAAAATATTCCGAAGTACTTATGACTATAGCATAATATACTCGTATATAAAGCCAACTTTAATATTATAAGAATAATATGGCACAAATGACTACTAAGAAGCATAACTTTTAAGATCTCATTAATATTCATTAGACAAAGATGACGGAGAAATGATGATTATAGAGCATATTTAAGAAGATGGGGATTTCGTGCACAAAAAATTATTGGTGATAAATTATAAATAAATAATGATGAACTATGACTATTTGTGAGCTGCAACAGTACACTTGGCTGGGCAACGTTCAAATGATGACAGATAACTGTCTGATAAATGGCAGGTCAACAAAGGTAAGGAATAGGAAGAAGTGGAGGATTATGTGATAAGATTGGACAAATAGTAAAAATAGGATGCAGTGAGCATTTGATAGAGACGAGAGGAAATAAATTGTCGAAAGGCCAAGGCCCTACAAGGATTGTTGCACCATAGAGTGTAAGAAGTACTAATTTGGAGTACTTTTGCAGAGGCGGGCTTTTGAAGATAGCGAAGAAAGGCATAATAACACACAACCGACAAAATCGTGATTCAATTCAGTCATAACAATTTTAACTTTGAGTTTAGAGTGTAAAATATGCTTTTCACAAAAGATCTAAAAGAAACCGGTTTTTTAGCATGAAACTTCATCGAGGAATGGTAGAAGAAGAAGAAATTTGGAAGTAGAGAATTTAGTTTGATTTGAAAGCTTTATTTTGCTTTAGAGCTTCATTTGGTACATGCTAATTAGGTTAATTTGATATTCCAAGACACTGTATGATATAAACACAATTAAATATTGTGCTTCAACAGTTGCAACTAATGACGATTCAACTTAAAAATTGGTAAGAGACGTACCTGAAGAATGAACCTTCAAGGATTGTAGTCGAATCAGTCCTAATTAGGTTACATCGCAACTCATTTGCTTTCATTTAGGGAGTGGAATCGTACTAACATTTAACAGTAAACATCGTTTTACAGTAGAAATGAAAGATACTTAAAAATAAAAATGTATACAGATTAGAGACGTTTGTAGAATGGATTCTACATAACGTTTCTAGTTTGAGGCCACCCCGAGTCAAGATTTGCTTAATCTGAATGAAAACTTCTCTCCAACCATTAGTAAATATTTGTAAATTTCATTGCTCTTGTATGTTTACATCTAAGGAGATGAGTCTGAGTCGATGCCTCGCACCCAGTCCTAGTGTTTAACTTGTCTGTCCGTCTGTTTTCTATTTACTCTTCCCATCCGTCAAACTCCACTCAACTGATTCTAACACTTTGTTTTGTTTTCTTTTTTTCAAATCGTCTTTAAAAAAAAACCTAAAATCTTTGCGAAAAATCAAAATTGTTGTTCTTTTTTTACCCCTTCTCCCGATTTAAACTAAACTGATCGGGATGTCAGAGTTGTTTTTATTCTGTAAAATATACAAATACAAAAAATCAAAATAAGATAAAATGTTGTAAGATGCTTTTAAATACATTTTAATGTTTGGGGGGATTACTCCCGACTCCCCTATACATTTTTTCATGTTTGAGGCTACCAGAAATAGTCACCAATAAATATTATTTCATCGAACAATTACTTTAAAACTGATAAAAATTAATCAAGTCAAATAGTTATATCTTTCACAAGAGGGCATATATGAGACATATGGTGGATATTAGAAGAGAAGGTTTTTCTCAAATTCACACAATTTTTTTACAATAAATGTGCTAATAACTAAACAAATTTCTTTTTGAACATATAATGAAATGGGTATTTTTTAAAAGGTAGGTAGCAAGTTTTAATGAGCAAGTTTTTTCATTGACTGGAGAACTCAAAACCCATACTAGGCATAAAAGAATTTTTTTTTTTTTCGATTTTTTAAAAAAAAAACATTTAATGCAAAATTTGAGGTAGGAGAAATACAAATAAAAGATATAATTGTTGATAACATTTCTTATATTAAATTCTCTTGCATTTCCAACGATTCCTATAAAAATGTGCTACAACCTATAGAGTTGTCTTTATATACTAAACTAAGTGATAAAAACAAGTTTGGGCCCAAATTTCGAAAAATCGCTCGATAAATAAATACATGCTTGTGTGCACGAGGTAGAGAACCAAATGAGCGCAGAAGGTTGAAACTTACATGGGACCAAAAATGAGCTAATTATGACCTACCATCCAAATTTCAATAATATCGGACGAGTATAGTTTTTAAGATGGGTTCGCAAAAATTAAACGACAGACCGACAGCGACAGACACAAAACCAGAAATGTTCTCTGAAGCCTAAAACGGATTTGTGTCCTGGAATATTTGAAATTTGGATACATAAAATATTTTCTTCAGAACGATCACATAGCTTGCGTTACCTTTGGTAAGCTCGGAAACAAAAATTGTTTGCAGAAGGATAAAATGTATACAGCACCAGTGGACTTACCATCATCATCATTTTTTTTATTTAATTTACTGTTATAACACCCTACAAAACGTGGTCATCGTCGAAAGAACCAGAACCTTATTATGAGACCAACCGTGGAAGCCAACTATACAGTATATCTCAACAGAAAATGTATAGCTTTAACTTCAAAATTTGACAAAATTACACCACATTTAAAATAATTTATTATTTAATTGCTCTGATAGGATAAAAAAAAACCTATTTAACGCATCACAATTAATTTATAGCTCAGACATTTTAAAACTAGTTTGTATTTTATTCGATATGGGTTTTTATTTTGTCTCTCTGATTACACACTCATTTTCGAAATGAGTAATTTATAAAATAATTTAGAATTGTCTTTTGGGTAATTTATTGTAAACATCAAAAGTTGAAATATAGTGCTCTATTATTATCGGTTGACAAGTTAAGACGGAAATAACTTATTCAAATTTATTACTTGTTAAATTGTTAAGATTTATTTTGACTATTTTTAACACGTGTAATGATATTGCTTAGAGTACTCCTGTAGTAGTTAGTTATCATTTATTTGTTTATACTTACTAAGTGTAACATAATTTTCCAAAATATATATATATTTTTTTTAGTAAATGACTAATTGGTCATATATTTTTCTGATAACACTTCTGATAAGTATATTTGAGTAACATTTTCTGATAAGCAGATCAAGTTCAGCCTTTATTTACGGCTAGTGTATAAGTTATTACTTATTCTATAAAACGTTTTGTCATCTTCAGTTGTCTGCTGATGATTTATTTGATTGGTCTAAATGAAAAAAAAAGTTTTCATTTAATAAGTAAGAACTCAATTCCTGTCTTAATTTATTGTCTATTTATAGATAACAGTATTTTATGCTGATTATGACTAGTTAGATTGACTCTGATATTATGACTAATTCGATTGTTAAAACTAACACTATGCTCTGTTATTATGACAAATTAGATTGTTGAAACTAACACTATGCTCTGTTATTATGACTAATTAGATTGTTGAAACTAATACTAATGTTTGTTATTATGCCTAATTAGATTGTTGAAACTAACACTATGCTCTGTTATTATGACTTATTAGTTTATTAGATTGTTGAAACTAACACTGTGCTCTGTTATTATGACTAATTAGATTAGTTGATATTACAACAACTATTATTTGGCATTATGACTGAAGATAACTAAGTCAACTAAATTAAGTCCAAGAATTGTTATAGTTTATGGTTTTTCTGAGATTATTCGTTTATTCTTCTACTTTAAAAATAAAGAAAATTAGAATTTTATACATTTTACCGTAGTATATATTTTTATTTAAAAATTCACAACCATATCCAACAACTGTTAAAGATATATCATGATAGCAATACTAGTGTTAAATCGATTGGTGGTCGGTCCCACTTATGATATTAAAAATCTTAGTTAAAAAAAAATGGAATATTCCTCATAGATTTTTTAAGTTCCAAATACAAGTCCCTTGGACAGGCCTATGCCTCACAGGCTGTTGTAGCACAGGTGATAATTGTTAGGTCCTAAGATGAGAATTAAAAATTAGGTTTAATTATACCATTACTAAAATGACATATCATGCCTAGGTCTAAGTGAAAAATAGTTCAAGCTGTGGCTTTCAAATTTCTTCACTAAAAAAACAGCTACTATATATATATATATATATATATATATATATATATATATATATATATATATATATATATATATATATATATATTACATGTTTACAAACACAAAAAAAAATACACTTATAGACAATGTAAATTGTGTAATCATATTACCATATAATTTATATGTATTATTGAGTGTATACACGATACATGATTAACAATATCCAGCTACTGGTCATACATTTTAACAACCCCATGAATAGAAATGTAAATATAATATTCTTGGCAATAAAATATTGTCAATTATATTATAACATATCAATAGCTTGAATATGAATTATACTATTGTATACTCTGTTTATTATGTTCTTAAATATATTCCACAATGCAATACATAATCTCAATATTAAATCGGACTATTAAACATATATAGGGTCACCAGATCCTTCAATGGGCTGTTGCGTCATGGATATATAAATTTATGTATTTAACATATTACCTAATTCATAACAATATATAAATATATTCACCCAATATATTCAAGAGCTTTTCATATAAATAATATCAATTCATATAAATCTATAATATATATTCTATTATTGCTATTATATATTTTGATATGTATTAAGTTAAATTGATATCCGTACATTTAATAATTACCAATATTATTATTGAAATGAGAACTTATTTAATTATTATGTATTTAAATACGAGAATAGTAATCTCCAACAATTAATATTTCTCACATTATAATATAGCTCATTTAATAATATTATAGGTATGTTTATTAAATTCATTATTATTTCAATTATAATTAAACAAAATTGATTACATTAATAATTAATTTAATATAACGAAATACAATTTAACAAAATTATAATTTAATGAAATTAATAATAATGATAGAAATTAATGGAACTAGAATTAATAGGTGCTTAAAATTGCAAAATTGGATTTTGCAATTAAGTTATAAATACTATTATATAGTGTACTTATATTAAGTTGTGTGGAAATTTATATTGAAGATAATAATATTTATACGAACTACTTTATTATATTGAAAAATAATCTAAGAATGGACATTTCACAAGTAGGTTAAGTCGATAATAAAAAATAATTTAGCTTCTGAATTCAATTTAGTTGACAATGTACATAGTTAAGATAAACAAGACATGCTTTTCTTTCATTTTAATAGGAATATTGTGAAAGAGGGGGAACTGTAATGTAGTTTGAGTGACAGAGCTGTCAAGTATAATTATATATTAATAGGTAGAAGTGCATGAAATGTGACACAATGACAAGACTTTAATATGTTTATTTCACTGTCAAAAGAAAAGAAGTAACGAACCAAAGGGGGAAGAAAATATATGTT
Source organism: Gerris lacustris (assembly GCA_951217055.1). Taxonomy (NCBI): domain Eukaryota; kingdom Metazoa; phylum Arthropoda; class Insecta; order Hemiptera; family Gerridae; genus Gerris; species Gerris lacustris. The sequence continues at coordinate 28,810,218 of OX578282.1, forward strand.
TCTTTCTCGGGCGTATTAAGAAATGAAAGAGAAGGCTTTAGAATGTAATTCGTTTTTTTTCCTTCCTAACCACGAACATGAAAGTTAACAAAGCTTAAGCAAGATAAATAAGAAACGAAGTCGGAAAAACATTTAAAATTTAAATTTAACTTGTCATTCAAACTATTAAAACTGTCAATTAGGGAAGTAAAGAAACCTCTGAAAGCAACAGAAAGAGAAAGGGAATACGAGAGATCATTAATAAAACAAAATGGACAGTTATATCGATAAACTATATATAAAAGCACGAGCCGACAGTCAAAGAGATACAAGGACCAAGTCTCATGTCTGTATATAGACGAGTTTACAGGTACAGTTACCTAATGTCAGAGTTAAAGCTTGTGACAGCATCATGATATGTGACATGTCATATTGTCACGTGATGTCCTGGTAGTGAAGTACATGACTGAACCACAAATAACTCTTAACCATTATGTTACGTCATTATAGTCCTCTTAATGTTTTGTATCACATAGCTACATTTACCTCTCGTAATATTATCATTACATTTCAACCAGGATATCAATCAATTTCAATAATAATTGTATTTCACTTACTAAAAATGTCTGAGTAGTTAAATAATAACAGCTGAAGAATCAAAAATATGAACCATAATAGATGCCCAAATCATTTAAACTAAACGTAACCTAAAATTTGTGTTTTATATTAACGTTTACTATAATAATGTAATTCTTAATAATTCCGTGTAATGTATAATAACGTAGAATGTTGAAATTTATATGAGACCAACAATGGACTAATTATGACCTACCATCCAAATTTCATTAAAATCGGACCAGTAATTTTAAAATTATGTTATTTACAATAATGTTAACACGGAACCTGATTTCTTCCCATAAATTTTCTAAATCAGAGAAATAATTTATTTTTCGCTTTTCTCAACGATCAAAATGTTTCTATTTTCCTTTACATTCAGTAAGCTCGGCTAGCAAAATATCATTAAAACATCGGTTCGGGACAACTCGGACAAACTTTCTGATATACGAGTTCATAACAGTCAGTCAAGGTCAGTCAGTTGACCAGTAAACATCTCCTCCGTTTTAAGTGTTTTTTTATCCTTGTTTTTTCTTGCTATCAGTTATAGCGTATTAGTTATTTTATTTTACTTGTGTCTAGCCATGGCATTAGCCATGCGGATTACTCGGAACACTGCCGTACTGTGCTATATTTGTGATGAGAAAATTATGACTCTTCAAAATGCTCTTACCTGTGTAAATAATTGTCAGCGTGCCGCTCACGCCTCCTGTAAGAAAGTGAATCAGGAGGATTTTGACCTTGTGGTTTCGTCATGGAAGTGTGACGAGTGTTTAAAAAACAAATCTGATGATGTACCTGTTACTCCGCGCCGCAGTGGTGAGTCTTCTAACACTACAAATTCATTAATAAATAAGCTAAAGTTGGGACAGGACAAAACTGTTAACGATGTTGATTCTCTTAGCCCAAATAATCTTCTCCTGGAAGTTATTGTAAATTCTGCATCTCAAGTTGATCTTCTAAAATCTCTGAATGACAAATTTGATAAAATGTTGACCATTGTTACACAATTGGTCTCTGAAAACTCTGAGTTAAAAGCTAAAATTGCTACACTCGAGTCTCGCAGTACTAAGTCATTTACGTCGTTTGCCGAGGTTGTTAATCGACCAAATGCTGACCCCTCTCCAATAGGAAACGGACCAGCTCGAAGCCGGCGGTCAACTAATGCTACGTTTTGCACAAATACAAACACTGCTGCCCCCTCTCCACCGTACTATAATACCTCTAGCGTTGCATCTTCTTCAAATCGCCCCACCCTTCCACAATCTCCCGTTACATTTCCGACTTCCAATATAGAACATGGTGACTCTTATCCATTCACTACTGTTATCTATAATAGAAAGAATAAAAAGGTAAACAACAACAATGATAATCTATCTATTAAAGCTATTCCTAGAGCTCCGCGTCAACCTGGTATTACTGGAACCAAATGCAATTCTAATCTAAAAACAGTTGAGAAGCGCAAATCTCTTTTTGTCACTCGACTCGATGCTTCCACTACTGAAGAGGATTTGAAATCTTTCTTATTAGATACGGACTTGCAACTGAATGGATCTGATTTTAAGATCTCCCAACTTAAAGTGCGCTCTGAAAACTATGCTTCTTTTCATCTTTCATTGCCTGAATCTAAAGCCATTATCCTGAATACACCCGAATGTTGGCCGTCTGGTAGCTTAGTGAAGGAGTTTAGAGGTTCTCTAAGGCCTGACATGGTGTATAATAGAACTAGGGTGTTGGCCGAGGAGGACGGTAAAAATCTTTAAACTGTATGTCTCTATCTATCACGTATCAAAACGTAAGGGGATTGCGCACAAAAGTTGATGAGTTTTTTAGATCTACTGTTCTCTCTCCAGCTGATATATTTGTTGTGACTGAGTCCTGGCTAAACACTTCTTTCTCTAATAGTCAATTATTTGCCCAAAGATTTTCGGTAGAAAGAACTGACCGTGATTACGACTCGTTAGGTTCCTCAATGGGTGGGGGCTCCTTAATAGCTCTACCTAGAGGTATAAGTTATGTACGCCGTAAAGATCTCGAAGGCTCTCTGGAGGTGACGTGGATCGAAATGAGACAGCGAAACAAAAAACCAATATATCTTGGAGCACACTACCTACCTGACCACATTAACATCTCCGTTTTAGAACACTATTTCGATAACTTATCTGTAAAGCTCCCTAATGACAGTCCAATTTATCTCATTGGTGATTTCAACCTACCCTCCGTCGATTGGGAAAACATGACTTATCATGGCCCCAGAATTAAACTTAAGCGAGCTGAAATCATTTTTAACTTCTGCTCACTTAAGGGATTTTCACAGTGCAATTCTGTCACAAATGCATCCGATGGTCTGCTTGATCTGGTCTTAGCCAATAAATGTATACCATCAGTATCTAGAAGTCGCTTTCCTCTTGTACCTGAAGATTCGTATCATCCTACGCTTGACATTTTAATACCTACTTCCCGTCCTCAGGATCCACAAGTGTCTGAAGGGATCCACAGAAATTTTTCAGGCGGCGATTACTCATCTCTCTACCATGATATGCTTAACATCGATTTCTCTGAGGTTTACATCACTACCGACGTCAATAAAGCTGTTGAAATTTTTACCCATCTTGTTAATGCCGTGATTGAGAGACACATCCCATCAGTCGAGTTAAAAAATACTAAATTTCCTAATTGGTACAGCTACAAACTTAAATATTTTATTAAAAAGAAAAACTATTATTGGAAGAAATATAAACGTACCCAATTGCAATTATATAATAACCTTCATTCTATCTATCGTCGACAGGCTAATGCTCAATTGAAACTTGATGATATTTCTCTAAAAAGAAAAGTGGATTCGTCTTTAAAAACTGATCCTTCTAAATTTTGGCAATATGTAAATACCTACCGATCTGATAAAGAAAACAATTCAAAAACCATTATAAACGATAACAATGTTCATGTTATTGACTCTATTTGTCAAGCAAACTTATTTGCCAGCTTCTTCAAATCTGTGTTCGTCCAAAGCCCTCCGTTAAATCCAATTGTACTTGTACCTCCCGATCCTACTAACTGCATCCCTATTCCTGTGTTAACCATTCAAAAAGTTCTGAAAGCTATTAAAAGATTAAAAAATAAACGTTCAGCTGGCCCTGATTCTATACCTAGTTTTATTGTTAAAGGTCACGCCGAAATCCTCGCTCCAGTTCTGTGCTGTATTTTTAATAAAAGTTTTGCGTCTATGGTGTTTCCTACAGCGTGGAAGATTTCTACTGTAGTGCCGATATATAAATCTGGTGATAGATCAGCTGTTGTCAACTATAGGCCCATAGCACTAACTAATGCTTGTAGTAAAGTTTTTGAACGTGTTGTGCACGATGAAATATCTCAATTATGTTATCCTCTCCTTGATTCTAAGCAGCACGGTTTCCGTTCTTCCCACTCTACCGTAACTAACCTTGTCTCTTTTTTGTCAAATGTCGGACCCCAAGTCTCTTCTAGAAAGCAGATTGACGCTATTAATCTTGACATGAGTAAAGCCTTTGACAAAGTGGACCACATTATTCTTCTAAATAAACTTCTGGCCCAATTCAAGTTCTCGATCCCTCTTTTGCTCTGGACTCACAGTTACCTTACCGAGCGCCCCTGCCGCGTTCGTATGTCCTCTTCACTTTCAGATTCTTACCTGGCCTCCTCTGGTGTCCCCCAAGGTTCTATTCTTGGTCCTTTATTATTCCTTCTCTTCGTTAATGACATCGGTTCCAACTTAACAAGCGATTATTTGTTTTTTGCTGATGATTTCCGGATATCTAGAACTATTCATGATTCCTCTTCCTGTCTTCTTCTCCAAAAAGATTTAGACACATTGGGGAATTGGGCATGTACCAACAGAATGGTTTTTAATGTATCTAAATCCAATGTAATTACCTTATCCCGTACCACTAATATTTTATTCCCTTATAAACTTAACAACTCCCCTCTACCTCATACTAGCTCTGTTCGAGACCTTGGAGTGATCTTAGACTCTAAATTATCCTTTAAGCCTCATATTTCCTCAATAATTTCGTCAGCCTCTAGATCCCTGAGCGTAATCCTTAATGTCGGTCGTGGATTGTCCCTTGAATGTATTCTACTGCTCTATAAATCTCTGGTCCGCCCTATACTGGAATATGCTGTCCCTGTCTGGAACTGCTTCGGGGTGACCCTATCTAACCAGATTGAAGCTATCCAACGTCGTTTTATTCGTGCCGTGTATCTTCGTTATATGTATCGTCGTGTCTTCTATTCGTATGAGTCTATGTGTAAACGTCTTGGTCTCGAGATATTGAGCAGACGGCGTACAGCCTACGAGGTTCTGTTCCTGATGAAAGCAATCTCTGGTGAAGTGTGTTGTGACGAGGTGCAGAAGAAAGTGGTTATTTTACCGGCTGGCCGGAGAGCTGGTCGCTGGCTGTACATTAGAGAACTCTCTTCTTTATCTCCTCTTGTTCGTGTTGTTGCTGTCCTCAATTCTCTTCCCTTTCATACCTTTAATCCTACAACTATATCAACCCACAATAGTCTTCGTCTTATCTTGGAGAAGCTGGTATTAAACTAATGTAGCTAAATGTTCAAATATGTTAACTATTTAATTAAGTTTTTAATTTATTTTCGTGTATTGTTACTGTTTTCTTTATTATATAGCATTTATTATTTGTTGTTATTGATATTTTATGAAGCTTTAATTTTAATATTACTATTGTTACTTTTTTGTAATTCATAATTTGTTGTATTTGTACCGAGCGCCCAACCAGTGGTTTTGCCGTCTTGTGGGCTCGCTAAAAACAATAAATAAATAAATAAATAAATAAATAAATAACTACTTAGCCCAGTGTTTTCCATTTATTAGTTTTCGTGTTTTCATTGGTATATTAAATTATAATTGAAGATTTTATCAAAATTTATCATAAAAATAACTTCTCCTCGGCGAAGAATCGAACCCGCTCTCCCTCTAACTAGATTATTCCTGGGAAAACTGTTTTTATGGTTAATTTCGTATTTGAATGGACTACATTTCAGAAATGTTTAGTCAAAATCTTCGGAACCGTTTTTGAGAAATAATTTGTTTTTTCACGAAGCTAAAATGAATTTCTCAATTTCACCTTGGAGTGAGATTTGCCTGAACATGTATGCCACATTTCATTAAAATCGGGCCAGTAGTTTAGGCTCCACGCGTCTGCACGGACTACAGACAGACTTTTTTTAAAAAAATCTTCTTTTTTTATAAAATAATAGATTTTATTAGAAAATAAAATCTTCTTTTAGGGGACCTCAAAACGTGTAAATTCATCAAAATTCCAAAATCACGGTACTTCTTTACATGGTTACTCACCTAGTAAAAAACTGAGGGCAGTAACAATCTAAAGAAGGTGTATGGAATGTTCTGCTTTAGACTGTTACTCCCCTTATAAAAACAGAAAAGGAATATTCCTTTGTCCCAAAGTAGATTGGACTAAATATCCCTTTTCCTTAATAGATATTTAGTCAAAGTCATTTTTATTCTAAAACAACATAGGAGAGTAACAATCTAAAGAAGTACCAAAAGCGAATTTTCGCACCATCGCAATACTTTCTCTTTACATGAGAAAGTAAAAATATGAAGCTAATGTATAACCAAATAACACATTCTTTACACTATACCCCCCCCCCCCCCCCCCCACACACATTGTTGCTCTATAAATATAATTTTTTATTGATTACCATTATATTTCTTCAGCGTTAAAAGAACGTCTAAGTAAATAATGACAACTAATAAGTCAGATATATTATAAAAGAACAGTTTAAAAAAGCGTTGTAAAATAAGATTAAATAAGAAATGATCTTAATATTTCATTCTCTGTTCATAATGTGCGGAAGTTCCGTCTAAATATTTATCACGATCTCAATAAATATTCCCTTTTTATATCTTTTAGTCTGGATGGGGACTTTCTCTCCTTTTAATACGACCCTATAAACTATAGTTTAATAACAGAATACAGTCTCTAATATATTACACCGTCTATTTATAACGGGGCAATTCTTATAAATCATAAAATATTATTCAAGAATTATTGCTTTACTGCACTTAGATAATTTATTCTTGACATTTCAAAATTATTCAACCTTGATAGGTTACTTATAAGGGTGGGAGTTCTTATTTCTGTATTTTTATCTCGAGAAATATTTCAGATATCTTGTGATAATTAAGACATCATTTTATTTGAAATAGTTTCCCTTTATTATTTTTTTAAAGATATAAATATATACAAATAATTAATTATCTACATGATTTAATGAAAAAACTCTGTAAATCCATTAAATTATCAAAAATACGGACCTACTTTGACGACAGTAGAGAATCAAACGTCCAGAGAAGGTCCTAAACTCTTAAATTATCAATAAATATATTGATATGGGAATTGCATCATTGGTGAGTACATTAACCATACTTAGATATTTAATATTTATTGTTATTAAAAATATTATGATTCATAAATATAAAAAATTTTTCCAACATCTAAAAATCTAGCAGGATAGTCGGACACTAGGCAAAAAAATTGAGCTTATTTCAGACATGTTTCAAAAATAGTCTGCCAATTAGTGTGGCACATAGCTTCCTCGCGTCTATTTTGTGTACTTTAATGATTTTATGCTTTTACATTACAACCTATTACTGTCGAATTTATTTGATTCTTTCCTCTCTTTTTATTTTAAATCTGTCCAAATTGTTTTAATTTTTTACACGAATTAAAGTAATAGTTAAACAAAATTTAGAGAGAGCAGACGGTTAAAATTAATCTAGGGCTATTAAGCGGGCTACTTTTGACAAACCATCCAATTTTCATAAAAATCAGATGAGTAAACTTTCGAAAATATAGGTGTAAATAAATGTATATTTGTACGCATGTGTAAGAGAACCTACCATCCGAATTTCATTAAAATCGGATGTGTAGTTTTTAGGATATGTTGGGAGGCAAAACTTGAGACAAACGATAGACAGACACGGAACCAAAAATGTTCCTTGGTGTCTAAAAAGGATTTCTATCTTGATTTTTTTTAAATGGAAGATATAAACAATTTTGGTTCTTCAGAAGGACCACATATCTTCCCTTAATTTCGGTGAGCTCGGAAGCAAAATAACTTTTTTTGTCACAAGGCAACCAGAAATCTTGAAAATCCATCACAACATTTTATAAAAATTTTATGGTCCAAACCAATACTCTCTCTCTGTACAGATATGGACTAGTAATATAGAAAACAAATCTGTCATATATCGCATTAAATTTTCTCATATACAAGAACCTAGTCTAGTGTTTCATATTTGTTGGTTTTTTCGGTTTTTCATGCAGTTACATTTTATTGCAGTTATATTATTATTCAACATTTTATCAAAATTTAATATAAAAATAATTTCTCCCCAGCAAGAAATCGAATCCCGGGACTTCTCTCCCTTTGCAATTATAACTATTTTCTCATTAACTAGATTTTTCTTAGAAAAAGGACATATATGGTTAAAATCGTATTTAAATAGATAAAATATTATATAAATTATTTAATCAAAATCGTCGAATCCATTTTAGAAATACTTTTTTTCACTTTTGAAATTTTCATGTCTAGGCTATGGCAAAAAAAAATCTACACCAAAAAGCGTTACATGTGTAACAGGGAGACTAGCCATAAGACGATGGCCGTTAACTTGGAGTACACCATCGTCCGATTTGGCTCAAAGTGGTCTCATAATTTTGCACTATTTTTGCACATTTTTGAGACGCCAAGAATGAATTTTGCGACGCCTTCTACATCGCGATTAATCGCATGTCAAAGTTGTGCTCCAAGTTAACGCTGGAGTACACCATCGTCCGATTTGGATCAAAGTGGTCTCAAAATGTTGCACTATTTTTGCACATTTTTGAGACGCAAAGAATGAATTTTGCGACGCCTCTTAAATCCCGATTAATCGCAAGTCAAAGTTGTGCTTCAAGTAATCGATGGAGTACACCATCGTCCGATTTAGCTCAAAGTGGTCTCATAATTTTGCACTATTTTTGCACATTTTTGAGACGCCAAGTATGAATTTTGCGACGTCTTCTAAATCGCGATTAATCGCATGTCAAAGTTGTGCTCCAAGCTAACGCTGGAGTACACCATCGTCCGATTTGGATCAAAGTGGTCTCAAAATTTTGCACTATTTTTGCACATTTTTGAGACGCAAAGAATGAATTTTGCGACGCCTTTAAAATCGTGATTAATCGCAAGTCAAAGTTGTGCTTCAAGTTATCGCTGGAGTACACCATAGTCCGATTTGGCTCAAAGTGGTCTCATAATTTTGCACTATTTTTGCACATTTTTGAGACGCCAAGAATGAATTTTGCGTTGCCTTCTAAATCGCGATTAATCGCATGTCAAAGTTGTGCTACAAGTTATCGCTGGAGTACACCATCGTCCGATTTAGATCAAAGTGGTCTCAAAATTTTGCACTATTTTTGCACATTTTTGAGACTCCTGACTTGAGACCTCTGAAGGTCTCTTTTTAAGCTTTTGTGCGTCGCCCTTAGTTCTCCTATATCTCCCTGTCCTGTCCTCGCCGCTCTCGTGACCCTTCGTCTTGCCGCCAGACATTCCGCTCTCTTGCTTTCTATGTCTGCGTTCCACCACTAAGGTACCTTAGCCCTACTTCTGCTGGCTTCCTTGCATATCTTTAACGCCTTTTTGATTACCGAAAAATCTTCCGTTTCCTGTTTTCCTGTGGACAACCATTCTAATGTTATCTTAAACACCTCCCAGATAAAGTTTGCTATTATTTTGTCCATCCCGGCACCCCGCCTCTTTCCTATCTGCACTTCAAACTGAATGTACTGATGCTCTGTCATAGTTTCCTCATCCAGTACATCCCATTTTTTTACTCGTTTTGCCATCTGCTGAGTGAAACAGGTTATATCTATATGTGATTCACTCCTGCCTCTGATGAATGTTGGCTTGTTTCCTCTACTATACCTATACCTACCCCTACACCTATACCTACTACACCTACCCCTATACCCCTATCCACGATGACGACATGATACCGACATGATACCGACATGATGACGACAATGATGCCGACAATGATGCCGACATGATGACGACAATGATGCGGACATGATGACGACAATGATGCCGACATGATGACGACAATGATGCCGACATGATGACGACAATGATGCCGACATGATGACGACAATGATGCCGACATGATGACGGCGATCACGACCGGCGATGTCGACGGACGACGACATGATGACGATGACGACATGATGACGCCGTGATGATGAAATGATGATGACGATGACGACACGATGATGAAATGATGATGACGATGACGACACGATGATGAAATGATGATGACGATGACGACACGACGACGACATTATGACGACATGATGACGACGATGACAACGGACGACACATGATGACGACGATGACGACATGACGTCATCATGGCGGCATAATGTCGTCGTCGTCATCATGTCATCGTCGTCATCATGTCATCGTCGTCATCATGGCGTCATCGTGTTGTCATCATGTCGTCGTCGTCATCATCATCGTGTCATCATAATGTCGGCATTATGGCGTCATCATGTCGTCGTCGTCGTCATCATGTCGTCATCATGTCGTCGTCGTCAGTCGTCGTCATCATGTCCTCGTCGTTTCGTCATCGTGTCGTCATCATGTCGTTGGTGTCATTGTCAGTCATCATCGTTGGTTCATGTCGTCATCATGTCGTCGACGTCGTCATCAAGTCGTCGTCCGTATAGTCGTCTTCATGTCGCCATAATGTCGCCATAATGTCGTCATCATGTCGTCATCGTGTCGTCATCATGTCGTTGGTGTCATCGTCAGTCATCATCGTTGGTTCATGTCGTCATCATGTCGTCGACGTCGTCATCAAGTCGTCGTCCGTATAGTCGTCTTCATGTCGCCATAATGTCGTCATCATGTCGTCATTGTGTCGTCATAATGTCGTCATCATGGCGTGTGCGTCATCATGTCATCGTCGGTCGTCATCGTCGTTATCAAGTCGTCATAATGTCGTCATCATGACATCGGCGTCATCGTCGTTATCAAGTCGTCATAATGTCGCCATTATGTCGGAGGCGTCATCGTATCGTCATCGTGGCGTTATCATGTCGTCGTCATCATGTGGTCGGCGTCCGTCGACATATTGTTGTCATTATGTCGTCGTCATCATGTCATCGTCGGTCGTCATCGTCGTTATCAAGTCGTCATAATGTCGTCATCATGACGTCGGCGTCATCGTCGTTATCAAGTCGTCATAATGTCGCCATCATGTCGTAGGCGTCATCGTATCGCCATCGTGGCGTCATTGTCGTCGTCATCATGTGGTCGTCGTCCGTCGTCATGGTCGGTCGTCATCGTCGTCATCATGGCGTCATAATGTCATCGGCGTCATGTCGTCGTCCTATCTTCATCATGTCGTCACAATGTCGACATAATGTCGTCATCCGTATCAGTAACTCGTATCAGTATCCCGTAGTATCCGTATCAGTATCCCGTATCAGTATCAATATCCCGTATCAGTATATACAGGGTCGGGATATTGATCCGTATTAGTACCAGTATCCGTATCAGTATCCTGTAGTATCCATATCAGTATCAGCATCCCGTAACAGTATCTATATCAGTATCAGTATCTGTATCACAGTCACCCGTAGTATCCGTATCAGTAACCATTAGCAGTATCTAGTAGTATCCGTATCAGGTATCAGTATCCCATATCAGTATCCGTATTAATATCCCGTAGTACCCGTATCAGCATCCCGTATCGGTATCCATATCCCGTATCAGTGTCCCGTAGTATCCGTATAATACAGTACCCCGTAGTATTCGTATATGCATCCCTTAGTATCCGTATCAGTAACCGTATCTGAACCCGTAGTATCCCTATCAGTATCCGTATCAGTATGTCGTATCAGTATCAGTATCCGTATCAGTGTCAGTATCCCGTATCAGTATCAGTATCTCCTATCAGTATCCAGTATCCGTATCAGTATCCGTATCAGCACCTGCAGTATCCCTATCAGTATCCTGTTGTATCCGTATCAGTATCCCGTATCAGAATCTGTATTAGTATCCGTATCAGTATCCATTAGTATCAGTATCAGTATCCTGTATCAGTATCTGTATCACTATCAGTGTCCGTATCAGTATCCATTATCAGTATCCCTTATCCCTTATCCAAAATCCGTATCAGTATCAATATCAGTATCCGTATCAGTATCCGTATCAGTATCCGTATCAGTATCCGTATCAGTATCCGTATCAGTATCCGTATCCGTATCCGTATCCGTATCAGTATCCGTATCAGTATCCGTATCAGTATCCGTATCAGTATCCGTATCAGTATCCGTATCAGTATCCGTATCAGTATCCGTATCAGTATCCGTATCAGTATCCGTATCAGTGTCCGTATCAGTATCCGTATCAGTATCCCGTATCAGTATCCCGTATCAGTATCCGCATCAGTATCCGCATCAGTATCCGAATCAGTATCCGTATCAGTATCCGTATCAGTATCCGTATCCGAATCAGTATCCGTATCAGTATCCGTATAAGTATCCGTATCCGTATCAGTATTCGTATCAGTATCCGTATCAGTATCCGTATCAGCACCCGCAGTATCCCTATCAGTATCCGTATCAGCACCCGCAGTATCCCAATCAGTATCCTGTTGTATCCGTATCCGTATCAGTATCCCGTATCAGTTTCTCGTATTCGTATCCGTATCAGTATCCCGTAGTATCAGTATCAGTATCCTGTATCAGTATCTGTATCACTATCAGTGTCCGTATCAGTATCCGTTATCAGTATCCCTTATCCCGTACCCGTATCAGAATCCGTATCAGTATCCGTATCAGTATCTGTATCAGTCTCCTGTAGTATCCGTATAAGTATCAGTATCCCGTAGTATCCATCTGAATCTGAATCTGAATCTGAATCTAAATCCAAATCGGAATCGGAATCTGAATCTGAAACAGACTAGGAATAAGAATCGGAATAGAAATCTGAATCTGAATCGGAATCGGAATCTTATTTTGAATAGGAATCAGAATCTGAATCTAAATCTGAATCTGAATCGGAATTGGAATCGAATTCTGAATCAGAATCGGAATCGAAATCTGAATCTAAATCGGAGATGACAACGACGACGACGACTACGACGACATGATGACGAAGACTGCCGACGACATGATGACGACATTATGATGACGATGACGCCATGATGACGACACGATACCGACATGATGACGACACGATGCCGACATGATGACACGATGTGCCGTGATGACGACATAATGAAGACGACGACAACGACACGCCATGGTGACGACGACATGATGACGCCACGATGACTACATGATGACGACCGCCGATGACGATGGACGACAACATGATGACGACAACGACATGATGGCGACTACAATGACATGATGACTACACGTTGACGACGACATGATGACGACACGATGACGACGTGATGACGACACGATACGACATAATGATGACGATGACGACACGACGAGGAAATGATGACGACATTTTGACGACATTATACACTCATAAACGAGTTCATAACACATACCCCAACATTTTGTATTTACTAGTTTTCGTAGGTAAATTTAATTATTATTGAATATTTTATCCAAATGTATCACCTACCCCTACACCTATGCCTACCCCTACACCTACACCTCACCTTCACATATACCTACTTCTACACCTACACCTACTCCTACACCTACCCTTACACACCCACCAACCCCTACACCTACACTCATAAACGAGTTCATAACACATAGCCCAGCATTTTGTATTTACTAGTTTTTGTAGGTAAATATTATTATTATTATTGAAGTATCCGTATCAGTATCCGTATCAGTATCCGTATCAGTATCCCTATCAGTATCCGACGACATGACTATATGAACGACGACATAATGACAACATGATGACGACATGACGACATGACGACAATATTACGACATTATGACGACACTATGACGACACGATGAAGACACCATGATGACGATGACAACACGACTAGGACATTATGACGACATGACGACGACATTATGACGACATTAGGACGACATTAGGACGACATTAGGACGACATTATGACGACATGACGACAACATTATGACGACATTAGGACGACATTATGACACTATAAAGACACGATGATGACAACACGACGAGGACATTTTGACGACATTATGCCGACATTATGACGACACTATGGCGACATTATGCCGACATTATGACGACACTATGGCGACATTATGACGACATGACTATATGAACGACGACATAATGAAAACACGTCATTATGACGACACTATGACGACACTATGACGACATTATGACGACACGATGACGACACTATAAAGACACGATGATGACAACACGACGAGGACATTTTGACGACATTATGCCGACATTATGACGACACTATGGCGACATTATGACGACATGACTATATGAACGACGACATAATGAAAACACGTCATTATGACGACACTATGACGACATTATGACGACACGATGACGACACTATAAAGACACGATGATGACAACACGACGAGGACATTTTGACGACATTATGCCGACATTATGACGACACTATGGCGACATTATGCCGACATTATGACGACACTATGGCGACATTATGACGACATGACTATATGAACGACGACATAATGAAAACACGTCATTATGACGACACTATGACGACATTATGACGACACGATGACGACACTATAAAGACACGATGATGACAACACGACGAGGACATTTTGACGACATTATGCCGACATTATGACGACACTATGGCGACATTATGACGACATGACTATATGAACGACGACATAATGAAAACACGTCATTATGACGACACTATGACGACATTATGACGACACTATGACGACATTATGACGACACTATGACGACACTATGACGACACTATAAAGACACGATGATGACAACACGACGAGGACATTATGACGACATGACGCCGATATTATGACACTATGACGACATTATGACGACATTATGACGACATTATGACGACACTATGGCGACATTATGACGACATGACTATATGAACGACGACATAATGAAAACACGTCATTATGACGACACTATGACGACATTATGACGACACGATGACGACACTATAAAGACACGATGATGACAACACGACGAGGACATTTTGACGACATTATGCCGACATTATGACGACACTATGGCGACATTATGCCGACATTATGACGACACTATGGCGACATTATGACGACATGACTATATGAACGACGACATAATGAAAACACGTCATTATGACGACACTATGACGACATTATGACGACACGATGACGACACTATAAAGACACGATGATGACAACACGACGAGGACATTTTGACGACATTATGCCGACATTATGACGACACTATGGCGACATTATGACGACATGACTATATGAACGACGACATAATGAAAACACGTCATTATGACGACACTATGACGACATTATGACGACACGATGACGACACTATAAAGACACGATGATGACAACACGACGAGGACATTTTGACGACATTATGCCGACATTATGACGACACTATGGCGACATTATGCCGACATTATGACGACACTATGGCGACATTATGACGACATGACTATATGAACGACGACATAATGAAAACACGTCATTATGACGACACTATGACGACAATATGACGACACGATGACGACACTATAAAGACACGATGATGACAACACGACGAGGACATTTTGACGACATTATGCCGACATTATGACGACACTATGGCGACATTATGACGACATGACTATATGAACGACGACATAATGAAAACACGTCATTATGACGACACTATGACGACATTATGACGACACTATGACGACATTATGACGACATTATGACGACACTATGACGACACTATAAAGACACGATGATGACAACACGATGAGGACATTATGACGACATGACGCCGATATTATGACACTATGACGACATTATGACGACATTATGACGACATTATGACGGCACTATGACGACATTATGACGACATGACTATATGAACGACGACATTATGACGACAGATGTCATCATAGTGTCGTCATAGTGTCGTCATAGTGAGGTAATAGTGTCGTCATAGTGTCGTCATAGTGTCATCATAGTGTCGATATAGTGTCGTCATGTCGTCATAATGTCGGCGTCATGTCGTCATAATGTCGTCGTCATGTTGTCATAATGTCCTCGTCGTGTCGTTATCGTCATTATCGTGTCATCACGGCGGCATCGTGTCGTCATCATGTCATCATAACATCATCATGTAATCGTCATCATCGTGTCGTCATCATGTCGTCGGCAGGCTTCGTCATCGACATTATGACGACTTGACTATATGAACGACGACATTATGACGACAGATGTCGTCATAGTGTCGTCATAGTGTCGTCATAGTGTCATAGTGTCGTCATAGTGTCGTCATAGTGTCATAGTGTCGTCATTGTGTCGTCATTGTGTCGTCATAGTGTCGTCATAGTGTCGTCATAGTGTCATAGTGTCGTCATAGTGTCATAGTGTCGTCATTGTGTCGTCATTGTGTCGTCATAGTGTCGTCATAGTGTCATAATGTTGTAATTATGTCGTCGTTCATATAGTCATGTCGTCATAATGTTGTAATTATGTCGTCGTTCATATAGTCATGTCGTCATAATGTCGTCGTCATGTCGTCATAATGTCCTCGTCGTGTCGCTATCGTCATTATCGTGTCATCATCGTGTCATCATGGCGGCATCGTGTCGTCATCATGTCATCATAACGTCATCATGTAATCGTCATCATAGTGTCGTCATACTCTCTTCGCTTCCCGCTACCACCCCAGCGGCGCCCCCCCCCCCCCCCCCCCCAACTACAAATTCCGTTCTACTGCTCCGATTTGCGACGGACATACGCCATAACCCTTAAGAATATTATTCCTAATAAACTTACATCCATAAATATCTGTATATAAATGTCTCACAGTCTTGCAGACTCGTATGGAAGCATTTTTTTCAGAGTTTAGGAGAATAGCACCTCTCGAGATACGCACTTGTTAAGACGTTGTTTATAAATAAACTTGTGCGCTTCATTTCAGCAAAATATACTGGGACTATAGAGATATTATTTAAAAACTAAAAATTAAACTAATCTCAAAATCGAATTTTAACACAATAAAAATACATAATCTATATGTACTATACTTATGTGAGATAATAACGTAAATAATCCAATTAAAAATAAGTCTTAATTAAACAATGAACGAATAAAAAATTAAATTATTCTAAACAAAATCAATGATACTTTTGCCTAAAAATTTATTAAAATTCCTACTCCAAATTAAAATTTTAAATTAAACTTTCGCAGTCCGTCATTTGATTTTTTAAATAAATCAGACGATAAAAAAAATAAATTGGACAATTGATTAATACCAAGTCAAATTAAATACAATTTATTTACTTGACGACATGACGACGACATTATGACGACATTAGGACGACATTATGACGACATTATGCCGACATTATGACGACACTATGACGACACTATGACGACATTATGACGACACTATGACGACTTGACTATATGAACGACGACATAATGAAAACATGATGACGACATGACGACATGACTATATGAACGACGACATGATAAAAACACGTCATTATGACGACACTATGACGACATTATGACGACACTATAAAGACACGATGATGACAACACGACGAGGACATTATGACGACATGACGCCGAAATTATGACGACACTATGACGACATTATGACGACATTATGACGGCACTATGACGACATTATGACGACATGACTATATGAACGACGACATTATGACGACAGATGTCATCATAGTGTCGTCATAGTGTCGTCATAGTGTCGTCATAGTGTCGTCTATAGTGTCGTCATAGTGTCGTCATAGTGTCGTCATAGTGTCGTCATAGTGTCGTCATTGTGTCGTCATAGTGTCGTTATAGTGTCGTCATAGTGTCGTCATAGTGTCGTCATAGTGTCGATATAGTGTCGACATGTCGTCATAATGTTGTAATTATGTCGTCGTTCATATAGTCATGTCGTCATAATGTCGGCGTCATGTCGTCGTTCATATAGTCATGTCGTCATTATGTCGTCGTCATGTCGTCATAATGTCCTCGTCGTGTCGCTATCGTCATTATCGTGTCATCATCGTGTCATCACGGCGGCATCGTGTCGTCATCATGTCATCATAACGTCATCATGTAATCGTCATCATATGTGTAGTGTCGTCATAGTGTCGTCATAGTGTCGTCATAGTGTCGTCATAGTGTCGTCATTATGTCGTCAAGTGTCGATATAGTGTCGACATGTCGTCATAATGTTGTAATTATGTCGTCTTTCATATAGTCATGTCGTCATAATGTCGGCGTCATGTCGTCATAATGTCGGCGTTGTCGTCGTCATGTCGTCATAATGTCCTCGTCGTAACGCTATCGTCATTATCGTGTCATCATCGTGTCATCACGGCGGCATCGTGTCGTCATCATGTCATCATAACGTCATCATGTAATCGTCATCATAGTGTCGTCATAGTGTCGTCATAGTGTCGTCATAGTGTCGTCATAGTGTCGTCATAGTGTCGTCATAGTGTCGTCATAGTGTCGTCATAGTGTCGTCATAGTGTCGTCATAGTGTCGTCATAGTGTCGTCATAGTGTCGTCATAGTGTCGTCATAGTGTCATCATAGTGTCGTCATAGTGTCGTCATAGTGTCGATATAGTGTCGACATGTCGTCATAATGTTGTAATTATGTCGTCGTTCATATAGTCATGTCGTCATAATGTCGGCGTCATGTCGTCATTATGTCGTCGTCATGTCGTCATAATGTCCTCGTCGTGTCGCTATCGTCATTATCGTGTCATCATCGTGTCATCACGGCGGCATCGTGTCGTCATCATGTCATCATAACGTCATCATGTAATCGTCATCATATGTGTAGTGTCGTCATAGTGTCGTCATAGTGTCGTCATAGTGTCGATATAGTGTCGACATGTCGTCATAATGTTGTAATTATGTCGTCGTTCATATAGTCATGTCGTCATAATGTCGGCGTCATGTCGTCATAATGTCGGCGTTGTCGTCATTATGTCGTCGTCATGTCGTCATAATGTCCTCGTCGTGTCGCTATCGTCATTATCGTGTCATCATCGTGTCATCACGGCGGCATCGTGTCGTCATCATGTCATCATAACGTCATCATGTAATCGTCATCATAGTGTCGTCATAGTGTCGTCATAGTGTCGTCATAGTGTCGTCATAGTGTCGATATAGTGTCGACATGTCGTCATAATGTTGTAATTATGTCGTCGTTCATATAGTCATGTCGTCATAATGTCGTCATAATGTCGGCGTCATGTCGTCATAATGTCGGCGTCATGTCGTCATAATGTCGGCGTCATGTCGTCATAATGTCGTCGTCATAATGTCCTCGTCGTGTCGCTATCGTCATTATCGTGTCATCATCGTGTTATCACGGCGGCATCGTGTCGTCATCATGTCGTCGGCAGGCTTCGTCATCATGTCGTCGTCGTCGTCGTCGTTATCTCTGATTCAGATTCAGATTCAGATTTCGATTCTGATTTAGATTCAGAATTTGATTCTGATTTAGATTCAGAATTTGATTCCGATTCCTATTCAGATTCAGATTCAGATTCAGATTCTGATTCCTATTCAGAATAAGATTCCGATTCCTATTCAGATTCCAATTCCGATTCCGATTCCTAGTCCGATTCAGATTCAAATTCTGATTCCCATTCTTATTCGGTTTCAGATTTAGATTCAGATTCAGATGGATACTACGGGATACTGATACCCCACTGAGATAATGATGGATACTACGGGAGACATACAGATTCTGATACGGGATACTGATACGGATACTTATATGAATACTGATACGGATTCTGATACGGATACGGGATTAGGTATACTGATAATGGATACTGATACGTATACTGATAGTGATACAGATACTGATACAGGTACTACGGGATATTAATACGGATACTGATATGGGATACTGATACGGATACTGGTACTAATACGGATACTGATACTGATACGACATACTGATACGGATACTGATACTGATACTACGGGATACTGATACGGATACTAATACGGGAAACTGATACGGATACTAATACGGGAAACTGATACGGGATACTGATACGGATACAACAGGATACTGATAGGGATACTGCGGGTGCTGATACGGATACTGATACGGATACTGGATACTGATACGAGATACTGATACTGATACGGGATACTGACATTGATACGGATACTGATACTGAGGGAGTTAGGAGGATATAGGAGGTGTGCAATCTGCCCGCTGTCGGTATAGGCTCTCCCCCTACCGCGCTTGGTAGGGCCTACCTACCCCTCCCCTACCGATCGGCTACCGGTCCCACGTCTCACTCTCTTCGCTTCCCGCTACCACCCCAGCGGCGCCCCCCCCCCCCCCCCCCAACTACAAATTCTGTTCTACTGCTCCGATTTGCGACGGACATACGCCATAACCCTTAAGAATATTATTCCTAATAAACTTACATCCATAAATATCTGTATATAAATGTCTCACAGTCTTGCAGACTCGTATGGAAGCATTTTTTTCAGAGTTTAGGAGAATAGCACCTCTCGAGATACGCACTTGTTAAGACGTTGTTTATAAATAAACTTGTGCGCTTCATTTCGGCAAAATATACTGGGACTATAGAGATATTATTTAAAAACTAAAAATTAAACTAATCTCAAAATCGAATTTTAACACAATAAAAATACATAATCTATATGTACTATACTTATGTGAGATAATAACGTAAATAATCCAATTAAAAATAAGTCTTAATTAAACAATGAACGAATAAAAAATTAAATTATTCTAAACAAAAACAATGATACTTTTGCTTAAAAATTTATTAAAATTCCTTCTACTCCAAATTCAAATTTTAAATTAAACTTCC
The DNA here is from genome assembly GCA_951217055.1 of Gerris lacustris. Taxonomy (NCBI): domain Eukaryota; kingdom Metazoa; phylum Arthropoda; class Insecta; order Hemiptera; family Gerridae; genus Gerris; species Gerris lacustris. The sequence goes on from OX578282.1 coordinate 28,830,949, forward strand.
GCAATCCGTCAATTGATTTTTTAAATAAATCAGACGATAAAAAAAAATAAATTGTGCAATTGATTAATACCAAGTCAAATGAAATACAATTTATTTACTTTATTTTTTGTTTATTTTTATTTTAATTACTTATAATGTCAGAAGGAGTTATTTACAAACAAGGTTAATTATATTCTAGTTACATGTTTGTTCCCACGGAGAAAATAAACCCAATTAAGGTTTAATTAATTGCCAATTAAGACAATTAATTGATTTTTAACTAAATAAATAAATCTGGTGTTTTTTTCGATTATAAAATCAACGAATCACCAAAACAGACAAGAAAACGTAAATTAATTCATGACAGTCAACACACAAACATTCATAATAAGTGAAATATTTAGTGTCAGTGTTCTTTTCTCTTTTTCATTTGTAATTAATTACCCGCCTGTTATTATATATACAATTGTTTAAATAGTTAGGCATTAAAATAGTATATACATGTTTTATGCATTAATTTTAGTACAGACATTGAAAATTTATTTATTATTCAATTTAATTTTGTAAGTCAGATGTTTTTTTGTCGTTTCTCGCTCTTTAAGGCTCTACCGCTCTTTGAGGTTAGGAAAAACAGTAAAATTAAAATTATACTGGTTCTAAGCAAGATATCAAAAATCTAATCACAGGCTTCATTCCTAATTTTAATTCTGCACAATTTGAGCCCTAGTTCAACTTCCTATGATAAATAGTACAGTGGCCATTTCAATACAACGATAAAACTGGTTGTATTAAAATGGCGCCTGTACTATTTATCATAGGAAGTGGAAATAGGGCTCAAATTGTGCAGAATTAAAATTAGGAATGAAGCCTGTGATTAGATTTTTGATATCTTGCTTAGAACCAGTATAATTTTAATGTTACTGTTTTTCCTAACCTCAAAGAGCGGTAGAGCCTTAAGGCCGCTTTAGACGATCAACTTGGTTGACAACCTTGTTGTCATTACGCCAGTTGAAGTCAATGTTTATCGTCTGTGGATTGGATGGTGGTTGAAATTTGATGTTGGTCCACATGTTGGAGTAAAATAAAAACTAAATATTTTATGTGGGACGAGCCTCTTCTTAACATAATTCATGATAATAACGAGGTATAGTAATTCTTCACTCATTGTAAACCCAAAAAACTTGAAGAAACTGTAGATTGTGTAAATAAATTTGTAAAAAGTAATATCTGTTTTAAATGTTGTCAACTTTGTTGACAACTATGTTGAAAACCAAGTTGATCGTCTAAATGACACTTAAATCTGTGAATTAAATTCTTTAAATTAACCGCCTCAAGAAAAAAAATAGGGAGGAATATTAAAATTGCATTTAAAATAATAAATATACAACGTAAATGCACATTTTTGGTAAAATATTCAAATAAGTGCGGAAAATAATAGCAATGTGTAAAACTAATAGCAATGTGTGAAACTGATAAAAATGTGTGAAAATAATAGCAATGTGTGAAACTAATAGCCTTTCCGCAGTCATTGTTTTTTTTTAGAAAATAAATAGTAATCAATCTAGTAGAAAACCAATAAGAAAAGTAAAATAAATAATATATTATTTTATTCCAATTTTTTTTTAAGTTTTAGGTAGTATTCATACTACTGAAAGATTAAATTTTACTTTTAATCAAATTATAATTATCATTAACTACGGGAGACATACAGAGAAAAATATACTTGAACCACGGGCCTCCTATATATCCGTTACAGGCGCTCTTACCAACTGAGTTATACGGGAGAATGATATTTCTCTGGTGTTACCGATACAAATTCCCCGAATCAAATTGAAAAATTTGAATTTCTAATTGATTGCAAAACGCAATTAACATGTCTTTTAGTTAGGTAAAATGAAAGTGGTCACTTAAAACAAGTGAGCTCTAAAAAAAAAAATGCAATTAACATAATGTCTTCTGTTAGATATTATTCTTATCGAAATCATTGTAAAATATAATACTTAACATATATATTGTTTAAATGTTTATAAATAAAGAAAAGAAACAAAAACAAAAATTACACATTTGCAAGAATCAAAGTCACCAGTTACTCAATTAAATATAAAATCGTTCATTAGTTTTTTATTTTATTTAATTTTGCTTCCTGATAAAAAAAAAAAAAAATGTAAAATAATTCAAGAGTCTTGCGCAAGAATTTATAATAGGTGTAAGTATACACACAAACACACACACACACACACACATATATATATATATATATATATATATATATATATATAAATATATATATGTATATATATATATTTGATTGATAATATCCATACATCTATATAACTTATCTATCTCTTAATACATCACTTAAATATTGATTAAATTTTAAAATTATTAGTTATTAGAACAAATCAATATAAAAATGTAGATTTGAAGGCTATTTTATCAATTTAAATGTTAATCTATAAATAAAATTTGTTAGCTAGGGGCTTGGCAATTATTCATATGATTAAATCTCATAATTCTATTCGTTAAAAACAATATAAAAAAATCTCTCGATGATTTATTTTGATATATTTCTAATCTGTTAGTTGTTCAATTTACTTAATTAGGTTTACTATATTAATCGTTTTTAATTTATGCATAAATAATATATAATAAATGTAAGCGTATTATTAATATAAACATACCCGTGCAACAGATATTAATAGATCGAAATTAATAATAACATAAATAAATATATTTTATGATCTATCTTTGTGTACCCTTTTGTAATTCCCTTATGAAAAATAAATATAGTTTATACAAACCAATTATGAAGTATGCTTGTGCGTGTGTATGCACATAACTACTTACAAAACAATATATATATATATATATATATATATATATATATATATATATATATATATATATATATATTATGTATGTCTTTTAGATTTATTTAATAACTTTTGTGAAAAATGTTATATATACATACATTTATATATATATTTATGTGTGTGTCTGTACATTTAAGTACATAAATATATCCATTTATTACATGCTCGTATTTAAGATTAATTTATTAATTATTGAAAAAAATATAATTAAATTATAAATAAATAAGTGGTTATAGAATTTCATATAAAAAACTATTATTTTTACATAATATTTTCAGTGATTAAAGGCTATTAGATATGAAACTAATATCTATGATTTATTACAATGAATACAATAATTAATTTGTTATGCAATAAATAGAAACGTATTCTTTTACGTAAAATCATTTATTACGTGGTTAATTTATAATAAATTATTAATGTGTAAGGAAATAAAATTCAATTTTTAAAAAAATCGTAGACAGGTCTCGTAATTCTTCCTTACCATATAATATAATTTCAAAATGGCGACAGATATTAAGTTAAAATATGAAGGAATAATTTATCTTTGGTGGTGGAAATTTCCACCACCAAAAAACCAAAGTGGTGGGAATTTCAGCTCTATCAGCGAAATAGTATTGCAATTATGCGTTGAATCATAGTTCAAAAGTTTTCCATTTTCAAAATGGCAGCAAATTTCAATAAAAATTTGAAAATTATTCAATTTTCTCTTCAGTGCTTATCGAAGGTAACGGAAGCTTATGAATCTGAAGAACGAACATTTTTTATACCTCCGATTTCAAAAATTCCAATAAACAGATATCCGTTTCAGACATCAGAAAACATTTTTAGTTGTGTGTCTGTCTGTCGCTCAAGTTTAACACATATTTTAACCACTACTCATTTGATTTTAATGAAATTTGGATGGTAGGTCATACTTAGTCCATTGTAAGTTTTAACATACATTTATTTACACCTATATCTTCTAAAGTACTTATCTGATTATTATGAAATTTGGACGTTTTACGGGACCCAGATAGACCCAGATTATATCAACCATCTGCGATCTTCAAACTTTGCTAAACTGATACTTTAATTCATGTAAAATATCAAAATAGGTTTGACAGATTTAAAAACCGGGGGTAAATTAAGTAAATTTGACAATCATTATAGGTTGTAAAAGGATACAATCATACGAAAGTAGGAAAGTATACGAAATAGGACGCGAGGAAGCTATGCCACACTAATTGGCAGACTATTTTTTAATGTTTGCTGACTAAGCAAAATAGGTAAATGACGTCACAAATTTATAATTTGCTGGGCGGCACAACTATACATGTAAGGACTGCTTTTTATATCAAGTTTCAACTCTCCAACCTAAAGACTTACTGTGGCAGTTATGCGTGACACAGATAAAAACCACTCAAATGTTTTTAAAAACACCCAAAACGGATAATTCAGTTGAAATCTCGGTTTTCTTTCTCGGCATTTTTGGGTGAAAACATTACTTTGGCCTAGGAAAGGAAAAATAAAATGTTGTTAGTTTAGAGTTTAGAGTATAGTTTTCCATGTAAATTATACTTTTGTTTATTTACCAATGAAGTTTTTATTTTTCTTTTTATAATACTTCAAGATGACTAAATTTGTATATATATATATATGTGTATGTTTCTTTTTTATTCAGGTGGCCTGATACCATAGAAATCCAATATAATAATACAATATCTAAGTCGAACTCTAACGTTTTAATACTAATACTACAAATATACGATAAGCATTAAGTTCAAACTAAAATTTCTGATTTTAAAACCAAGTTCTTCTATCTTTTTATAAAAACCAAAACCCCTGTGATTGTTTTATATTATAAATTGTATAAATGTTTAGAAAAAAGTTTTTTATTTCAACATTTAAAACAATTATAAATGGTATTTCAAGTAACATACTTTATTGCCAATATATTTCAAGTTAAGATATAAATTTAAACGTAAGATCAATTACATATTATTCTCGTGTTTGGAGAGCATTATCGAGATATTGGCAAACTATTAGTCAAAGTAAGCGTTATTCAGTTTAATGGTTGGCCCATAAATTTCTATTCAACGATTTCGTAGTAAATATAAAGTAATTTGGACCTTAAAAATAGCCACTGATTTATATAACTAGACATGCATTGCTATTATTTCGTCACAAAGAACTAATATAAATGACTAAATATTATTTATATGGATATATGAATCGCTTCCATTTCATTTTTATTTATATGTAATATTAAATGGTTTATTTGCTATCAGTGGTATTATTACTATTGATTCTGGCACAACCTTTATTTGTAGTTTATCATTAATCTTAGGTATAGTTTAGCTTATCCATTTATTATATTATACGACACTTTCAGTTTGGAACCCTCTATTTCATTACAAATTTATCATGACATGGGTGGGTATGAAAATCAGACAAAAGAATATAAACTCTCCTACAAATATAAATAATAATATCCCTTAGTCTAATTATTAAGGGAAAAAGACATTTAATCCAAAGTTCTTTGAGACAAAAGAATATTCAACATATCTTTGTCTTAATAGTTAATAAATACTTAATTGGAGTACTCAACTAAAGATTTTTTGCCTTATGCCTCTAATTTTACTTTGATAACCCCTTTTAGAAAGGTACTACTAAAATACGAGTAGTACTTATTATACCATATTATAAACATATTTTTATAATTTTTAATCTGATATTAGATTTCATCTTATATGAGCATGAGGAATTAATTTTAATTTAATTAGTGTGGCACATAGTTCATAGTTTCCTCGTGCTCTTATCATTGAACGGAATGGTCGGCCACATGAGATAGAATTCGAAAATATTAGTGCAAGTATAAAAAAAGTTTGTGTGGATTTACGTGAGCAAAAAATGAAAGCGAAAATAAACATCTGCCAATTAGTGAGGCACATAGCCTTCTCGCGTCCATGTGACACGTGTGGCGAATGGCCCACATGAGTATAAAATAAAAATTGTGAAATAGATTTTAAATTTAAGATATCACTAATAAATTCAGTAATAATAAATTATGTGAGTATAATAAAATAAAATTCATAAAAAAAGGTGACCCAACTGGGAATTAAAAGTGTGGTTTTATGGACATGTTTCGATTTTAAGGTGGGTAACATATCATTTTATTTAATATTAGATGTGCGAAGAGGTTTACATGATATGGGACCGTTTATGAGCTAATGACATACCATCTAAATTTCATCAAAATGAGACAAGTAATGTTGTAGCAAATAAAACCTAAAGTTTAGTTAGTTGTAAATTACTCACACCATAAACATTTAATCGAAATCGGTCAAGTGATTTAGGCTCCATGCGTTCTGCTAATGGCAAATTAATTAATTAAAATACGTACGTGAATTAATTAATTAATAAGTAACAAAATATAATAAAGAAGAAGAGAGAAACGGATCAAATAGTTGTGAGTGAGAGAAGTAGAAATACATGAGCTAAATAATTGCAGCATGTAATTTAAATTTGTATGGTAAACAGACCTATTTTAAGTTCTTAAGATTTAATAATACAAGATAAAAAAAACTTTTTATATACTACGTTTTTAAATTTTCTTTGTAGATTTCCTTAGCTGTCACTGATCGTATTTGTTTTTAATTGATTTTAAATTTAGTGATTTGTCGACTAATAGTAATAATTTGGTAACTCTAATTACTGATTATTGTATTGTCATCAGAAATACATAATCTGTGTAAGTTTCAGCTTTCTACTTGGTCAGGAAGTTAGTTAAAAATGGATTGTAAGATTTGTACTGGACAAACAAGAAAGCAAAACGTAGTAAAAATACATTTCAACTATGTAAAATCTAGCTCCAAAACAAAGTTTAATTTAAATCTAATTATAATTATTATTAACTACGGGAAACAGACAGAGAAAAATAGACTCCAGCGCGGGGATTTGAACCACCGGTCTCTATATTTCCAGTATAGCGCTCTAACCAACTAAGCTACGCAGGAGAATGAATTTCTCTGACGTTAATGATACCTTGACCCGAATTTAAAAGCTTTCAATTTTTCTACAAGTCTGAGAAGTCAACATTAATGACAAAGAACTCGACCGAGAAATAACGCTTATAATTATAAAGTACCCAATTAGTACCTGTACCTCGTACAATCAATTAGAAATTCATATTTTACGATTTTGGTAGTATTCATACTACGGAACGATTAAATTTTAATTTAAATCAAAATATAATTATTATTAACTACGGGGAACAGACAGAGAAAAATAGACTCCAGCGCGGGGATTTGAACCACCGGCCTCTATATTTCCAGTATAGCGCTCTAATTATTAAATTAAAATTTAATCGTTCCGTAGTATGAATACTACCAAAATCATAAAATATGAACAAAGTTTAATTAAATAATTACGAACAAATAATATATAGACTCAAATAACAAGTAAAAACTATCGATACAAAAAGAAAAAATGTTACTCCCTGATAATTCAAGTTCTGAGTTCAGTCGATTTAAACGTTTTGGGAGTTTAGAGTAAATCGACATATGTAATAAAATACCGTAGCTATTTAGAGTTGTATAAAACTATAAACTCTAGTTCTAATCCAATTCAGAGTTAATTTTGAGGAGATCGTTTTCATAGGTTCAACAAACAACTGAAGTCTGAAGTGTTTACTGAAGAGATTTGTTCTTTAGCAAAACCTTGATCGATTTGCTAATTCCTATCAAGGAAGCCCAACCACTAAATTATTAATATCAATTGCTAAATATAATACATTTATAGATGTTTCAATATTACAGTAATAGATCAAGACGAATAGATAAATGATGCACACTTTATTCAAGGCATAGAATTTCATAATCTAATCCTCAATTAACTAACTATATCTTTGACCTTAACGTCTTCATTTAAAAAAAAAAAAAAAATAAATAAATTTAATAAAAAATAAATATACCAATCTCAGTTAAATAAAATGTCACTTACTGTCGAGATAAGTTATTATAAAAACTTTGAAACAAATAATTAAATGCAGCATTAATTATAACGGCTGTCATCTATTTTAAAATAAATAGAAAAAGGAAAAAAAAAATGCATAGCAAAATATATAAAAGAAAAAATTAATTAGTTCTCTTGCAATTTGCAGCTGGTGGCGTCTTTACCAGGCATCTGACCCTAATTTATTTTGCTCTTTTAAAAAAGACCGACAATTTTTATACCATGTCATTTTTCTCTTTTCTACTTCCCTTTTCAACCATTTGCTTCTGTCACTACGGATAAAATATGATGATAGAGAAAAATAAATGAAATAAAGCGAGCTTATTATTTAGTTTGTCTGACTCGGCACTTCATTGATCTTCTTCCATATTTTCATATTTAGTGTCATTAATTACAAGTTTATTTCTTCTGCATCTTTATCTTCATTTCTTCTTTAAAAGAGAAGTATATCTATTTTATAAATGTTTATTTATAATTTTGTTTGCTGCTTTATAATATCAGTCACTGTCACTGTAAATATAATAAGATTTTTAAAATATTAAATCCAAACATTATTAAAAGTAAATTCAAGATTCAAGGATTCATATTGTTGGTACTAGAATATTAGGCAAATGGATAAAGAAATACCTAATTAGAAAAATCTGTCCGATGCAACTTGTAAGAAACTTTCTCATAAATGAGTGTAATTACTTGCCCCAGTGTTTTCCAATTATCAGCTGTTTCGAGTTTCGTGGTTACATTTAATTATTATTGAAAACTGTATTAAAAGTAACCATTCAAATAACTATACCCAGTGAATCTTCTAATAGGCAAACATGTTAAAAATCACATTTTCCTGTTTATTAATTTATTTGGTAATATTTCAAGGCATATTATCATTTATTTATATTTTACATTCTCATTATATATATAGGGAGAGAGAGAGAGAGAAGAGAGAGAGAGAGAGAGAGAGAGAGAGAGAGAGAGAGAGAGAGACAGAGAGAGAGAGAGAGAGAGAGACAGAGAGAGACAGAGAGAGAGAGAGAGAGTGAGAGAACGTATTGTGAAGGCGCGAAAATTCGATTTTGATATTTTGATGGAATATACAACAGTGTATTGAGGTCCTCTGACTCCAAAAAAAGGGATTTAAAAATGTCCGTCAGTCGTCTGTAGTCCCTGCAGACGCGTGAAGCCTAAACTACTGGCCGATGTCGATTAAATTTGCCAAATAAGTTCAGAAAAATCATACCTCAAGGTGAAATCAAACAATGAATTTTAGCTCCAAATTAGGAGGCGCAAGTTCCAGAAAACAACGATTTTATTTTTAAAAAATTATAAAATGTAGTCCATTTAAAAACATTTTTTACATATAATTGGATAATTTTTTGATGTTTAAAAGTGTTCTTGGTGATAAAAGGCAGCAAGATTTTCTAAGCCATAAGTCCGAGGTATTCAATCTTTCCCCAATCATGACATGACTGAAATTCCTTCCCTCTTCTACATGCAAAATTCCTGTATCCCTTTATAATCTCAAATGATTTTGATTTACACCAGTTAAGCTTTGATAATATAGGTTATTTTCAGTTCGAAACAGGATTTTTTTAGCGGAATCTATGCCTTATCATAAGTTCAAAATTTTGATCGAAGAAATAAGATAAATTCTTTGTAAATTGAAGGATTTGTTTGTAAAAGACTAAAGGCAACACAAACTAAAGGATTGTTGAGAGAGATTTAATTGTTTGTAATAAAATATTTGTCCCAGATTGTGAATGATAAAACTGATGATGCCTTAATAAATACAGTAAATGGATTTGATGAGGCAGACTATATGTGTACTGCACAGGAAAATCAGATTTTATAATATCGCAAACACATTGTACTAGTGTGGTACTAGAATATTAGGCAAAGGGATATGGAAATATTTTTTAAAAAAACTCCCAGAAGCATAGAAACTGGCGGTAAATCGTGGACGAGGCAATAACAGACGTTAGAGCCACAAAACGAAAAGTATAGGTAGAATATAGTTGAGGAGCTTGGTATCAAAGTCGGACAAGGGCACTTTCCAAAATTTTACAGGCGAGCCGAAAAACTTTAGCTCAAATTCTACACGTGCTAGAGCTATGATTTTTTTCTGTACATTCTTAATAGACTCAAAACTAGTTAGAAGTTCTGAAAACGTGAATTTCTTAGATATTTTAGCTGCAAAATGGATTTAAAAAGTCGAGTTGTCCGCTTTTGAAACAAAAACCAGGTTTTGTCAGTTTTTGACGCAAAACGACGTGGAAAATAATTGTTAGAATAATAATATTGGAGACATTTTTTTTTTTTTTTTTAACGTTTTTCAGATTTTTTGGGGGGTGCCCCCAAATTTAGAGCTAAAAATAATTTCTCGATTTCCCCTCGGGGTATCATTTTTCTAAGCATGTATGCCAAATATGGTAGGAGTAGGTATTCAGATGTTAAAGCCCGCAGTGCATCATGAAACTTATTGATAATGGATCCATAAGGAAAATCAAATCCAAAAGGAAAAAGTTGGCCTATATATTAGGTGGGAATATTTATTATTTATTTTGGCAGATTCATAATTATCGAATTGTTAAAATAGATGACAATAACTTAAATTTAAGACTAGAATGATGACCGATTTCATAAGGCAGAAATATACACGGATTTATTTTCGTGTAAGAATTTGTGAAGCATATTGAATATAATTTATTGTGGAATCGATTTGAAGATTAGCAGAATCTGAATAATGAGACGGAGTAGCGTAAAACTTATAATGTGAGTTGTGCAATTCGTATAATGCCTAACTGAAATAAGAAATATAAATGGTTGTTTGAAGGATATTTTGATAATAATAGTGAAATTGCGAAGACTAAAATGACAGATTGTAAACAATCATAATCATATTGATATGACGCACTGTTACTAGTTTATACAAATAGAAACGGTAATGTGGACTCCATAAAAAAATGCATTCTCTTAAATTATGAACCATATAGTTCATTGTATCTATTTATACAGCTCATATAAAGCTATGCAAAAAACAAACTCAGTACATTGTAGAATATATTTAGAAGATTAATTTTATATTCAGAATGGAAAAGATAAACTGTTTAACGGACAAAACAGCGTAGAAAAACTCCACTTCAAATTAAAACTAAGGTTATAAAAACATTTGCGCACAGCGTATAAACGAGACCAGTTTTACTATGTGTGTGACTAAATAAAAGAAAAAAAATCTAAGGACAATAATACCTCTATACAACAATCTTGATTAGAGCCGAGTTAAAGTTATTAAATCATTGTTAATAAGAACAATAATTTATATCCCACTCTGCCTTTGATTTAAATTCAAGGAGCTCCGATATAACTTCATTTCTTAAATGAAACAAACCTCCCTCCACTTTATTTGAACCGACGATAAATTACAGTTGAAAGCCAACAAACCTCCTCAACACAAGTCTCATATGACATATTAGAATTTAAAATTTATTAAAAATTCAAAAAAAAATTAAACAGCACGTCTTTTTATACTTTTTTTTTTTATCAAGGCCTGTTTTTCAATTCTAAACGACAAGGAATTAAACAGTTGAAATGAAACAAACATTTTCTCTTTGATTAATGAACATAGATGATTTATTTGAGGGCAAGGCATTTATATAGGAGTAAAATACGAAGCTCCTCTTTCTCAGTTCTTGTACTCTACTATAGCGTTTTTTTGGCTCCTATCTCTGGGTAGTTTTAAATCAATCGTCAAGGTTTTTAATTTTACCGCTCGTTAAATATCGAGTTTGTGTGAGGTTCTTGTTTGTGGTATAAAAGAAGAAATAGAAGAGGACTAATTATACCTCCTTGCGGGACTCCTAGAGGTCCCGGGGCGTAAATACGAGTCTAATATAAATAGCTATGGAAAAGAGAAACGATATATACTTCTTCTCTTGCCTCTTGTATAATGATTAATTTCTAAGGCGTCCTCTTCTCTACGTTGCTTAGAGTTCTGTCTCTCTCGCTCTCACGGCTTGCTCCGGCACCGAGAAGGAATAAATAATGGCTCGAGCAGTGCAAGGGAGAAGTTGATGAAGGTAGGCAGACGTTGATCTATGGCCGAGCATTTTACTCTCTCCAAGCCTGTTTTCCATTCTACTAAACCGACCTTGTTTCGTGTTTTTTTTTTTTTTTTTTCGGAAAAACACCTTACTAACAGCATCTTCACACGAATTTAAACACCGTTTTCAAGAAAATCATTTGTTTTTCTAAAGAAGAAACCTCTATCTAACACCTTTTTAACATTTTTCCCATTTAAATTAGTTATTTTAATCAGAGAAAATTAGCACCTAATAGCAGTTTTAAGTAAATTTTAGCAGTCTTCAAACAACGGTCCTTGTTCCAATTCGTAAATTAGCCTTTCGCGTTTTACCTTCTCACGAAATAGGCACCTTAATAAAGCTTGATTGTGGAAGCTACGTCCATTAGCTCGTTTATTAACTCAACCTAATAATATTCCTTTCAATGTTCCCGCCTACAATGTAATAAACTAACGACGTCTCAGGAACACGTACTTTTTCATCATAAGGACCCTGTTATGGCACAACCCCTATTCCCGGATCATCCTGCGCCTATAGGCCTAGTTATTATGTGGCTGCAACAGCTGATGCTTAAAGAGGTATCACTGATTTAGGATGACCTCACTAACGATTCCACGATATCAGTAGTGATTAGAGTTACCACTTAGAGATTAAAATGTAATTTTATCAAAAGGCTTATTCTATTATAGCACCATTCCAATTCCCGGATCTTCCTCCACCTAGGCATAGGTACTATGAGGATGTTACAAGGGATAAAAAAGGATGTTAAGGGGAGTAAAAATCACTTGCACCCTCGCGATAATTAACTCCCTCGGCTCCGCCTCGGGAGTGAACGTTATGGTTCCCTCGGCTTCGCCTCAGGAACCAACTTCATCGCTCAGGGTGCAATCACTTACTTTCCTCCCTTGGTGCGTAAATAACTATTACCTGCTTCATTCTCTTTAGTTATAATTATAGAGAGAAACACAATATATTTATTAATTAAAACATTTGTGAGGCTGCTCATTTATAATGTGTTGCTAGTACACAGCTTACTAATCAATCTCTTACAGACAATAATACATTTTTACAAGTAACAATAGTTTTACAAAACATAATGTATAGTCATTAAAATACACTTAGTCAACTTAGTAAAATAACTTAAAATTAAAATAATATAAATATAATAGACTTAAAAGCTTGTTTAAAAGGAAATAAACAAATAGTCAGATAAAGTAAATGATAATTATTATCCATATAATATATGATTATTTAAGATACCTAAAGAGTCTAAAATTGTAGATTCTGATATCCGCGTCAATTCTTTTTTGTCAATACCAACATCTTCAAAAAATTCGGTCGTAAACTTAGGTATGGTGCCTCTTTCCACAAAGTCTTTTAACTTGATATTCTCTGTGACCATGCGTTTCCAGAAACTTCTCTTGATAATAATCTGACGCAATAGCCTGTGTAAGAATTGAGTTTGCCAACTATATACCTATTATGTAAAGGGCTTATACGAGTACATATTTCTAATGGAAAACAAGGGGTAAGCGTATCGCTCGTCAGGTATATAAACCCACTTGTCATTTGTAACCGGATAGACGCCACTTCACACAAGCATTCTATTTAATTGAATCTGATTAATTAAAAACTCAATCTAGTAAGAATAAATATAATAAAAATAAGAACATGTTAAAAAATATGAATGTTATTAAAAAGGATAACCGCTCAATTAAAAAACCACGGTATAAACCATTATATTTATTACATTAAAAAAAAGTAATAAAACAACCTGCTGTCATCTTGACAACAGAATAAAAACCTGTCAAGAAATAAATATACATAAATAAATAAATATCCTGCCAGAAAAAATTAAATAGATAAATAAAAGTAAAACATTGAAGGCAATAAATCTACCCGCATTCATATTAAAGCAAATATAAATCTTTTTTCAACATGCAAATAAATACTGAGAAACTCCCTTTTGTAACATTATATATATATATATTTATAATTATTTATTTTCACATTATGTACCTCTTTAATATTAAAATCATTAAGATCATTAAGGTATAATAAATAAAAATTCTGTTGAAAATATATTAGCAATATATTTTACAAAAAAAACCAAACATTATGTATACAACCTTTTTTTAAAAAAATGAACAACCATTTAGAAAAATATTAAGAGAATTGTGTTCATATATTATGCATACACACACATATATATATTTATACATATATATTTGTGTGCATGTATAAAGCCCAATGAGGTTGTCACAGCTGAAATATATATTAATTCTTTGGGTTAAGAAACAAGGTTATTGGGTTCAATTATACTTTATCTGATTTTTAAAATCTTGGCAGGAATTATATTTAGAGCAATGTAATATGTTAATACTATTAGGCAATAAATTATGAAGGAGCGTTGACTTAAATTGGATAAACTCACACACACAAATAAATATATATATATATATATATATATATATATATATATATATATATATATATATATATATATATATATATATATATATATATATATATATATATATATATATAGTATGTGTGTGTGTACATATATATAGTTTAGGAAAGCAAGGGTGATATGTTAAGGCGCCCACGATAGGTTCTAAAGTTCTCCGGTAGTCTTGTATATTTGGAAGTGAAATGATTTGGTTACTATTTTATTTTAGTGTTTTCTGTCATTCTTTTGACACTAATTGGGGGCAAAACTTACATTTCTTATTTATATATTTTTGTGCGCGAAAAAAATATATTTAATTTTTCTCTGAGATTAGAAAAACAGAAGTTATTAATACATATGTAAGACATAAGAGTTCTTGACACTTCATTTCTTAATACTAGTAAGTTCATGCGTGTAATATAGTTTCTATTTTATTTTTTCTAAAATTATAAATGATTGACAGTTGTTTCTAGTGTTCGTGGACAGGCCGCTTTCAGTTTGATCAGCCCGGTCACACAAAGAGCGAACTGTCCGCCGCGGACAGGGTGCTCACACAGAAAGCGGACTGTCCGCGGTGCACTGGATCTATCCGCCGCGGACAGGGTGCTCACACAGAAAGTGGACTGTCCGCGGTCGCGGTGCACTTGATCTATCCGCCGCGGACAGGGTGCTCACACAGAAAGCGGACTGTCCGCGGTGCACTGGATCTATCCGCCGCGGACAGGGTGCTCACACAGAAAGCGGACTGTCCGCGGTGCACTGGATCTATCCGCCGCGGACAGGGTGCTCACACAGAAAGTGGACTGTCCGCGGTGCACTTGATCTATCCGCCGCGGACAGCTTCCTTCTGTTTGACCAGTTTAATGCAATACTACAGTCCAAAGAGTCCGCGGCGGACAATAATCTGTCCACCGCGAACTGGACCTGTGAAACTGGACTGGGTCTGTCTGCCGCGGACAGCTTCTTTCTCCTTGACTAGGATAACGCAATATAACTGTCCGCTCAGAGTCCGCCGCGAACACAAGACTTGTCCGCTGCGGACAGTTCGCTTCCTGTGTGACCAGGCCTTTAGACAGTGTTCTGAACAGACCCGTTGAATATTTACTACTGAACCGATTTCAATCAAATGTGGTATGTACAATATTCATAAAATATATAAGATTTAAGATTTTTTACTTTTTTAGGCCGGTTATATATATAATATATAAATATATATATATAATATATATATATATATATATATATATATATATATATATATATATATTACACAATTTGCGAGAGACAACAAGGGATGTGCCACGCAAGCGTGACACATAGGAACTGTGCTGTAGGAACAGTTCCTATGTGTCACGCTTCAGTTCCACACAACAGTTCCACTGCCACGCAAGCGTGACACATCCCTTGGTGTCTCTCACAAATTGTGTAGCCTATTGCAGTGTGCAAAAACACGGTATTACTCTGCTGATATATATATATATATATATATATATATATATATATATATATATATATATATATATATATATATATATATATATATATATATATATATATATATATATATATATATATATATATATATATATATATATATATATATATATATATATATATATAATAAAATAGTAAATTTAGTTATTTGCACTGCAGTTAGAATTTTATTGACATAAATAAATAAGTATAGTTTAATAAGATAAAAATACATTTTTATAAGTAATTGTTATTTATATGTTTTAATTTTTCTCTTGCACGAATCCTTATATTTTAAAATGTAGTACTATCAAACTGATAAAGTTTAAAAAAACAACAAATTATTATTCTTTTATTTATAAAACCCATTAAGTATGATTTACACATTGTAATAAAAAAACAAAACAACAAAACTGCAATAATGATTGCACATAAAACCTTCAATGTATATAAAATTAAAAAAAAGCACAAAAAAAAACTTCATGAGAAATAAACTATTATGAAATTCATACATATTCATTTCTTTTATTTTTTATATGAATTATTTTTTATTTAGATAGCTCAAAATTGTATATGAAATATTTTATGATTTATATACTAGTTTATGAAGGTATTTTACCGCATAATTTATCACCTGAAAAGTAATGATTTTTTATTTTTTAACGATGTGAATTTAATTATGAATTAAATATAAAGAACTGTGATGTATAATAATATAATTATTGTTGTTTATTTTCTCGAAATAAAACCTGATGTATGATGATAAAAAAAATTGAATACAAAGAAAATCATATTTAAAAGGAAATCATAATTTATTTCTTACATCATCTTTAGCGATAAATTGTAGCAGAATATGGAGATATATAAAATAATCGGAAATTAGCACATTAATAAGACTGACTGTTTATTGGCTCATAAATTGACTTTTTATGTTTCCTTTATTATTTCCTGTATAACATGTCGTGTGTGTTAATATATATATGTATATGTATATGCATAACCTGTAAATATAAAGAACGGGATAAATTGAATGGATCAGTTAGTAGAATAGAATAGAATAGAATAGAAATTTTATTGTATATAAGCTTTTCAGCTTGTTACAATGAGTTGCTTACAAGATAATAATACATAAATATAACATTGGTTTCACCCGTACAAGATCCCAAATAAAAATAAAAGTATACATCTAGTTTTTGTTGTGTCTCAACAATTACATTTACAAACAATATATTATGAACAGTTCTTCTATTTGATCATAACAAAGATTCAAAATCAAAATTAATAAAAATTAATAACAAAAAATAAATTACAAACAGTTTTTCTTCTATTTAATTTAATCATAACAAAGATAAAAAAAATCAAAATAAACATGCTGCATTAGTCAAAACAAACGGTCGAAAAACTAAGATTATTATATTTAATCTAAATATATATAGTGTGATAATATGATGGGAATTTTGTGATTTTCTTTTATTTATTTATTAATTAATTTATTTATTTATTTTTGTCTCCTTACGGTGATAATTTTCTTGCCGATGATGCATTATTCTGTGTGTTATTTCAAAATATTATAAATTTCAGTTTTAAACAGGTAAGTTCACGCTTTTATGGATATAAACATATCCCTAATGTAATTGTAATGTATCGATTATTCGTTTAGAAGGAAAGATCTGGTTTTTAACAATAGAGTAAAGAATTTGAAGATGTTATAGGCGGTAGTTCTCTCAAAAACATTAAGAATAGAGGCTAAAGTGGTGGTATCTTGGTTTGACTCGCTTATTAACTGGCTTGGGATAAATTGGTCTCTAAGGATTTTGTAGCTAGGACATCTTAACATTAAATGAGGTAGATCTTCTGGTTCCTGAAGCTGACAAATTGTGCACAGAACATTGGTTTTAATTCGATAACTAATTCCTTTCATAGTAATTTTTAGATTGTTGTGGCCAGAAGTACGTAATTGCGCTAAAAGTTTCATATAATTGTAAGGCAGGCCCATGTTCAGATAATTAGTATTTTGATTGTGTGAACAGTTTATAACCTTGTAGATTAAGTTATAAGAAGATTCCTCAATCCTTCTTTGGTCTTCGCTCTTAAGAGTCTTTTCGAAACTGTCTAATATAGTCTGTTTTGCACGAGTGTTGATAGGGCTATTAAGGATATCTGTGTCGATGTCTATTCGGCAAAGCAATTTTTTTAATTGAGTGAACCAATTTAATTTGTGATTGTTTGACGGAACTGAATCTAAATATTTGAGCCTATTGTAACAAACTTTCAAAATATGGTTTTCTTCTAAGGAATGAATGTGGTTTACCCAGTTAATAGTCAACTTCAATACTAGCACCGAGACATGTGTTATGTTGAATTCAGATCGAATGACATAGTGGGGCACGTTTTTCATTAGTGAGAAGTAAGTTTTAAAAAAGTAGTTTTGTGCTATTTCAAGATCCTCAAGGTAGCGCAGTGACCACACCTGGGCACCGTAAGTTAAAGATGACAAAGCACACGCATTATAGGTTTTAAGTGCGGCTTGAAAGGAATTATTTTTTGCTCTAGCTAGAGTTTCTCTTAGCACTCCCCCTACAGCTCGACATCGGCTTACTGCTTGTTTAGTCGCTGCTTCAAACAAACCTTTCCTTGAAAAACACACTCCTAAGTAGTTAAACTGTTTAACCTCGTCGATGATATTTCCGCGATAGAAGATCTTTTGAGTTTTGTTAGATAGTTTTCCTTTACTAAATTTTAAAACTTTAGTTTTAGCTAGATTGACTTGTAGACATTTCTGCTCACAATATTCAGCTAGGATATTTAATTTTTTATTCATATCATGTTCGGAGTCGGACAGAAGGATCAAATCATCTGCAAAAAGCAATAATATTACATCTACAAGTCCGTCAATACTTACACCTTGCACACCCTTAGCACGGAAAAATAGCTCGATGTCTGAGATTAGAAGGTTAAATAGCAGGGGGGACATTATTTCTCCTTGTAAAAGCCCTTTAGTAATATATATGGGTCCAGTAAACTCGTTATTAAATTTGATCTTAGTTTGTGCGTGATTGTAGAGACTCTTAATTAGAGCCAATATTTTCTGGGATACACCTAAGTCAAATAATTTACTGTACAAGGTATAATGATGCACACTGTCGAAGGCCTTTTGGAAATCAATAAAAGTTGCTATAATTTTTCTTTTAGGGAGTCTAAGATGGTTCTGTATGATTGTGTTTAAAATAAAAATGTTATCAATACAGCTTTTCCCTCTTCTGAAACCTGCCTGAATATCAGGTATTAAGTGATGGCATTCGGCCCATTGTTGCAAACGACTGTTTATTACAGCGAAAAATAATTTCTCGATGCAGTTAGTCAAAGATATACCTCGGTAGTTATTTGGGTCATCTTTGTCTCCTTTTTTAAATATTGGAGTTGTTATCGCAGTTGACCATTCCAAAGGAACGGTGCCAGACTCCAAAATTTTGTTGAATAAAGCTGTAAGGTATAAAATCCAATTGTCAGGCAGGTGTTTAAAAAATTCGTAGCTTATTTCATCAGATCCGGGGGCTTTATTATTTTTCGAGTTACTTATGACTTTCAAGATTTCATCGGTTGAAATAGTTTCCTCCAAGCAATTATTTGTTTGATTTATGATTTCCGTTCCTGACAAGTATTCTTGTGATGTAAGAGGTATTTCGGTGTTCTGAGGATCGTTTAGTAAATTTGTATAAAAATTTTCCCAAGTTTTTATATCAATCCTAGTCGAAGCATGCACATATTTTTTCTTTATTTTTCGTATTGTTCCCCAAAATCCTTTAGCATCGGTTGTGTTAGATAAATTTTCTATTGTCTGAGTGTTAAATGTTTTCTTTTTTCTATTTATTAATTTTCTATAACGTTGGGCAGATAGACAAAGTTGGGATTTGAAGGGTTCATTGAATTTTTCTTTTTTGCAAAGTCTTAGAGATTTAGAGAGCTCTCTTTTTGAACGGCGACACTCTTCATCATACCACGGTTTTGCTTTAACATGGCCTGGCTTAAATATAATCGTTTGCCTTAGTTGTAACTCATGACAAACTAGTTTAATTGCTTTTAGCAAGTTTATATAGAGTTCTTCCGGTGACATTGAAGGCAGGTAACTAACTGCTGGTGAGGTTTGCATTAAACTTGTGAAGTTATCTTTTTTACTTGCGTCCCATGTAATTTTTGATACCTGTTGTTTAGACAAATTAGGGAGAGATGTGTTGTTAGAATAGTCGCCTATGATAGTTAATTTTATAGGAAGGTGGTTAATTGATGGTACATCTGTAAGGACCTGGAAGTCGTGAATGTGATCTATTTCGGTTATTCTGCACCATACCAAGTCAACA
Source organism: Gerris lacustris (assembly GCA_951217055.1). Lineage (NCBI taxonomy): Eukaryota > Metazoa > Arthropoda > Insecta > Hemiptera > Gerridae > Gerris > Gerris lacustris. Next base: position 28,851,146 of record OX578282.1, read on the forward strand.
GTACTCGCTCCTCATGGGGTGACGTTAGTAAAACTCCCTGGTCGATCTGATCGAGATCTGCCATTCAATAGAATAAAGCCACACGATTCCATTACCTGAGTAAGCAACCTACCACGTTTATCTTCTTTATTATCCATAACTTCTCTCGTTCTATATAAGTTAGAATTATTTTCCACTATAGGTAAATCAAAATTAAGATTACCCACCCTTGCATTAAAGTCACCACCTATAATAACAACTTCATTATGATAGTTTTGGTTTATTGATAATAAAGATTCATGAAAGAAGTCTAAAATGTATTCTATATCCAAAGATGGCTTAAAATATATATTTCCTACGATCATAGATAAACGAGATTCTTTACTTACTAAACGGACAAACAACCAATATTCATTCTTCTCTATGATGTCTACAGTGAAGTGGTTGACAATTAGAGCTGCAAGTCCTCCACTGGCACGTCCTCTGCTCTTTTCCCTAATAGCACTGCTAGATACAATGTGATGATCCGCCAAGTTCGAGGACGGGCTAGCAAGTTCCTCTACTCTCCAAGTTTCATTTAGACAAATTATTTTATAGTTTGTAAACACGTTAATATGTTCTATAAAATTATTATAACCACTGCAGTTCCAAAATACAATGTCCATGCTTCTTTGTGTGAAAGTATCTGGTTGTTTTAAATCTAGGTGTTGTCACAAATTTGGTTTCTTTTTAAATGTTGCAATGAAATCTGACAAATCGAGGCCACAAATTTCATATAGTTTATTGAGTCCGCATTCCCCTTTAAAAATTATCTCATACTGGTCATTTATATCGAATTTAATATTGTCTATCTTCATAAAGTCGTTAATAACACTGACTTTGAGATTAGTTTTGTTAATCAACTCCCTTCGTAAAGCTAAAAGCCTTGATCTTTTCCATCTAACTTTTTGTGTAAAGTCCCTTTGGACACTAAAATCAGTGTTAGATAAAAGTGAACCTTTGCTTAGGATAGTGTGTATATCATTATCTATAGGAAAATTGGCGACCAGAAGGGGTTTCATGTTCTCTTTAGCCTTAATAATACGGACCCTATTAATTTGCAGATCCTTCTCGATTTTGAGTACCTCCTGGCAAAATTGTCTTATAACGTTGGCTGGTATAGAATTTTCTAGTAGATTAAGTCCTTTAAATACTAAATTATTACGTTTAGCGTTGTTTTCTAAAGATTCCAGTCTCTGGATAATGTCTTTTTCCGTTTTGTGAATTTGTGAGATTTCTTCCTTAAGAAGAGTGTTATCCTCATAAAGCTTGTCTATTTTTGTTACAAGCGTTCCTATGTCTTGTTTAGAAGCCACATTTTTTAATTTTTTATCTAACAGCCTTTCAAAGCGGTTAAGAAGTTCGCTGTCATTATCCATTTTCTTTTTTTGAACTGGCGAGCGTTGGTTTGGTGAAGTTTTTTGAGGGCTAATATCACTTCTTGATCGTTTAATAGAGTCTTTGTTTACTTCCGCACTCGGGATATCAGCTGTTTTTATTAAACTCTGTTTTGCAGATAACGCTCTCTTCTCATTCATCTGTCCTCCGAATGTCAAGGTTACTCGGTTGTGGTGGGGACGCGCAGGCGCATACACCGGTTAGAGGAACTCTCGCACACCTGACTCTACAACTATACTGCAATAAAACAGAAAATTTGTTCACAAATGCCACTTCGTTATTAATTAAATACGGGTTAAATATTGCCGAATGTGGGCAATTAAAAACACAGAACTGTAGCAGATTCTTTAAAGAAAACTACTGTATTAATATCTGGTGTATTAAATCGTTTAAAACGTTATAAAAAACAATGTAATAGGGACACGAGGTGAACCGTATGGCGTCAAGGACGCAACTCAGGATCAGTTAGTACACTCACAAAAACAATAGATGGACGAACGAATGGAAAGAAAGAAAAACAATTACTAGACAAGCAAATTAATATAGACAAATAGACAGAATGGTTCTTCCTACCTTTCATTCTTAATTTTTTGCTATTAAATTTATCCCTCGCTTTGTGTCGAAAGATAAAGTATAATACGTGGGTAAAATTTAATAATAGTTTTTACTGACAAGCGTAATATAAAGAACAATAACAAGGAAGAAGATAAAATTATAGTTTTTTGCTTGTCAATCATTTTGTCCATTTCTATTTTTTTCATAATTCCTTTTTACTTTCTTAAATAGAGATAAAGTATTGTGATGGCGCAAAAATTCGATTTTGAGATTTTGATGGATATACACGTTTTGAGGTCCACTGAGTCCAAAAAAGTGATTTTTTAAAAATATCTTTCTGTCTCTGTCGTCTGTGCTGAGGCCTGGAGCCTAAACTACTAGTCCAATTTTGACTAAATTTGACATTCTTGTTAAGAAAAATCATATCCCGAGGCGAAATCAAGAAATGAATTTTAGCACCTTATTTGGTTTTTGATTAAAAATTCTAAAATGTTGTCCATTTAAATTCTAACGATATAAGCCAATTTCCCGAACTAAAATCAAGCGGAGAAGAGAGGCCGGGTTCGATTCCCTGCCAAGGGGAAGTTATTTTTATGATAAAATTTGATAAAATGTTTAAAAATAATTAAATTACCTAGGAAAACTCGAAAACTAATACATACTTGGAAAACACTGGGCTAAGTAATTATTATGAACACGTTCATGCGAAAGTTTGTCTGAGATGTCTTGGCCCGATATTTTTGTTAATAAATTTATGATCAACCTATTATTTATTTTTTTTAAAAAGTTATTTTCAGCTTTGTTTTGTTCACTTAGTGCTCACTAATTAAGGCTAAGAAGAACCTGGCTACAAAAGTTTATGGTCAAGGGATATGTACTAAGTGGTTCCAGAGAAATCGTGAGTCAGTCAATGGTATTTAGATATGATACATAGTACATAGATATAAATATAAGTATATCAGTACTTTGAGAAATACTTGGCCATTTTCTGAATGAGACATAAAACAGACTTGGCCGCAATGGAGATATCACTATTTTTGAAGGACTGCATATTTTGGAAGGGGATCAGCAATTTTTTCTTTTCTCTCTTTCCCATTACCCAACTAACTTCTATAACACTACACATGATACTGATCTTTTTTATGCCTCATTCAGAAACTGTCCAAGTGCTAAGCAATAAAAATAAAAGGCAGTCTTGCTCATAAAAGTAGGAATGAAGTGAGGTTATGGACTAAAGAAAGAGCAGTCGGCAGAATGTTGATATCACATCAACATTGAAGGGCTAATTTCTTTTGAACTAGACCCTTTTAGGTAGGTTTTTGAAGATATCATTCCATTTTGCTGGCTTCAGCATCGTGAGCGTCGGTATTGGTTATTTACGAAGCGCTGGAGGGAGCAAGGACACTATATGTTCCCCATATATACATATAACCTACAAAAATTAACACGGGCATAGAGTATAGAGTAATATATATGAGTAATATATATGATACAAATCAGTGCTAAAATACATTAATTTTTAATAATTACAAGATAAAAATAACTTTTTATATACTACGATTTTTAAATTTTGTGTTGAATCATATGTAACTTTGATAATATAATTGTCATTGTTATATAGTGAAAAAAAAAATACATAGCTCCGAATTTATTTACTTCACATAATAATGATAACCATCTAGAGACCTGATCTTAAACCTATAAAAGGACAAATCTTTGTACAACGGATCTCACCAATACCGAATCTAAACCGTGCCATTGATATGCCCCTATGTAGGGACAGTAAGAGAAGAAAAATGTGTACAAGTAAAGAAGTACAGATGCAGAAAAATTAAACCTATAGCTAGGATACAAGTGTAAACTAACCTGGGTGTCACACTGTCACACGTCAATTAATTTATTCCTTTGTTTACTTTTCGCTGTCATTCAATGTTTACCTCTTAATAAAAAATCACAAATTTGAAACCCGTCAAAATGAAGATTGTAAATACTATGGGATATGTCAAAACAAATAAAATAATTTGCGGATTTTTTCTAAACTAACTTTCCATACAGCAAAATTTGCTGAAAACTAATTAAATTCTGCTGAAAGATGGCTAAAAGTATTAAAATAATGAATTGTCATCGTGTTCTGAGCTATTCTTAAAGTTTCAAATGTTTAGCTACTCGGGAAGTTAGTTAAAAATCGATTGCAAGATTTGAACTGGACAAACAAACAAACAAGAAAGCAAGCTAATAAAAACGTATTAAAAAAATAAACAAATGTTACAGCCTTAAATTACAAACTATGAGGCCTTTCAAATGATATGCAATACAATAACAAACTTCACAAAGTGGTCATTTGACACGGTATACTCGGGAATAAGTTTATTCTCATGTCCTCAGCAAATAGGACAAATTTATAAAATAATAAATACTAGATTAAAGGAGTATTAGTGAGAGATTTAAGCTTTAAGCTATCTAATTAGAAATAAAAACTGTTAATAATTGCGGACGTTATGAGAGCTCAAAGTAAAAAAATATTAATCAAATATAGCTCCAACTAAGGTAATTCACTAAGTCTTTTAACGTTGCGCCCAATATTTTTTATTTTTTGGGAGGAAGTAAAAACAATTTCACTTTTTTGGAATTTTCCCCGTCAGTTACACGGCTATTGCTATATAAATGCCAAATTCCAAGTTTCTAGCTATTCTAGAAGTCACATATAATTTTGATGGTACAAGTCAGTGAGTCTGAACTTTGAAATTCTTCCCTTTTGAAACGGCTTGATATTAAGGGCACAATATATTAAAGTATCCTAAGCAACTTATAAGCGTAATCTATGTTTCAAATGTCCATTTTAATAGGAAGTAGAGATATGAGGGTGAAATTGGTGAAATACTGAATTGGTTCAAGTAAAGGTCCACTACTTAATGGATTTTGGCCTTACGCACTGCCCTGTGCTCAGATATATATATATATATATATATATATATATATATATATATATATATATATATATGTATGTGTGTGTGTGTGTGTATGCATGTACGTATGTAGTGTATGCTGGCGATACTATTGATCAAGGAGGGTTTTAATATAATTGGGTTTATATTTTAGGAGTTTATACTAAGTCTTCCCCTATTATAGTTACCATATAATGCATGAAGATGTATACTGTATATATATGTATGTATGTTAAAACATTATAAAATTAGAACAATAGAAATGTGAAAATGTTTACAACCTTGTGTCATTAAAAAACGGCCGGAAATATTTAATATTATATCCCTTTTTTTCTAATTATTGTTTTTTATTACTCTTTAAGTTTCTTTTATGACCAGAAGTAATAAATATGTTTCAATGATGGAAATGATATTCATTTTTTTAATGTCTTCAAGCATATGATTTATATTTCTCGTTAAAATGTATAACGTTATTTTATTTTCTTTTTCTTGACTAATTAAGATTGTAATTTAGATAACAGATTATTTTTCTTATCTTCTTCTTTTTTTTAGGACTTAAGTTAATTATCGTTTAATTAGTTTAAAAAAAGACGATAGCAGATCTGGAGTTGTAGTGTGTAAGAACTACTAGTATTATTTATGTTCGCTAATTTGCCAGAGAAAGGAAATCAAGACAATTTAATGTTACTATACTCATGTCCTTAATAATGTTCAACGTTAGTCATTAGTCATATTTTACTTTCTGCTTTACACAATTTATACAGAGAATATATAATGATAGTGATAAAATTTGAGTAATGTGATAAAATAATTAGTGGATTTTCCTAGTAAACTATATTTTAAAAAGAGGGTTCCTGCAAATTCTTGGCTTTAAATTGCCTCTTCTTTGGCAAACACGTGGAGCCTAATAAGTTTCTGTAGCGAAAAATCTAGATTCTTAGAAAAATGGGGGGGGGGAAAAAAATATAGGTTATTCTAACAATAATATTTGCAGGGTAGTAGGGGTAACAATAGGGGCAGGATACTACAGAATTAATTCTATCACAGAATTATGTCGATGGACAACGATACTGTTGTTAAATAAGGAATACCACACTACTGAGTTATAGTGTGGTATTCCTTATTACACAGTATACAGTAACCTCAATTTGTCGATGGGAGAGGAGACTGTTGAAGAAGGACAAACACAATAATACAATTAATAAAATACGTCGATGGGCAAGAATACTATAGAATAAGTAACACCGCACTTAATTATGTCTATGAGAAAAGATACTGCAGAATTATAAATTATGTCGATGGACAAGGATACTGTTAAATAAGGAATACCACACTGTAATTCAGTGTGGTATACTATACCTTATTATACAGTAACCTCAATTTGTCGATGGGAAAGGCTACTGTAGAAGAAGAACAACCACAGAAATACAATTAAAAATATGAAATTACAAGATAAAAAGAACTTTTTATATACCTACTACGTTTTTAAATTTTCGGTTAAATTATATGTAATGTTAATAATATAATTGTCATTGTTATAATATAATGTTAGTGAAAAAAAAGTTCCGAATTTATTTAATTCACATAAATGACAACCTTCTAGAAAGCTGATCTTAAACCTATAAAAGGGTAAATCTTTGTACAACGGATCTCCCCAACACCAAATCTAAACCGTGCCATATCTAAACCTAACCAACAGTAAGAGAAGAAAAAGAAAAATAAATGTGTACAAGTAAAGAAGTACAGATGCAGAAAAATAAAACCGATACCTAGGACAGAAGTCACAAGTGTAAACAAACCTGGTGGTCACACTTCAATTAATTTATTTCTTTGTTTACTTTTCCTTTTTTGCTGTCATTCAATGTTAATCTCTTAATAAAAAATCACTAATTAGAAACCCGTTAAAATGAAGGTTGTAAATATGGGATATGTCAAAACAAATAAAATAACTAGCGGATTTTTTTCGAACTAACTTTCCATACAGCAAAATTTGCTGAAAACTAATTAAATTCTGCTGAAATATGGCTAAAAGTATTAAAATGTTGCATTGTCATCGTGTTCTGAGCTATTCTAAAAGTTTCAAATGTCTAGCTACTCGGGAAGTTAGTTAAAAATCGATTGCAAGTTTTGTACTGGACAAACAAACAAACATACAAACAAACAAGAAAGCAAGCTATAAAAACTTAGTAAAATACGTCGATGGGCAAGAATACTATAGAATAAGTAACACCACACTGAATTATGTCGATGAGAAAAGATACTGCAGAATTAGAACTATCATAATAAATTGTGTCGATGGAACCGGATAATATAGAATAAGGGTAGCCACAGTAAAATATGTCAATTGAAAACGATATTTCATAAAGATTACCATGATAGATCGGAAAAGATTACCCAGAGTAAGAAATGCTATATTGAATTACTTCGATAGGATACTGCAGAATAAGGAATACCACACTAAATTATGTCGATAGGAAAGGATTCTGTGGCATAAGGATAACCACAATAAAAATATGTGTAGGAAAAATTCTTTCTCAGTTATCTTGAAACCATTATTGAATTGTTATAACTAATAAATAAAGACACTTCAAAAAGAAAGAAACAACCTATATTATATACCTGTGTAATAATACCTGAAGGCGCTAATACATGGAACGAAAATTACATAAAGATAATTGTAAAGTCATTTTATTCTTCTTTTTTCTTTTTTGTTTTTTAAAAAAAAACACATTTTGAATGCACTGTACAATTTACCAACTAATGTTCGCATAAAACTAAACCTACTGAAGATAATCTTGGTCTTTAGACTTATACTATATAGGCTTTAAATGGATAATCGGCCATTCTGATTTTAACGTAATGGCAGCCATCTTATAATCATTAAACTTAACATCTAAATTGCATAAGTAAATACAACTGCAGCCATTTTTATTTGCACGAAATATTTATTATAAAGTTGTTATAAAATAAATGAATGTTTGAACGAAAATAACATAAAAATAAAGCATAGGTTGTATTTCTAACTGTGTATTATTACTAGGTTTTTATAGCTCCCTTCTAGGCAAGAGAATATTTTAGAAGAGTTTATGTTTTAATTCTAGTGTATAAAAACTTTATTGCCAACCTTTGTAGCAGGAAAAATTAAGTTACTAACAGATGTAATAGAATAAAGATCTGTATCAATGCCAATAATTAACGCAATTTTTTATTTCTGGGGGTTAATTGATGATTCTTTAAATTGAAACAATGATAAGATACTTTTATTAATTTATTCATTATGACCGTTCAGGGTTTAATGATAAGAGAATATACCAATATCATTAAACCCTAAATGTCCCACATTGAATAGAAGAATGAATAATAAAAGGGACATAAATAAAAACACAAAGATAAGTTAGTTTAATAATTAAGTTTTAAAATAGTAAAAATTAACTTATACATTTTCAACATTTTGTGTTGAGAATAAGGTTAGTGTAATACTAACCTTATTCTCAACACGCTAATAAAATAAGTTTTTAAGTGCTAATAAAACCCAAAATATTCTACGTGTTAAATATTTAGATAGATATTATGAGCTCACCGAAGGTATTGGATGTATTGTGATTATTCTAAAGAAAGATTTTTTTGTCTCCCCGATCTCATAAATTCTTGGACAGAAATCCCTTTCAGATATAGGGAACATTTGAAGTTTCGTGTCTGTCTGTACGTCGGTCGGTCGGTTGGTCTGTCCATCAACATTGCGAACCACAATATTATGTATCTTAAAAACTACTCTTCCGATATCGATTCAATTTGTATGGGGTACTTCTTTAGATTGTTACTCCCCTATGTATTTTTAGAATATAAATGGCTTTGACTAAGTAATATTAAGACAAAGGGATGGTTAGTTCAATGTACTTTGGGACAAAGGAATATCACACTTCTGTTTTATAAGGGGAGTTAACAGTCTAAAGAAGAACATTCCGAACACCTTCTTTTAATTGTTACTCCCCTTTGCTTTTTCTATAAGGGGAGTAACAATCTAAAGAAGTGCCTTGCATGGTAGATTATAAATAGTCCACTGTTGGTCCCATGTTAATTTCAACCACCTAAGTACATATTATAATATTGAATAAAATGAGTGATCTATAATTTATGGATATATTTTTTTAGAATGGATTTTCCATTAAGGATATGTATTATATTGGAAATAAATTTATACTTACACTAGTTGTAAGATGATATATTCTTTAAAAAAATACTAAATTTATAATAATAAACAAAGACTTTTATTTGTGGCTATAGCTATTGAAAATAAGGGCTACAATAATAACAACTTCAAAATAAAACCTTGTGGCATCCCTTAAAATGTAGTTAAGTAGTTTTTAAGAGTATAAGACCATAAAATTAAATTATTGTTACTAATAAAAGTTACCTTCTTTTTATAATGATGCATATTCGTTTGATTGAAAATAGCCAATTTCCTTGAAGTACGTACCTGTAATATAAATGAAACATGAAATTAATTAAACGGAAAGAAAAATGGAATTAAATAAAAGTAATTTAAGCTCTTACTATAAGAAAGTATTACTAGGAAACATATCATTAGTAGGTACTATTAATTAAAAGAGAGGAAGACTTCTTTTATTTTAGTGCTATCAAGAACAATACAAATTTTTCAAGATCGCTTGAACCGAACACTGCCTTACAGCAGCTCCTTGACGCCTCTACCTACATCAACATACCAAACCCGCTCTGTAGAATATCCAGGTTCATTCAGACAGACCAGTCCTGTTATTATCTGAACGGGCCCATATAGGTCTTTATTTAGACGTCTAGATCTTCCTCCACTGACAAAACTCCCCCAAATTTCAAATATTTAACTGCCCGAATTTGGAGGGAAGATCAGAGTGTGAGTCAAGCTCTCAATGTGAGCAGTGGCCATTTTTCCTTTCAAGTATTTTTATACGTTTTTTTATCTGGATAAATCCTTGGCATCCAGGATTTATCTAGTTTATCTGGTATCCAGAACAACCCTTACCGTGGCATCCAGGGAAGAAAATTATTCATTAGTGCTGGCATCCAGCTTCTCAACATATCACCACGCTTCACCGCACCTCTCCATCAGAGAATTACTTTTATATTAGGCCATTATTATTATGTAATTTATTTATCATCTATACATAAATGCTAAATATAACCTACAGTCCACTTAAAATATTTTTACATTTACTCTTTATTTATTATTATTCACAATTTCGTGGTCAGGTCAGGAAAATCTCCCCCTGGTGTGAACACAAATAAAAATTGACACATGAAGACATACCTTACTGCATATTTATATATTACGTGAAAGAATTTAATGATTACCTGCTGATAAGATGAAAGCTCTTAACAACAATAAAGTTGTTTAAATATAGCGCCAGTCAAACAAATAAATCATTAGTTTAATGGTATGTAATAAAATAGTCTGTCAATTAATGTGGCACATAGCTTCAACGCGTCCTATTATTGGTCAAAGGTCACAGGAAAATTGAATGTGTGGTTGTTCAAACCTGTTTCGATTCCTAGTGAGGTCAGACTTATTATTATTCAATATTAAATGTACACAGACGGTACTTCTATCAAACCATACAGCATTTCTTCAAAATGAGTTCTTTTGAAAGTTTGTGTACATGCAGAAGAGAAAACAATTGGCACAAAATTGAAATTAACATGGAACAAATAATGGGATTATTATGACTAACCATGTAAATGTAGTCAAAATAGGCTAAGTGGTTATTAGGTTTTATGGTGGTTAAAAAAAAAAAAAATGCTGAACGACAGTTCGAGAGAACGATACAAGACCTAAAATGTTCCCTGATTTCTAAGTTAAATATGAATTTGGACACATAAAAAAATAACATTCTTTAAAACGGCACAATGCTTCCGTTACCTTCGGTAAGCTAGCTCAGAAACAAAATTAAGTAAAATAAACGTGTTTCTATTACCTTATCTATATTAATATACGTTAGCTTGAATTGAACGAGGATAAGCTAATTTCCTTAATTGTTATTAGGTCATCTTCAATTTCCTAATAGTCAATTGAAAGCACTTGAGCAATAAAAACTATTTCATTTCACAGTTCTTTTAATGTCTTATAGTGCGTAGGCTTCTGCATTTGATGTCATCATTAAGTTTTAGGTCTTTCGGTGGTCACCGCTTCATGATCGATATGTTTTTCGACGTTTGGAGGCGCCTCTTATGCTGGAGGCATCTTTAGGGGTCTGTATGTTGTTCTGAGCGAGGGACAACGTGCACACCCCTGAAGATTGAAGATACCTCTAGCATAGGAGGCAAAACGACAGAAAACATATCGATCACGACGCGGTCACCACCGTAAGACCTAGAATTTAATGAGTTCCTTTAATAAATAAATAGTTGTGTATTTTCGTTATTATAGACTTCAACAGTACAAATGTTATTTATTCAACAAGAAATTTGTTTCTCAATTAACTCATCAAATTTGCTTTACAAGTTTTAATAACGAGTAAGTTTTCAAACTATTCTTGATCTAAACAATCCATTTAATACAATTGAAATGCATGATTCAAAAGAAGAAAGTAAAAGAATTGAATGTGCTAACACGAATCTTAATATAAACATTCATCATTGTTGTTGCAAGCTCACTTATTCAGACAAAAGGATTTCATACATTGTTATATTTGAAAACAATACATCCCTTTGTGCTAATGACTTGTTAAACAAATAATAATGTCTTATTGCTAAGTTTGGATAAACAAAAAAATCAATTATTATCCGAAATATTAAACATATTTTATTGGAAGACAGATATGAAATACAATTAGATCTTGGCAACAATGTGCCTTTAGCATATTCTTCAAATTCTTGTCACTGTATCGTTTAACTAGTTTCTCAAAGTAAAAGTAAATGCGTGAACAAAGAAGAAATAATACGGATATGTATGGCAAAGGAGAATAGAAATCAGAACTATTTTTATAATGAGAGGGGTTCAACAAATTTACACAATGTTGGCTCCATTAAATTACACTCGTTATAGCCTTGTTATCAGTGTACTTTTCAGCTTGAATAATATAGTTATAGCACGTTAACTTAAGCCCTTTGTACACAATCATTTCAGTTTCCATATCAATTTAGTCAATGTAATTTAATTCCTGACACGTCTTAGTTTCAGTTCAGACTAGAAAAGCATATTTTACTTTCATGACAGTCTTTGTTTATAGTTAAGTCTAGATAACCATATTTTACTTACAAGTCAGTGTTAGTTTCAGTTCAGTCTAGGTCTAGATAACTATATTTTACTTTGAAGTAAGTCTTAGTTACAGTTCAGTCTAGGTTTAGATAATCATATTTTACCTACACGTCAGTCATAGTTTCAGCATTTTCAGATTATTTCTACAATTATTATTGTTTATACGATTGATACGAAATATAAACATTATATCTTTGTTTAGATGCGTAGAAAGTGATTCTTTACGTACTTGTATTCATTGCGCATGCGCGTCTCATAGTTCTGAATAATTCCTCTTCTTTACCACACTAGTGCGGTAAAGAAGAGGAATTCTTCAGCTTTACGCACGATTAGCAAGTTTGTTTACATTTAAAAAAACTAATTTGCTGTTCTTTTATTAAAGTAACTGTTTATATCGAGTTTTTAGTGAAAAACAATGAGTGAATCAAGTGACTTTGACGAAAATGTGGAGAATAATACTCCTCCAGAAATAATTAATTCGGCACAAAATACAACTAATGAATTAATGCCATCTTTATCAAGAGAGAGATACGAACTTACATACAGCAAGTTTATTTTTTTCTGTATTTATTATTTAAATCTAACAATCGTAGATAAAGTACGGTACGCAACTCGTGCGAAAACGGCATTTTGCATTGCTCGTGTGGTTTTACCACCCTCGCTATCGCTCGGGTGCAAACTCCACACTCGCATGCAAAATGCTACTTTCCGCACTCGACGCGTAATGTACTATTACAAACCAATATTTGGTGATCAATCTCCAAACATTGGTCAGTAAACGCAGTAGTGGGACGTGTTCACAAGGGCAGGATAAATCAGAGAACATAAGAGGCATGAATAGTATGTATAAACATGTAAAAACTATAAAATAGGATACTCATGGAACTCATCGTGCTAGTGTTCTATTTTCATTTTATTATTTGAATCATTTTATTTTAAACTTGCACACAATATAAACTGAAAGTTTGACTGAAATTAAGACAGAAAGAACAACTGAACTAACTATATAAAACAGACCCTAAGAAACATTTATCAAAATAAAATACTGTGCACATGTTTGATACAATGAGTAATACTATATTTAAAATAAAATAGTCTGCCAATTACTGTGGCACATAATTGCTTCCTCACCTAAGTATTTCCTATATTTTAGTGATTTTATGCTTTTACTAACTATTATTGTCAAATTAATTTAATACACCCCTGTTTTTTAAATCTGTTAAAATTGTTTTGATTTTTTCCATGAATTAATGTACCAGTTAAGCAAGATTTAGAGTGCAGACTGTTGAAATTAATCTGGGACTATCTACGGCTACTTTCGACAAACCATCTAAATTTCATAAAAATCGCAATGAGTACTTTTGAAGATAAAGGTCTAAATAAATGTATGTTGCTTAACAAAGGTATATAAGTGAGCTTGTCTCCGCATTCAAAAATTCCAAGACAGATTTTTATGAAATTTGGATGGTTTGTCGAATGTAGTCTACAGATAGCCCTAGATTAATTTCACCCCTGCGCTTTTTTGCTAAATTTATACATTAAATCATATAAAAAATTAAAACATTTTTGACAAATTTTAAAAACGAGGGTAAATTTATAAAACTAATGAATGATTATTGTATTGCCATCACACAATAGCAATTTTAGTTTTACTTGAACCACTTAATCATGCCACAAAGTTGGCCACGATAAGTTTGGATCACCCTGTGTATAAAAGTTTATCTTGTAATATATAAGAATTTAGATAATACAAATAAATGTTTACTATAAACTTCATTTTTTAACAAAAAAGTAGTAAAATCAACATTTTAGCATGGAACATGCTTTAGCCTTGTTTTTTTTTATTATTTCTGTATTAATCAAATTCCTGAAATATAAAGTAAAACAGTTATAATAAAGAACTTTTGTATCTTAACCTATCTATTCCCAACTAATATTTAGACTACTAGTTAGATAATGTTAGCTACTTAATCCAAATCCACTCTTATTTATGATGTATATTTTAAAATATAAATGTTAAGATTTTTATCAGTTGTTATATATGTTTGACTTCCATAAATTAGAAAATAAAATACCTATGTTATTTCTTAAAAAAAAAAATAAATAAATAACAATAAAATCTTTAGATATTTCGAATAAATAAATACCAATCGTTTAGGTTTTCTATTTTTTCTACTTTTAATAGTCTAAAAAAGTTATTGTCAAACATTAAGATGGTAGCTTTTCGATTAGAAGAAAAAGACTAAACAACTGTCCACAGGATTTTAATCTTTTATCCATCAAAAAAAGATAAATATAATGATGTAAATATCAAATACCAGTTTCATCTTTCTACAAAAAAGTTGTTTCTTTATGTATGTTTAAAAAAAGAAATCCTTTTTAACACACATATGGGGGAGAAAAAAGATGTTCAAATGCAAATTGATTTGGGACTTTTTTTTTTATATATTTATGTTACATTGTATATTTTAAATCTAATCTGACATTAAATACGACAAGGAAAAGGGGACTTTGAAATGTTCAAGTGTGTGAAAGGGCTTGATGACAAGTTTTTTTCATGTACTTGTATTTTATTTATTTTTCTTTTTTATTGTTACGTTACAAACTTCAATGGTTTTACGTTAAAGAAGTTGTAAAATAAAGAAAATGTTTTAAAAGTTTACACGTAGAAATTGATTAAAGCTGGTCAAAACAAAATTTGATTCATAAACAAGTATACAATTTTGGATATTTAAAATGATGTGCTCTATTTTATCATAGAGTAGCGTCATTACGTCAAATATTTCAATACATATTATACAATAATTAGAATCTCTAAAATTGTAAACAATCAGTGCAAAATCGAAAATAACGAAAAACTAATTTCGCCGAAATGATTGGTTCTAAAATACTCTGGTTGCTGTACAAAAACAGCTAAATTTTGATTTTTCTCTAAATATGTTCCATAAAATCTCAGTATATAACTATCAGTGGTTCAGGTGTATTTTCTTTATTTTAGTCCAGACAACCGTATATTTTACTTGTACTTTCACGTCAGTATATAAGTATCAGTTCAGTCAAGATGTCCAATTTTTTTTACACATCAGTCTTAATTTCAGTTTTGAGTAAATCATCTTTACTTACACATCAGTCTTAGTTTTTGCTTAGTCCAGATGATGTATTTACTTACATGTCAGTCTTAATTTCAGTTTTGTGTAAATCGTCTTTACTTACACGTCAGTCTTAGTTTTTGCTTAGTCCAGATGATGTATTTACTTACATGTCAGTCTTAATTTCAGTTTTGTGTAAATCGTCTTTACTTACACGTCAGTCTTAGTTTTTGCTTAGTCCAGATGATGTATTTACTTACATGTCAGTCTTAATTTCAGCTTTTTTATATCAACAATTGTTTTCAAATCTTGATCACCAAACATAGTGGTACTGGTAAGACAAAAAGAATAGGGTAAGACAAGAATTAAAGCATAAATGAATGTATAAATACTAGGCATCGCGTGGCTCTATCATTGAAGCGAGCGTATAGTAATAAATATGTATTGAATATTGAAGAAAAAGATTATTGTGAATCATGATGAGTTGATAGATAATGGGTCTGGTAGTAGTGCAGCGGCTAGTAGTAGGGGAACCACCCCGCATTCTTACTATTCTACTAACCACACATCATCTCTATTTCAATATTTATAATTTGTATCTCTTTGCTACAAACAAACTACTGCATGAATCAAATTGAAATTTTGCATGCCTGTTTCAATTGTGCATCAGATGGTGTCTATGAAGTTTTATTAAAATCGTTACGTTAGAACGTAAGATATCGTTAAAAAGGTTGTTTTCTCTATTTTAAACGTTTAGGCCCGCTTTAATAGTTTTAGCGATCTTTATTAATTCATAGCGGTGTCGCTGTTGGTTTTACTAAAAAATGTTATTTGAAAAAAATGTTCGTCTCATCGAATAGATGATGATAGAATCTTTTCCCGTCCTGAAATTCCAATTTAATTTTTGAACCTCTCGTTTACGCGAGCGTTGCGCGCGAACTCTTGGACGGATCACGCTGTCCAACGAACTTAGCCTGAGTATTAGTAAGAGGATCATGTATACCAAATTTCAACTAAATCGGTCAACTTTTACTCAAGTTATCGTCACACGCGTGAACGTTACTGACAGACAGACAGACAGACAGACAGACAGACAGACAGACAGACAGACACGGAGCATATTTCGTTGAATGTAGGAAGCTCGCTACGCTCGCTTCAATTATGGAGAAACAAATAATAGAAGTTTATACTTGTTTTTCTCTTCATATAAAATTATCGCAATTATTATTTATTCTCTTGTAAAACTAAATAAGTTTGATGCATTTTTTACATTGGTGTAAAAGAGAAATACTACCAATCTAATTCCAAAGCAAATTAAAGAAGTTTAACAAAAACATCAAAGTTAAATTAGAAGAAAGAATTTTCATTCAGAAGCAATATAACTAGAACTGAATATGATACAGATATAACTCAAATGTTTAAGTAATTCATCAAACTATAACATCCAACAGCATGAATACAACTAACCAGATGTAATTCAAATAAAAAGATACGATCTTTAGACGTTAGGTCGTTTTTAGCTCACAAAAAAAGGATAAGAAAACGGGCAAACGTATTTGTAACCACATTTTTATTCATGCACACACCTTGACAATGATCCTTCGACAAAAAAAAGGAGGCACGACACAAAATCCTCCTGACAATTTTAGATTCGTTACATTAATGCCTACAATAAAAAAAAAAATCCTAAATTGAATGAGAGATAGATTGCACAGTTAATCCCAGCTGTTGATTTTTACCAATATGTATAAAAGGAAGATGAACAGAATAAGATAAAAACATGAAGTTTGTATGGAATAACTCACGCGTGTACTTCACACTCAAGTAATGCTTACTAAGTCCCCCTCAGGGCTTTCAAAGTACTCACAGGGATTACTGTTATACTAGTATTACTTTGGAAAAAAAGTCCCTATTCAATTCCAAGTGTAAGAGATTACTTAACTGTCTGGCAGATAAGAACCAATTGTGAAAGGTTTTAGGGTGAAGAGGCATCTTTTAATACCTTATTTTATATTAAATCCCTCCTTTCAGTTGCAAATGATTTGAATCATTGATTTATTTTTTCTTTTCGTCTTTCGTTATTCTCTCCCCTCTTTAGGGATACTTGTAAAATCAGAGAAGCGTTAAGACTAGAGGGGGGTTTTAAAAATTTTCTTTTAGCAGAGGGCGCTTTTGTAAACATACGAAATTAAAGTTGTGATGTAAATTTCAATTCAATTAACTTTTTTAAAAAAAGAAACCCTTTTAAAATTAACATAACTTATAATGTGTAGGACTTAAATAACAAAATTGATATATACTTTTTTCTTTTACGTCAGTGTGGACAAAGCGCGACAAATGTAATGTGAAAACTGAGCGTCCTTTAACTGTTTTAAAGGGGTCAAATGAATGAACGAAGGTATATTTATTTATTTCATTCGTAAGAGGTAATAAACAAAATCAAATCGGGCTCTTAGCTTCTATATGATATGGTAGTTTCTTATATTGACAGTAGACAGACCGACAGACTAATCAACCTACAGAGAGACACGCCATCAAAAATGTTGCCTGATGACATAAACGCATTTATATTTAAGAAATTTTGAATGTGGAGAAATAAAACAATTACAGAGGGTAAAAATTACGCGGGAAAGAAATTAAACCATTCATTTAGAAATAAATTCATCTAATCGTGAAAATTAATTAAATTATCTATTATATCAAATCTATTAATTAAATAATTTTAAATAAATATTGGCAAAATGTATAGGATTAATTTCTGGTCTATGATGTCTAAAGCGTTTATATTTTGATATAGCGGTCGCAAGTTCGAATCCCAACTAGATTGGAGAATTTATTACAGGTAAATTCCCACTTTCGTGACGGAAAATATTAGTGATTTCTCGACCGATCTCTCTGCCTTACCCCCCAATAAAAAAAAAATTTTAATTAAAAAACAAAATAAAATCTTTAGAATGATTACAATACTTCCGTTACTTTAGGTAAAATAAAATAATGTTAACTTTCCTTTTATACGGTACTTAGATTGTTACTCCCCTGTATTTATTTAGAATATAAATGACTTTGACTAAATAACTATTAAGACAAAGGGATGTTTAGGTCAGTGTACTCTGGGACGAAGGAATATCACACTTCTATATTATAAGGAGAGTAACAGTCAAAAGAATAACATTCTGTACACCTTCTTTAGATTGTTACTCCCCTACTCCCCTCTGTTTTTTTTTTATAAAAGGAGTAACAATCTAAAGAAGTGCCCCTTTTCCCTTCTTCATGAACTAAAGTATGTAGTATGATTATAAAGTGATGATAAAGGTGTGTATGATAATAAAATGATGATTAATATGTGTATGATAATGAAGTAAGAAAAATATGTGTATGATAAATAAAGTGATGATAAAGGTTTACTCTAAACATTTTAGTCAGTATGTAATTTCAGTCAAAATAATTGATCAAGAAAAACAGATTTAAAAGGTATCTTCTCAGACTATATTTACGATAAAATATTAGCCAATCATAATAATTTACGTGTACAAATTATTCTCATAGGTAACGTTAATGTACACTCCTTGACAGAACTTGTTCTAACTCAGTTTCTGCTTATATTCTTATAAGCTGAAAAAAAATTCAGAATGTTCACAATACTTCCGTTATCTCAGGTAAGCTCGAAAACTAATAATATCTTTATATTCTCAATTCTTAAAAATAAATAAACAGCTTTAAACATCTCAACTTTAAATTAAGTTAAAATACCCTCGAGCAAATTTTGTAATCTTGTCTTTGCATAATACACGTCCGACTTTGAAATATTAGTAAACGGTAAAGAAAAGAAAAAGAAAATGTTAAATAATGAATAAGTAAATACTAGTGTATTTAGTCATATATTATTTATGCAATGTCTGTTAAATATAATGTAATTCCTTAAATATATATATGTATATATATATATATATAATATATATGTATATATATTATATATATATATATATATATATATATATATATATATATATATATATATATATATATATATATTACATGTGTTCTCTGTACATTAGTACATTGTTAACTGATATAAGCGCATTCATACATTCTCTACAGTTAGTTCAAGACAGAGTATTTAAAGCAGTTTTTTCTTAATGTTACATCGTCGTTGTTTGGTAGTTTGTTTAAAAATCGTACCTTTCACCATCTGTCAAGACTAACCTCTGTTAAAACAAGAGTAAACTAAAAGTTACTTTGTAAAGAAGAAAAAACAGTTTTTTTTTTTTTTTTCAAAAGATCCCCAAGCGTGACCCCAATTAAAAAATTTAAGATCACGATTTGATTTTTTTTTTTCACATATAATAATTTGGCCTTTTAAAACGACGTGTAAAGGACAATAATGAAATAAAAGACATTGAAATAATAATAACATAATGTTAGAGGTAAACATTTGTTTATAAAAACTTTACAGGTTCAGACATTGAATGAATTTAGTTAGCTAGTAGAGTTTTATTTACGATGATGATGACTCTTCTATCTCTAAGAGTAAATTTTATTATTCATGAGTTACTATTCCATTACTAAGAATAACACTGATTATTTATGATTAGTGAGTTACTCTTTTTTCTATAAGAGTACATAACTCTTATTATTTAAATGTTACTTTTCTATCTCTAAGAGTAACTCTTATTATTTAAATGATGATTTTCTATCTCTAAGAGTAACTCTTATTATTTAAATGATGATTTTCTATCTCTAAGAGTAACTCTTATTACTTAAATGTTACTCTTCTATCTCTAAGAGTAACTCTTATTATTTAAATGATGATTTTCTATCTCTAAGAGTAACTCTTATTACTTAAATGTTACTCTTCTATCTCTAAGAGTAACTCTTATTATTTAAATTGTACTCATCGTTCTCTAAGAGTATAACTACTATAATTTGAGAGTTCTTTAAATAAATTATTTTAAGAGTAACTCTATTTCTTACATTATCGTCAATGATGATGACCTTATAGAGGCAGCAAGCTGCTAAAATACAGTTGAGAGACAGTTTTCTATACATTATTTAGAAGCTAATACATATTTAATTGTTTTATTTATTTCGATTAAAACCGTTTTTTAAAGATAAAATTTGAAGAACACGCTATAATTCAGTTCTTGATGTCATTCAATTCCTCGAAGTTATACATTAAAAACTCATTAGTGGTTATTTTCTTATCCTGTTTCAGAAGACAACCCGAATTTTCTGGTGTATATTTTTTTTAACGTATTGTCCAACCTTGTATAATTATAGTCCCCAAATTACATAATAACAATGGAATTACAAGGTCCATTATCATATATCACCCAAAAACCAGTTAGTACCTTATTTGACTTGGACGTTAACAGTCAAAGAGCCACCTGCAAGTCAATTTAAGACTATACAACCTTGGACCTTCCAAGAAATTCCAAGGCTTAAAAAGAAGCAGGATCCTAACATAAAAATTCCCTACCTTTTTTAAAATAAAAATTCCCCTGCATATTATTCTTTCTCACTAATCAATCAACATTTCTCTAAAACCAATTGAGCTGAAATATTGAAAGGTTGATAGTGTAAGTAGATGCTGAGGAATACTTTTTTGGACCACGTGCTAAAACATGAAGTAATCTCCTCGTATCATCACATCTCCAGAACTACTTAAACAATAATTTTAAAATTTAGCAGGTTGTATTTTTATTGTTACAGCAACTACCTTACATTATTTTATCCCCCCCTCCCCCAATTCTTTACACAAAAATAGCTGCCTCGTAAAGCAATCACTGCGAAATTCTCTAATCTCATTATACTTGTTCAAAAGTTACTGAAAATTAAGCTAAAACTAAACTTCTCTTACTGCCAATTTTAAAAGAATATTATATTAAATATAACTCAGAGAGAAAATTGACCATTTCTTTGTCAAAGAAGAACAACAAAAACGCAAGAGCAAATGGGTAATGCTTATGATCTCTTAAGTTATTCCTTATCAGATCAATGATAACGCATTCTGCTGCAAGCGGATAAAGTAGGATTAGTTATTAATATGAATGTTATTATTTAATTAATAGGTATTAAAGACACTAAATATGACAAATTTATAGGTTGGAAGAACTTTGCGGCATCTAGTAAATAACTAATACCTAGCAGGGTAAAAAGGTTATTTTTGCCTGTTATACTTGTGAAGAATTTTCACCCCAAACAACTAATCTTTCTATTAAAAACCTAATTTAGAATATACAATTAATTGCCTGGTCAAAAATTTTAAAAACCTACTTCTTTGATCCGGTTATCATGACCTTTACAAAATACTAAATAAATAATCTTATCCTATCTATATAATAAATATTTTATTAGATTTATTTTACGACACAGTAAGTCGTATCATTAACAACTTCTTCCTTTTCTTCTATATTATCTAAAAGATTTATTACTTGTAATTATACCAATAAATATAATACATAAATCTTCTATATGAAATACAGACTTAAAAATCATTTAATATATATATATATATATATATATATATATATATATATATATATATATATATATATATATATATATATATATATATATATATATATATATAAATTTCAGTTCTTTATTTTCTAAAAAGCAATCGGTATAAATTAATATCCTTTTATATCTTCAAAAGGTTTTTTCGTCTTCTTTTATGGATTTATTAACAACTCATAAACCCATAAAGAAAAAGTTTCAGTTTCTTTTTTAAAAAAGTGATTTATTCCATTTTGAAATCTCAATTAATCTTTTTATATACTTTATAAATAAATCAATGATCATAAATAAATATAACAGAAAAATGTTTCCTCATCTACACTTCACAATCAAAAACTCATATATATAATATATATATATATATATATATATATATATATATATATATATATATATATATATATATATATATATATATATATATATATATATATATCAACACTTAACTGTAGTATAATCATAAAACGGGCCTGACATTTATAACTCTAAAAGGCTTGACTTTATCGCACTAAGCGAACATTAATTTTCTCTTTAAGTTGAGAGTTTAGGTTCGAATGTGTAAAGAGTACTAAAGCTGCTAACGGGTCCTATAAGATCAAGTTAAATTTATAGTCTAAGATAAAGAAGAAATAGAAAGAAAAAATATCTTGTCGTCTGTCTTTTTTAAAATTTTATTCTCCTAATAGGATTTGATTTTACCCAATTGAATTTATGGTAATATGTTTATAATAATACAGATTTGATTCATCTTAATCATAGTTAAGCGGGGAAATGCAGAATATTAGCCAATCTATGAAATGTACAGACAAAAGTACTATTTTTAATTTTCACTTTCTCGTTCCGATATAGTTCATTAGTTGATCATTTTATTAGTTCATTAGTTTACTAGCTCATTCTCAATTAGTTTTGGAATTTTGATTTTCACGTTTCAAGGTCCCTTGAATCCAATCAAAGGGGTTTTTAAAGAATGTCTTTCTGTTGTCTGTAGTCTGCAGTCTGTGCAGAGGTGAGTAGCCTAAATTACTTGTTCGATTTCGTTAAAATTTGGCATACATGATCAGAAAAATCAAAAATTTACTTTTAGTTCAAAATTTGGAGACGCTAACCCCAATTCATATAGTATTAAAAAATACTATTGGTTGAATTAGTTTGAACGATTTTTATTTAAAAAATGTAGTATATAGAATATGAATTTAGCAATTAAGTTGTTTTTCCAGGAAAAATATTAAGTTTCAGAAAAAATAGCTATAAATGCAAAGAGTAAAAGGTAGGGTTCGATTCTTCGGCGGGAAAGAGATATTTTAATTTTATATACGTTTTAATAAAATGTTTAATAATAATTAAATTAATGTTAAATCGAAAACTTAAAACAGCTAACAAAATGGAAATTACTGTCTAAGAGAACAATTAGTGAGAGTTGTTTGATTACGAATGTCCCCCCCCCCCCCCCCCTATTTACATAATATCTAGTGCAGTGGTTCCGGAAAGGTGGTCCGCGGACCGCCAGGGGTCCGCGACTGGCTGGTAGAATACCTTTCAATTAAACAGTTATTTTCGATAATCAAAACTAATTAAGTATATCTTATTACATTACCCATTTAGATAAATAAAATAATCTATATGCTAGATTAATAAAATTAGTTTGTGTTTAGAAAAACTTTATAACTTAATTTTCTCTTGTTATTTTACCTTTAATTGGGTATAACCATTACATACGCTGGTCGCAGTAAAGTGAATGTGGAAGGTATAATTTGAATTTAATTCTACGGACGAATTTGAACCTTAACTCTCAACTTAAAGAGAAAATTAATGTTCGCATGAACACATGTTTAGGGGTTCCCGATGATTAATTTATTAGCCGGGGGTCGCAAAGACTAGCATTTAGGAACCACTGAGTTAATACTGATAAATTGATAAAGTTTTGTAATGAAGCAATTCTCTTTTGAGATAGATTACACATTGAGTTACAAGTAGTGTTTTCTAAACATGTTTTTCTGCATGTTTGCTATTTTCTATGTCTATGCAGACTCGTGGAGCCGGAACGATTGAATCGATTTAGATGAAAATTAGCTAACATATCTAAAAAAAAAAAAAAAATCCTACCCCAAGAAGAAATCTCCTTCTTAATGTTTGTATTGAGTTATGAGTCAGAACTGGTGGCAAATTTAATAAGGAGAGAAGTGTCTGTTACCGAAACGTCATTAGTCATTAGTAGTTATTGGCAAATTAAATAATTAAGTTTGGCCAAACAAAAAAATCCTACCGCGGGTTTCCACAAGCCAAGCGAATTTCCATTGGAAATTTGTAGTTCAATGTCGTGTAGTTCCTTCATAACTACTACCATTGTGTGTGTTATTTTCAGTTTAGAAAATTTAACAGAAATATTTTAGTTGTATTAGGGTTTTTAGAATATTGCATAGTTAAACATAATCGTAGAAGTTTGAAAGAAGTTTAAACTACACAACATTGAACTACAAATTTTCAATGGAAATTCTGGCCACAGTCCTGGCTCCAACTCCCGCCATGCCAGTGGCTCCATTAGCGAATTTTTTCCAATGGAAATTCGCTAAAATATAATTGGAAACTTTTGGGAAAATAACAATTTTCCTCATTTATATAATTTGAATAATGCTACACTTTAAAGAAAAAAACATGTAATTATAGATTAAATTTTAACTTATTTATAATAAGGAGAAGTTTAAACTGATAACCTCACCTATAATTTCAAATATGAAATTTAACTAAAATTGAATCGGGTTATAAAACAAAAAAATTGAAAAAGGAAAAAAAATATGGTTTAAAAGAAGAAGGAAAAAAATGAAAAATAATAAATCGAAACGGTTTAAACTTCATAACCATCTATTACGGATCAATCATCATCACGTACATATTCTAAAGGGAAGGAAAAACACGCCGCATTCAACATTTTTCATGTAAAACCATTACAGAAATCATTTGGTAGGTAAAATATAATGTATAGACGGAGCCTTGTACAGTGTGTAATCATGTAAATTGGGCCTCGAGAAGTGGGTTTCATGTAAATACCTATATAGGTTGATTTTTTTACATTTAAGGAAATCGTCTGTCTTCACTAAATCTTTATACATTACGTTCTTTTTACATCCTATTAAGGCTTTAGCCGACCTATAATACTTCAGTCGTTTTTTAAAAAGAAAAAAAAACCAACATCAAAACCACCTACGGGCTCTTAGAAGCTCAATTTCTCACGAAACCAATAAAAAAGAAGGGAAAAAAGACTCCATTACATTGTAATTTAAATACAACCACATAAATAATTCCCTTTACAAACTATCTCAGACCTAGAATAGACTTAATCATTATCCTCGAAAGATTTAAGAGACGAAGGAATAATAAAACATAACAAGAAGGAGATAAATATTAAAAAACACGACTTTAAAAAAAAAAGAAAATAAATTGATCTTAAAATATATTAAGAAAAATATCAAGTAAATAAAGCAACTGGGGAGGTCTTTATTCTAATGAATATTCATATAAAGTTTTTATTTATTACGAATACTTTTAGACAGCTGATTCGAAATTCTATATATGAAAATGTATTAATCATTCCGAAAAAGAAATAGATAGAGGGATTAGAATCTGAATAACCTTTAAAGAAATATAAAGGTTATCTTGCGCTGTAAAATTGTGAATAAAAGCGATTAAGTTCATCCTAGCGGCTGTTTGCAGAACTATTTGACTACTGATAAAAATGCTTAATATTTCATAACAACATTCTCTTATTCGTAATATATTTATAGAGAGAAAGGTAATTTGATTTAAAGATCCAGACCAATTACACTTTTAAATTAAAAAAATAATAATAAAAAAGTTACCATTGGCATTAGATAGACTGTAGTCGGTATAGACAACTGAAAAAAAAATGCTGAACCGATTGAAATTCAGTGCATATAATATAATCAAATATTTCATTCTATGTGGAGAAATAAGTCTTCTTTACTTGCTTACAGATTCAATAATTGTTATTTCTTTAGTCTTTACAAATTCTAAAGCGTCTTGATCAACACGAGATAAAATTTATTTGGCAGGGGATCGGCTACTTTACACACTTTCTCAATTTGATCATCTTTGTCACATATCAGTGGATCAAAGCAATAGCCTGCGTTTACAAAAAAAAAATAATAAGAATTATTGCTTCCATCATTTTGGCGAAAATAAATTCAGAATTTAAACTTTACCAGTTTAAAAAATGCTATGAGATTACAAATGTCGTAACTTCAAAAAATGTTATTTTCAGATCTTGATTGGTCTTTGCAGTAGTTTTCTTTTCAATAAAACACTGTTGTAAGTTCTATTTCTTACCATTTAGATGCTATTTAGCAAATAACAGTTTTATTGCAGCACTTAATGCAGTTAAATTGCATAGCATCTTAGATATAAATTGTTGCATGCTACATTGTTACATACTACAGAATTCATCATATGAATTCTTAATTAATAATACTGTTGTGTGTTTATTTTTTCATGAAAAAATGTATGTTCCACTAAAACATTCCCTCAAATACGAATTATATTAATTGACAGAAAAAGTAAATTATTCACTATTTTTATGATTAGAACTAATAAACCTATCATTTAAAAAAAAAAAAAAATTATTACAATATATTAGGAAATGGTAAAATTACTGGAACCATTGCACTCTTTGAAATGCGATTATCTCTAAAACTGCTTTTGGAAGTTACGACATTTGTCATCTCATAGTGCAATATGTGAATTACAATTCGAGTAGCATGTATTCCTTAGTCTAAATTACTATTAAGACGAAGGGATATTTATTCCAATGTACCTTGGGACAAAGGAATATCACACTTGTGCATATAATTGTAATCATAACCCTTAGTCTAATCAACTATTAAGATAAAGGAATATTAAATATAAAACTACCCCAGGAGTCAAAATGTCTTGGGGAGACAAAGACACAAACCTGGAGACTTTTGTAGGTCAGCCTATTATTTAGAACAAGGGGGGGGGGGGGGGGGTGCTAAAGTAAAAAAGTGCCAAATTGGATATTATGGGACTTTAAAACCAATTTCACTATGTACTCAAGAAAGTTTTTATCGAGTTGCCGACTTTGTTTTCAACAAGTCCGACGTGAATGTGAAAATATAAAAAAATGAGAGTGTTGCACTTAAATAAATCAAAGGAAGAAAATAATCTTATTGAAAGTTATTTATACACACACTCACACACACACACATACACACACACACACACATATATATATATATATATATATATATATATATATATATATATATATATATATATATATATATGCACATACATGCTACTGCTCGTTAGTGGTACAAACAAGCGACCTTTCAAATCATTATAAATAACTGAAAATGAAGTAATGCTCTTTTAAAATGATTAAAACTAATGGAACAAACGGGTCTTGATTCTCCTTAATAAGTGAACAGACAGACAGACAGTCTAAGTCAATTCTGTCGCTGTCAGTCTCAACAACAAGTCTGTCAATTAAACTGCCGACTAAAGAAGGAAAAAAACCGCATTCTTTTCCGCCCATTTAAATAAAAGTTGTGCAATTTTTGTATTATTCCGTGGGTAACAAGGAACTAGACTTCGGCAATTACCTTATATTTGAATAAAATTTAAATTACTCATCAAATTGTTGAAATTATTTCGTTGAGTATAATCGATGTAAAAATAAAAATCGTTAAATATGTTGTTTATTACTTTATAATTTTAGAAAATAAATGGTTAGTATAAAGTAGTAAATAAGACAAGTATGCCAATTTTATAAGTCATAATAAGCTACTTTTATTATGAAATTATGAAGTAAGTAGTTTAATTTTTTTTCTCTTTAAATGTCAAACAAATTTTAATACCTAAGAAACATGCGTAACGAAATTAAATTAATCATTGGTTATTTGGAAAATTGAAAGTTTATCAAATGTATCATTACCATTACATTAAATTAAATTCTTTTAAAACGATTTCGATTGTTGCAATTTATTAATTATTTTTGTTTTTAACTAATTGACATCCATATTTCTACAAGAAATATTTTCATAATTGCGTTTTAACAATAAGTGCGTTAATATTCCAATATATTTAATTTTTATTTGTAAGAATTAAAATTAATTTTTCTAGTGTAGTGCAATTTCTGTAGATTAGTTAAGATTAGACTTCGTGTTTGCCTAATGCAGTTTATTTGATAGCAGCTGCAAGTAATGGATAAATCGAATGAACAGTACGATTAAAAAGAAGTCCAGCAAAGTGCAGTGTCCACAGCTCGACGTAGCTCAACATTCCGAGAAAACTGATGAGATGACAAATTCGAAGACATCCGTGTTCAACAGGTATCATAACACAATAGAGTCAGAAAATGATAAACAGTCGGAAAACACCAACAGAGATGATGGCACCACCCTTGTCCTAACTGGAAAGCTCTGAATATTTCCTTATCCAAACAGGAAGAAGAAGAAGAGGAAGTGAGAGGAGGCCCTACTAATTCATCCTGCCTACACAATTCTGACAAAGGCAACACCACCGAGAAATTATGGCATAACCTCCGTGCTACAAAGGTAGTAAAAATACGAAGTTTCTAATGTTGGTTACAGTTAAAACTGCCATGCTAAATATCCCTTAAAACAATTCCAGTATTAATTAACATCCTTCAGAAGTAGGCTATAGATCATTCGTATCGCGGATTTAACCGGAAAATCAAGAGGTTTGTATCCACCATAACCATAGTTCATAGACTATAACCGACTGGACTTCATTGATTTATTAAAATAATATCTGCGCTGTGCATAATATGTGCTCATTCATTTAATACAAAAATTTCAATAAAATATACCTACAGACAAATAATAATACCATTAATATATGGCACTACGACTTTTTTAGTGTTATAACCTTTTCTTTTTTCCCTTATACTTCCACTCGTCCCTCAAGTGCCTATTGGCGCCACCTGCATTCGCGTGCCACGCCTAATCTTCCAAATTTTCCTATCCACCTCAAACTCATCATCCTCCTAATCATTTCTGGCCATCATTGAATTCTCCTCTGGCTTTCCATTTCTCCAGTGGCAACGTATCAGCCATCACACTCTTGCAGCTTTATTTTCAACATTTGCATAGGTTAGCAGTTTATTAGTCATCGTCATCATGCTCCATTGTCCACCATTGCTTAACCTCAAACACTTTTCACAATATCTTCTTTTTTTCATTTTCTTACACTTTCTACATACACTTGCCACTAAGTTTGGTGTTTCACAGGCATAAGTAAGTACTGGTCGAGTAACTGTTTTGAAAATTAGAAGTTTAAGTTATTTACTGATGTTTTAGCTTTAGAAAGTAGGAAAAAAAGAATAATAGCATCTATAACCTGAAGGAAATCGTGCTTTAATATCTTCTATACTGTTATTATTTTCCGTGATAAGTGACCCCAAGTATTTAAAATCACTACATTAGATCTTGGCAATAGAGAAAATAATGGCAAGCTAAAAATTAAAGTTTATCAACTAATTCATGATCTAAAAATTTAAAATATTACAAATTATGCATAAAAGTATTTCATATCCTAAACATAACCTGATATTTATTCAAAAAATTTTATCTACAGCTTATTCTTATTATTACAAGGTTCTGCAAGACAACTTTATAATATTTAGAAGCTATTTATTTGTATTTATCGGCATTTATACATTTTATTTATAGTTTGTTAATAAATAAAATTTATTGCTTTTTTATATTCACAGACTCAAATAAAATATCAAGTTAATAATTTTTCAGCTTCTAGAAATACGCTTATTTTATCATTTTATTGAGAATAATAAATATTTCAAAGTTGAACCTAATAAAATTGAATACACGTATAACTGTCATGTTTCACAATTCTCACAATGGTTGTTTTGTCGGATTTAAAATCTTTAAGCAGAGGTGTCTCTGTTAAATTTAGATGTTAAAATTCTGTTAGCAGTTATTTCTTTGTGAAAAGTTGACGTTGAATCTTGCACCAGTACCTAATCTGTGTTGTCGGAGAACGAGGTTTTCAGATACAATAATGTTAAAATGTTTCTGTTAAAAAAAAAAACTCGGGGAGGGTTGGGTACACGTTTTAACATAAATCATAAATTACACAAATGTTTGTACGTAGTTGGACAAGTGTGTATGTACACTATATTTTATGAAGATTCGCGTTTCACCCCGGTGCGGGGAGGTCGATGTTGTTTATGGTCCATGTAGATATATACGACTACACAATATCAAAGTGCAATGGAGAGTGTTTCCCTATGTAATATAATGCATGTATATAACCCAGCCTTGGCTCTAGTGAGTTTTTTGGGGTGGGAGGGGGGCTCTGACTGTAAATATGTTGTGCAGGAGATGGGCGTGAGGCCCCGCGATAAACCCCCCCTTTAGATATTCAGACCGGTAATGGGCGATAAATCATGGGGGGGGGGGGGGGGGGGGGTTTCGAGCCCCGCCCTAAACTATAAATATTTAGGGGGGCGAACAAACCAACAGAGGGAATTAAAACATCGCGAGGAAAACCTACCAGAGTTTACACATCCAGCTCTGGTTTTCGTATAATATTAACCACCCTCTCTTTTAAACATTCTGTGGATAAGACTGAAAAAGTAAAAAAGGGTATACAAATTTAACTGTGGATAGAAGGAAAAAGATAAGAGGAGGAGGTCACACAATCAGCTGCGGATAGAAAGAGAGTTTACACATTTAGCTCCAAATAGAAGAAGTAAGAGGGTTTGCACATCGGTCTGCAGATAGATAAGGACTCTGTAATTTACCCTTTCCTCTTTATAATCTCTCCTAAATTTTTAAACCACCCTTGAACAGCCCCCCCCCCCCCCTTGATTACATTCCATATCAATGAAACGCTTTATTTAACAAAGGGTCGGGGAAATCGGTTTTTGCCAAACACAAAAGTACACATCTTGTTAATTAGGCACTCATTATGTGTGCAACACAGTACCCAAATCCAACACACGGCTAAAATTGATTTATGTCTTTTCGTTCCCTAATTTCACTTTTAACTCTCCTTCCCCCCTTCTCTAAAAACACCAATAACGACGACCCAAACATTTTCCAACCTAATGAAATTCAATTTTCTCCATTTTAAACCCAGGACACATATCGGTTTCCCTCCCTTTCCCTAATAAAACGCTGATTTTCCAATTACACACCAACTCAATTTTAAAAGGGCTAACCGGGAAATATTAATCGTTATTTGAGAACAGAAGTTCATTTTTCAAAAAACTAATTCAAATGAGGCTACATTTACATGATAGTTGTCTACTAAAAGGTAGGAATGAGTTATGTATTATGTACGTATTACATTATAATCAATTCTCACAACAAATTTAGATTAAGGTACATCCAATTTTACATCATAAAAAGTCGTTAGAGTTATTATTAATTATAATTTCTTATAATACTAATATTATTTTTTTATAATAAGTATTAAAATTACCCTGCCTAATATATTATATAAAAACAATTATTCACATTAGTAAAAAAAAAAAAAAATATATATATATATATATATATATATACTTATACATATATCATATTTTAGATTTCAAGACTTCTGCAGTATATTAAATAAGTAATAGGATGCATTAATTTATAATTACCCTCTAATGTTAATATATCAAAACCTCAACTGCATTAACATAATAATGAAACATAAACTATACTAATAATTATTACGGTAAATTATCTTTTTCCATGAGAAAAAAAAGGAAAGATAATTTTGTATAATTCATAGTCAATTATTTCATGAAGCTACGAGACATGTTATTAACAAAAGGGAACATCTATGAACGTAATATAAACGTACTCATCTATCATTATAAATAATCATCAACAATCAGCTTCATCTTTACATATAATTATACATAAAACACACACAAACACACTTACGAATATATATATATAATTTATATACATGTGGGTGTGTGTGAATGTATACATTGTTTTCTTAGGAAAAAATTACATATTAGCTTCACGATCTTATTAATGATGACATATTATGATTACGTAGATATGTAGTATGGATAATTTAATACGAGTACACATGCATACAATTACAGCGCTGCAAACCTTCCTTTGATTTATATATATATATATATATATATATATATATATATATAGGTGTAGCTCGTACACACACACTTATGTGTATATATATATATATATATATATATATATATATATATATATATATATATATATATATATATATATACATAAGTGTGTGTGTACGAGCTACACCTCTGAGCGGGACTCATGCTAGGAATATTCAGTATGTTTCCTATTATCATGTAGACTAAGTTATTGTGTAGATAGATTCGTTTTAAAAGCCTGAATAGAAAATAATCAGGACTATATACCTACTACATCAATATTATTTAGTGTATGTGTAATATTGTTTAATTTTGAGAAAAGTATGGTCTTGATTTTTTTTCTTTTTTCATCTTGAATTTCTTGAATTTTAAGTTCTTTGAATAATTTGGTATGTTTGGATTTGTACTTAGGACATTCCAATAGGATGTGAGTCATACTTTCTTCTTTATCTGGGCATGTATAACATATAGGCGAATCACTTAGTCCTATCATATAATGGTATTGAATGCAGCTGCATGGTAACTTCTCAATCTATTAATTTTGAATACATCCCTACGTGGTAATTGTGATTTCCAGAACCATGGTTTAATTGGAACTTTTTTGATAATTGATTTGAAATTTCTTGCCTTTTCAGGTTCTTCATGGAATTTCATGTTCCATTTTACAAACATTTTCTTTTTGGATAATGCTATTAGATCTCTTGTTGGCATTTTTTTGTCTGTTAGTTTTGTAGGGGTTTTGGCAGGTTTGTCTGCTTCCTCATTTTCTGTAATTTCGTGATGTGATTTGACCCATATAAAGTCTATTTTTTTCTTGCTTCTTTTGATTTCTCCTATATTGTTTAATATATTCATGAAGATGAGATCCAAGTGTGTTGTGTATGAAATGTTTTCTTGTTTTTTAAGAACTCCCTGATTGTTACATGCTCTTGTGTATTTGTAATAGTTATTTTGTAATGTGTTGATGTATTCTAGTGCTTGTAGAATGGCTAAACTTTCTAATGTATATATACTAGCTTGTTGAGAACATGAGTAGCCAATGCCTTGTTCTAATCGAGGGTCATAGTATGAGTATCTTAGAGATATGTTTTGTTGTTTTGATCCGTCTGTAAATATTTTGTAGGTTACCAACTTTTGGGTTCAATTTAGTGAGTTGGTATTGAAATGTTATGTTATTGTAAGGATAAGTAAGTTTGGATATATGTATATTCGATTGTTGATATAAGTTTCATAAGTAATTTGTTGAATTGGTAGCAATTTATGTTGGTATGTAGTTTGATCTAAGTAAGGTAAAAGAGAATTGTAGCTATTGATTAGTAAGGGTGTAGGTTTATGTCACCAATATCTATGTCCTCTGTTTATTTATATTACACTATAAACTGACACAGATGGACGTACCACAACGAACAGCAAATTTAATAATCAAATTAATATCAAATAGAACACTATTCATTTCGAGTCAACGAAATAGTAGGAAGTAGAGTAACAAGAAAAGGTATCCCACAAGGAGCTATTTTGAGTCCCTTATCATACATAATTCACACTTCGGACATTGAAATGAAAATACCCCTTAATTAGATCCGAAAATCACTCTACTTTATTATACATAGGCATGATAAACAACCAAACCTTAATTGAGAGTGAATGCAATCTCAATCGTGCATATAAAAATATGAAGGTAAATATGTCGTATCTGACCCACCTAATTTTTTTCCTCCGATTTTGATCGTTTATTTATTCAAATTGTTCTGTTCTACATTCTAAGAACGTAGGTAACTATAGTTATAAGATAAAGTAAATGGTTTTTGGTTTCTTTTTAAATTTATTAAATATTCATTCACGCACATACAGGCAATGTTGGGAAATGTTGGGAATTTTACAGATGGGAAAACGCTAGGGTCCTCTAAAAACCTTGAAATGGGTGGACAAACACATATTGGGCACGAAAAAATCAAATAAGATGTTGTAATTATATTAAAAATTAAGCGCTTGTTCAACACGTAAAAAGAAAATAAAACACCGCCATCTTGAATATCGAAAGATAAAAGATTAGTAGGTAATACGATAACTTAATAGATTTATCGATAGCTGAGAGGAAACGTTTTCAAGAAATCAACATGTGTGTTTTGGCACTTAAGTACGAAATGCTTCCATATACAGGAGAAATTACATTCTTTTGTCTAAATAATACAAAGACCAAGGGATATTTAGTTCAATGTACTTTGGGACAAAGGAATACCACACAATTTTATGTATAGAAATTAGTAGTTTTTTTAAATATTTGTTTTTATGTAAAAATTATCAATAACCGTGTTAGTTGTGATTTTTCTTCGAAAAGTTTTTAAAATAAGAATACTTTTATTTTCAATTATATACAATAACTCTTATTCTCGCTCTCTTCTTTATTGTAGGTTCTATTCAATTTTTTTATGAAACCAAGCCTACAACATTGCACATCACTGCATAAAAATAAGATTGATTTGCTTTATCCAGTTTTGCGTTTATAAAGTAGGATCTTTGGCCTGCGGCGACAGATAAACAAACGAAAAGGAAAAAAGGTAAGGACGATTTAATTTTTATAATTATAAAGTATCAGTAATTTTATAAATTGTCAGTCCAGTGACTGACAGAACTTTAATTTTATATAAATATATAGGTAGTATATACTATAAAATACTAATTTTATAAAAATGAGAAAATAATATAACTTTCTTTTTTGAATTCATAAATATATATGTTACTGAGAATAATGCAAAAAATATTTTATTTTCAAACACATCATCCGTAAGTAGTCGACTTACGTCATCAAACACTCATACCTATGATGAGTTTTAAAAGAATGATAAAATACAGTAAAATTTAATTTGCACTTTAATAAAGGCTATGATGGGAAATGACATCTTATATATATATATATATATATATATATATATATATATATATATATATATATATATATATATATATATATATATATATATATAATAAATGAATAAATCGAAATGAATGTTTTTGTGACCGAAACCTGTTTTGTTTGTTTTCTGTTATATATATATATATATATATATATATATATATATATATATATATATATATATATATATATATATATATATATATATATATATATATATATATATATATATATATATATATATATATATATATATATATATATATATATAAAATCAAGATATATGATTTCCCATTATACCATTAATTAAGCGTTAATTTAAAAAACCACACACATTATATTATAATATCTGATTAAACAAACAAGAACGCAATAAAATAATAATACAACAATGATAAATCATAAATGATAATTTTTTAGTATTTTATGATGGAAAAATAAATCCCAATTCACTAATAAATTAAGAAATAATTAACACATGTGATAAAAACAAACACGAAATCTTTACAATCTTACGACGGGATTTATTACCACATGCATATATGAATTTACTTTATAATACATAAGCTAATGTGTGTGGATAATACATATATATTACTTATTCATGTATTATATATAAAAAGTGGGTATTATTTTATGATTAATTTATTATAGTTTTAAAATAAAGAATAATATGAAGCGGAAGTATAATTTTATTTATAATCGGTTTATTTAATCTGCAGAAAAATATGATTATAGATTTTTTTTATTAATATACCTACAGTAAAATAATATGTGTTTTTATAATAAATATTGGTTTTAAAAAGACACCCAGAGGCTGAATTGTTAATGAGATATAAAATTTAATTTTGTAATCATTATACTTTTTTTTGTAATAAAAAATTAAATAACATTGGATGGATGGTAAATTAATACAGAAATGTATATAATATATTATCACCGACTCAAGCCTTCCTGTTTTAAATAATGTAGAGTTGGGCTATAATAATATATACATATATATTAGCTAGCAGCATTCTCGTACATGATGATATTTAAGTTTTTTGTAATTTATAATTTGATAGGGTTATATACTACTGTCAAGAAACATTAAAATTCTTAAGCTAGGATTGAATAATATGTATTTGTTATATTAACTAAAATTTCAAGCCATGTAATAAAAAAATAGACAGCAAATTAAAGTGGCACATAGCTTCATCGCATCCTATCTCGTACTTTATTCATTTTATGCTTTTAAAATCCATTATTGTGTAATTTATTTAATTGTTTCCCTGTTTTTTTAAAAATGACAAAATTGTTTTGATTTTACATGAATTAAAGAATCAATTAAGCAAAAGTTAAAAAGCGTAGACGGTTGAAAATAATCTGGTGCTATCTGCGGTCTACTTACAACAAACCATTTTAAAAAAAATAAAATTTTATAAAAATCAGATGAGATTTTTGAAGATATAAATAAATATATTATTGCGCATGTTGAAGAGAAGCACATGGCAGTAGAACGTTAAAACTTATATTGGACCAACAATGGACTAATAATGATCTGCCCTACAAATTCCATTAAATCGTTCGTGTTTTTAAGATATGGTTCGCAAAAATTGAGCGACATACAGATAGACATGGAACTAAAAATATTCCCTGATGTCTGAAACGGATTTCTGTCTAGAAATTTTCGAAATTGGAGACATATAATATTTTCGTTCTTCAGAACGATCATGTAGCTTCCATTACCTTCGGTAAGCTAGGATGCAAGAAAAAATATGTAAAGTTTTAGAATTAATACAAGTGAATAGCGTTTTATTAAATTTTATCTACGATTGATACGAAATTTAAATATTATATATCTGTTTAGATACACAGAAAGTGATTCTTTTCGTAGCTGTATTCATTGCGCATGCGCGTTCATAATGAGGTGAAGAATTCCTCTATTTTCCGCCCTAGGTCGGAAAAAAAAGAGGAATTCTACACCTTAACCTTAACGATTAGCGAGTTTACATTCTAATTTGCTGTTTGTTTAATTAAAGTAACTGTTAATATCGAGTTTTTAGAGAAACAATGAGTGATTTAAGTGATTATGAAGAAAATGAGGAGAATTATACGCCTTCCGAAATAATTAATTTGACACAAAATACAACTAATGAATTAATGTCATCTTAATCAAAAGAGCAATATGTACTTACATACAGGAAGTTTATTAAATATTGCTTCCGAGCTTACCGAAGGTAACGGAAGCATTGTGTTCACTTTTGAGAACGAAAAAGTTTTGTCTCCGATTTTAAAAATTCCAAGACAGAAATCCGTTTCAGACATCAGGGAACATTTTTGGGTCCGTGTCTGTCTGTGTGTCTGTCTGTCTGTCGGTCTGTGTGTCCGCGAACCGTGAAACGTGTGACGATAACTTGAGTAAAAGTGGACCGATTTTGATGAAATTTGGTAGATATGTTCATTTTACCAATGCCCAGGATGAGTTCGTTGGACAACGTTATCCGCCCAAGTTTTCGCGCGCAACGCTCGCGTAAACGTGAACTTCAAATTTAAAATTGGAATTTTAGGTCGGGAAAGAAATCTAACTAACTTAACTAAATGAGACAAACTTTTTTTTCTGTATTTATTATTAAAATCCACAATCGTAGATAAAGTATGGTATGCATGCAACCCGTGCGAAAACTGCATTTTGCTTTGCTCGTGTGGTTTTTACTACCCTCGCTCTCGCTCGGGTGCAAACTCCACACTCGCATGCAAAATGCTGCTTTCCACACAAGACGCGTAATGTACTAATTACAACATTTTCATGCAAAATCACCTAAGGTAATAGAAGCATTATAATCATTCTGAAGAACGACATTTCTTTATGACTCCGAATTCGACAATCTTTTTTAAACGTCAAGGAACATTTTTGGTCTCGTGTCTGTCTATCAATATTTTTGCGTTTATTGCTATCTTACAGTTAATGCAATTTTTTATTTTTTTATTTATAAAGAATAAAAATAAGTGTGAGCCTACTGGGAATTGAAACTGGTACAAATAACCAGACTTGCAATTTCCATGTGACGATTTGTCCAATAAATGGGACGCGAGGAAGCTATGTGTTACACTAATTGCCAGATTCCCTTTGTTCATCTTTCTGACTTTCGCCGCAACCAATATATCAGGAGAGCTAAGTTATGTAATTTCGAGCAGGTTATGAAATTAAGGAGGGTTTAGAAGGTTCAATTTCATTGTTCACTATTATAGATTGAACGACACACTTTCAAATCAAATTGAACGCCTCTATACAGTTTAGATAATGGAAACAAATTGAATTTATATAGTAAAAATAAAAAAAATATAAAGATAACCTATGCAGCTGAAACCTTCCATTACATAAAAAAGAAGACAAGCATGAACGAGCTGTTTACACAGGTCAATTTGGTGTTTCAATAGAGCCATTCTATCAGATTGATTAAAACAACTTCTTTCCAATCGGCCATTGCATTGAACAATTTCATTGAATTGGTGTCTACAAGTTTTTATTTAATTCAGCCAAGATTGAATCATGATATTGAACAATGAAATCGTCTAAACCCGCCTTAAGCAGTAGAAGAAAAAGTTGTCCCCCCCCCCCCCCTATTTCTATAAATGGCCACCCTCCTTCCTCTAAAGATCAAATGGTATTTGGAAAAGGCCATAATTAGTAATAGATTACGACAAAAGAAGAAATCTTCTTTAAGTTTTAATTTTTCAGGAGCAGAGGAATTATGGCTTCTGTATTACCCCTAAAAATTTGATGTCAACAAACATAGATTATATACACCTATATCTTCAAAAATACTCATCTAATTATTAGGAAATTTGGATGGGTTGCCGACAGAAGTCCGAGGATAGCCGCAGAATAATTTCAACCGCCTGCGCACAATAATGGGTGGTAAATTATTGATGTGTTCGCTGTAGGACACTATAGGAGCCTATGCAATTTATACGGGGCCAACAATGGGCTATAGTTATCGCCTACCATCCAAAATGCTTCAAACCGAAGGAGTAGTTTATAGACATGTTGGTTTGTCAAAAATTGTGGACAGGCCGAAAGTCTTGGGAGTTTTGAATTCGGAGACATAAGACTGTTTCGGAAACACTGTTTTTCAGAAGGATCACATACCTTCCGTTATCTTTGGTAAGCTGCGAAGCAGAATGTATAACTTATGACATTGATAGTTCTTGTTTCCATAAAAACAATAAGATTAATGCATGCATACAATTATATCAATTAGTAAATTAACATTTATATTTTATTACACACTACAAAGTGCCAACATTATTCAAATTGGGGGTAATTATATTTGTGAAAAATAAAGTATTAAAGAAAAATGATTTAATGAATAAAATTAATTACAATATTAACCATACAATGTATGAAGGTCAACTTAATGTGTTTTTAAAGTTAGATTACTTGATTTTAAATCCAGATTTGATTTATGTATTTTTACTTCCGAGCTTATTGAAAGTAACGGAAGCATTTAAAATCATTCTTAAGAAACTAATTTGTTTGATGTCTCCGAATTCAAAAAATTACAAAAATTCCTTTCACACACCAGGGAACAATTTTAGTACCGAGTCCGTCGGTCTCTTGTTCAACATTATTGCGAATAACCATATATTTTGAAAACTACTATAGTCATTTTTATGAAATTTGATTGATAGGTCATAAGCCCATTTTTGGTTCCATGCCTGTCATCATGAATCTGTAACATTAGATGTTGTTAAGCAACAAAATGTTGATATTAACATACTATAACTTCAAAAGTGATGTTGGTATCAGGCGAAGTTGAAATCCAAATAGAGTGTCACCATTATTTTTTACATTTTATATTATAATAACGTTTATTGGATTTATCGTTTGTGTTAATTGGAAAAGCCTAGAAAGATTATTAAACTCCTTTTAATATCCAGTGTACGTAATATGTAAGTTAGAAGTTTAACAACCAGGGGATCCTGGTGGTTACGTTAAACGTGTGACTTTGATGAGGAAGCTACAAAATATTTCAACTATAACTGTTAATTTATTCCTATAAATTAAGATACCTCCGAAATAAAAGGACGTTAATTGTTTTAAGTGACTTTTAGCCCCTTGTGGTCCTTCCGCGCTGGTAATACGAATAGAAATTTGAAGGAGTTGAGAAGGAATTTTAAATCCAGTTCATTGAAGAAGATCTATTATGTTTAAATAAAGAAATATTTAATGATAAAAAATTATTGACCTTTCTAATTCAAAAGGTTGTCCAGACTTAAGGTTTAGATATAGAATGTAATTTTAATAATTATAAGGCGCGATATAGTTGGTAAACCCAAATTAAGTTAATTGTTTCAACTAAGAGAGAACTTAATTAGGCACACGGGTTCACTCATAATGAGCAATTAAAGAGGTCGAATCCAGTTCGAGTTAGAGAATCGGTTTTTGCAATTTGACGATAGACTGGTCAATTTAAGGCACTCATTTACTTGGCAACCCACCCCAAATTACTTTAATGTGTAAATATTTCCTTGCCTTAGTAGTTAATTAGACTAAGGGATATTATCACCTTTACATACTGAGTGGTGTTTCTATGTCCTAAAGTTCTTTGGATTAAAGTAGTTATTTATAGACAAATTTATATTCATTAAACAAATATAGAGTGGTAACCAATTAAATTTTTTACATATGGAACCACATTTTGTACATGCTGTTAGGTAATCGCATTATTAGTATAAATGCACTAAATCCCATATCAAAGCTACCAACTTAATCGTTGATTAGACAACAAATCTATAATACAGATGATTTGGCATCAATTAGTTGAGAGTTCTTATCAGCAATAAACTATTTGGGAGAGACTTGCATTTATTTGAAGACTGTCGATTACTGAGTTCGTTAACTATTCAGTTTCGTAAGAAGACTTTTTGGTAAATTCATATTGTACGTGCCAGGCCGAGATTTAGAGCCACCTCTAAACACCTCTAACCACCCTTTAGGAAATTTCTCTGGCACGTACAATATGAATTAGCTGACTTTTTGTTTATCATTTTTTCTATTTCTACAACAATGCTTGAAAATGACATAACTTTGGCATAATCATCGCCTAATTTATAGCCTAACCGACCTAAAAACCAAATAAACCAAGGCATTATAAGATGATTAATTAAATGGAATAAATGTCAAGTGATTGATGTCATCAAATTAATAATGATAAGAAAAAAAGGTTAGGATTCGTTCTATTACAGTGCTTCCTCGTTGGAACAAAGGAAATAAAAAGGGAACAACTAGTGACGCTGGTTGAACAATCTAATTCTTTAAAACTAAAAGAAGGAAGAGCCGGATGCCCAGCAATGTTTTACTATAGTGTAGTGGACGGGTAGTGACGTGCTGTAATGAAGCACTGTCAGGCGGGCTGTCAGCCTGTCAGGAGAAGAGTATGTGTGTTGCTAAATTGATGTGTTGAGGCAAGGCAATCAAAGGATTCTGATGGAACCTGACAGGGGACTGACAGCGAGACCCCTCCATTCTGTTAATGAACCTGAGTTATCTCTCCTTCTATAACTCGCCTCATCAATTCATCTAACATTTAAATTCAAACTGCTTCCTTATTATTTGTCTTTTTAAAACATTCTGACATTCTTTTTTCTTTTAATAAAGAGTTCATTTTGAACAAAAAGATTGAAAGAGCAGTTAAATATTAATAACATATCCCTCTCAAAGACTTGATAAAGAGTAATCTGGTCTTAAGCTATCTTGAAAAAGGTCAAAATGACACAAATTTTATTATTTTCAAAATGACACTTTTATAATTGACCATTCCGGGAACTTTTGTATTTAGAAAAAGAATATAAATATCAGAAATCTCTAAGGAAAAATAAAACTATCACTACAACCCCATATAATTTGTTTTGTTTTTGAACCAATTCATCATTACACCAATTGCGTTTTTCGTATTTCCCTATTTTTTGTAAAAAAAAACAACTTGAACATTAAACACTTCAAACTCAATCGTATTCGTACAATAAGATGCTCAATAATTGGTGGATTTAAGAACGCAATACTATTAACATATTTTCATAGAGGAGCCTAGACAAATTTTATTAGTAGGTGGTTAAGGATTAATTATTTCACAATCTATAATTATAAATATACGTTATGTATTTGTAATTTCTAATTAACTTATGTATGAAACATATTACAGGAAATTTAAAGGACATAGTTGCCCATTCGGCAATCACATCTGCTTGGTCCCGGTGGGTAGGTGGTTTTAGGAAGAGCTTTTAGAGATTTTTAGGATCAACAGCTGTCCAGCATTAATTCGGTTTAGATGGAGAGATTGGAAACCTTTGGTCTAACCATTCTACCCACTAAAAAACTTTGAAGTTGCTTCACTTTTTGAAATGTCTCACAGTCCACTAAGTGGATAGAGTACCTATACAAATAGTTAAACCTACACTTAATATGTTAAACCTAGTTTGTAAATGAGATCTTACAGCTTACGTTTTTTTAAAAATCGCTCGGAAGGAGAAAAGAGCTATCTAGCTAGCAAAAAGTTTCTGACTAATGACATCAAGCTAGAATTTTGTGAATAAGACAATCTTTAGGTGCCTTTTGAGAATATGGGGTCGGTTATGTTCGTCTGCAGTATGTAGCTTGGCCATAAGCTATTAAAAATAACAGACTGGATGAGAGCGGCCATATCTCCTCATATTGGCTGAAAATATAATTTTCATGATTCTGAGTACAAAATCAGCCAGTAAACCAAAAATCAAGTTGTTCTAAGTTTATCACTTGATAGGTTTGCTATTCAAATATGTATCCATATCTAAGTGGTCACAACCTAGCAAGAGACAAAAAACAAAAACATGACTTTTGGTCTACTAACTAATTTTGTGCCCAGGACCATGATAATCACATTTTTCTGCCAAAATGGGCGGGACATCTCCACCGGTTTATTTTTTTAACAGCTTATGCCCAAGCTATGTCCCGCAGGCAAACATATTTTTAAAAGGCTCCGAATGATTGACTTATACACATTATACACACTTACACATTCTAGTTTGATGTTAGTCTTCAAGCTGGACTATTAAATGAACTATTTGATCTCCAGGACTATTACATTTATCCCGTAATAATTTACTACCTTTGAATAAAATTTATTGGGCAGTGGCAAACAATATAATATACTCCAAAGCAATTGGTTGTTTGATTTTATGTTAACTTTTATAATAAAATCTTTTTACCTGATCTTTTAAATAAAAAAACTTGAAAAATATGTTAATCAAAGGACAGTGTTGCCAAAAAAAAAAAAAAAAAAAAAAATACAAAAACACGATCTTTTTTTACATTCAACAAACTATGCAATGCATCCTGTCTCTTAAGTCGGAAACGTATGAAGATAACTTGAGTAAAAGCCAACCGATTTTGGTTAAATTTGGAACAAATGTTCATTTCCCCAATACTTAGGGCGACTTCGTTAGATAAGGTTGTCCGCCCAAGCGTTCGTGCGTACATTTTAAATTGTAATTTTGGACGGAAAAAATCATCTATTCATCTATTCGATGAAACAAGCATTTTATGTTTAAATACTTTTTTTAGTAACTCCAACAGCGACACCGCTATGAAGTGTTAAAGATCACTAAAACTAATAAAGCGGGACTAAACGTTTAAAATAGAGTAAACATTGTTTTAAACAATATCTTACGTTCTATAACGTATCGATTTTAATAAAACTTCAATTGAACCATCTAATGTACTATTAAAACATGCATGTAAAATTTTAACCTGATTTAAGCAGAAATTTTTGGTTATAGTGGAATGATATATTTTATAATATTTAGTTTAAATGGAGTAGGCCAGGGCGTGAGGGTTAATGAATAGTCCTGTTACCTTACAACAAGGCTCTTAACTACAATCATCCTCTCTAACTAGCAACACATCATGATAAACTACTTTCTTAATATTCAATATTTATTGAATTACGTTCGCTTCAATGAGAGAGCCACGCAATGCCTTCTATAAATATAAATATAAAAATCTTATAAAACACAAATATTAATTGAAGCACCAGATGCTTTTCGGTCTGAAAGCACTCTCAATGGAGTTTCTTAAATTTTGTTAGAATATTCAAATTGGCTGTCAAATGAGACCATCTATCTAGTTTATCTATCATCACGGTCATGTAAAAGTCACGTAAATGGCTTATAAAATTAACCACTAACGTTTAAACATCTGATTCATATCAGATTAAAAATAAGGAAAGGTAAAGAGTAGGGAAAAAGTTTTAGATTATTGAAATTGTGAGTAATATCATGTGTCAA
The DNA here is from genome assembly GCA_951217055.1 of Gerris lacustris. Taxonomy (NCBI): domain Eukaryota; kingdom Metazoa; phylum Arthropoda; class Insecta; order Hemiptera; family Gerridae; genus Gerris; species Gerris lacustris. The sequence continues at coordinate 28,895,292 of OX578282.1, forward strand.
GGTAGATGAATAAGACAGTGTGAGTCACGTGTTAGAAGTAGGTGTAATTTGTGATTCTAGGAATGTCAGTGTTATATTGACTGTCTAGTTGTTTTGACTACACTAATATCTAACTTCCTGTCTTCCTTTTATACGTCAGTCCACCCACATTACAACCTATAAACCTAATAACTTCTTGAAAATCAAAATAGGTATCTCACAGCTGTTTTAATGTCTTTCACTTGAAGTGTAGCTTTAAGACAATCGAGTTGTGCTTCTGCTTCTTTATGATTAACTAATCTTCCAGCAATTGAAATTTTAGAGGGCGCCCTTTACATCTAACTACAGTTTTACAGCTTTACCATACATCATTAAACTAGCGAAATTCTACCTTATGAACTTATTTTCTCAAACTATCTTAAATGTAGTGTTCGGTGACAACTCTCACGCCAGAGCAAACGGTAACGTGCAACTTAAACAACTTACAAACTATCACCTGATCAAAACAACATAAGCTCCTGTCTACCTTTGATAAACGTAATTTCTCAATGTGAAAATTATGTTAAGCTTATTCTTAGTGGCATTAAAAATATACATATTGAAGAAAAATGTTTTACATTCAAACAAGAATTATATAAAATATAATATTGCATTGTTTTAAAATTATTAAGAATAACAAACTTATATACAGGGTGAGCCAAAAAAAACCTCAATTTTTTTAACACTTTTAGCTCAGCTTCAGTAGTAGATAGAGACATGGGGTTTGCGGGGTCTGAAAACTACTAACTAGCCATAAAATTTTCATGGCTTTCACCCAATAGTTTTTATAGTTATAGATATGAAATTAAAGTATAAGAATGTAGTTTTCAGACCCCGCAAACCCCATATCTTTATCTACTACAGAAGCTGAGCTATAAGTGTTAAAAAAAAAAGTACGGGTTTTTTGGCCCACCCTCTGTACAATAGATGATTTCATGGAGGAAGGAAAAAGGTTTGAAAGCTCAATCTGGATGTAGAAGGGAATTTCATGAAAAATTTTAAAAATATTTTAAATATGTAGCTGTCTAAATATGTATTTTAAATACGGTTACCAACTGAATCAGGTTATTTAAATAACGACTATTTAACATTATAACCTTAACATAAAGCTAGGTTTACACGATCCAAGTGGACTTGGACCAAGTCAGATTTGAAGCTAATTTGATCGTGTAAACAGGCTATTAAAGTGTTCTTGGACCATCCAAGTTGAGTTGGCCCCAACTTTTTTTTAATCAAAGCAGACTAGGATGGAAATAAAAATGGCGCCCACGTGCAAATTATGAAAACGAGCTGTCAAAAATGACGAGTTTGTACCGTTTGTTTACAAGAAATAGCTGATTTTGAGAGTGTTGTTCAAACTACTGGTCCAAATCCATTTGGATCGAGTAAACCCAGCTTAAAAACAGTAACCCTGGTGGCAAACAAGTGAACTAAGACTGTGCTACTGCGTATGACAGTTTTGTGCTTTGGATCTACTGTTTTCATGAAATTCCCTGAATAATATGATTCAATCCCAAGGAAATTCATTAATTATTCAAATTAGGTGAGACTCAAAGAGAAACATTAAAACAATTTATCCCGACACTCTGACAAGATATTTGAATCGACTAATACTAATATTTTTCACTTGCAGATCTTGACTGCACATTAAATTAATGACATTTAGTAGCAATATTTGATTCATCTGATAGAGCAAGTTTAGGTCCGTGGATCATTACTACGAATCTATCCATCTCGCCAGTCAGTAACATTCGCCTGCGGAAAAAACTACTCATTCTCCGATCTCCTTAAATTTAAAATCGGGAAGACAACTAATAATTCTCTGATCTCATCAAATTTGAAGGTGAAAGGTGAAAGAACAATTACTAATTCTCCGATCGCCTTACTATTAAAGGAACTGCAGTGCATTAAAGTACATTCATTTAGAAAAATATATTATTTTCTGTTATTTGTATTCTTTATTCTTAACACTATAAAAATAGAATCCATTCTCTCTATATATGTATTATCGTTGACTTTTTTAAGAGTCATACTGATTGATCTTTATTCCCCTACAACTGTACATTTTTAAATACATTAAAAAATTTTAAAATAAATGAAACTCAAGTTTAATCGAGACTAATGAGAATGAAGGACTCAGCTGTTATTAGTGACACATATGAGTTGAGACAACTGCAAGGCAAGTCGTAGTTGATAGTTACAATACACCAAAACTGTTTGTATATTGTCAGGCATGTACGACATTTGAATTAATAAACAGCTACCTACGTTATTCTTGCATCTCAACACAGTGTGACATAGGAATTAATACTTTAAGCTTGTTGCAAATGATCTAATAATTTAAATTGCAATATGAGATAACTCTGTATGACATAGAACGCAACATATGTAAATTTCACAATATATTTATAAATATCTAATGCATTACGTCCATCCTCTTACAAAAAAAATAAATAAATAAAAAATAAAAAATGTATTGTGATACACACTTGACTTTATAGGAAAAAACTGGTATATTCTTTTCCTTTACAGATCTAGGTTTGAAACTTAAAACATTTCCCTTTCCCTAAATCTTTTTAAAACGAAACTTACTTCAATAATGTAAGTTTTAAACTACATACCTACCTTTTCTCTTAGTCTGCGTTTAAACTAATTAACTTTTTTTGGAACGAAGTTCCTTATGGCACGTTCTGGAGCCCGGGAGTTAATCACCGCCACAAAACCAAGCGTCACGAAATCTACTTATGACGATAACTAGAGTAAAAGATGACCGAGTTAGTTGAAATTTGGTACACATGATCATTTTACCAATTCCCAGGCTGAGTTCGTTGGAAAACGTTATCCGCCCAAGCGTTCACGCGGAACGCTCGCATAAACGTAAGCTTCAAATTTAAAATTGGAATTTTAGGACGGGAAAAATGCTGACTTCATCTATTTAATGAGATAAACAACTTTTATAAACAATTTTTTTTTTAGTAAAACGAACACCGACACTGCTATGAAGTGATAAAGATCGCTAAATTTAATAAAGCTGACCTAAACGATTAAAATAAAGAGAACATAGTTTTTATCTTACGTTCTAACGTAACGATTTTAATAAAACTTCTTACACATCGTCTAAAGTACAATTGAAATAGGCATGTAAAATTTCAACCTGATACAAGCAGACGTTTTTGAGTAGGGAATAGATAGGCCGGGTAGGTAGACAGTCCTATTTCCTACCAACTACAACCATACTCTTTAACTATAAACATATCATGATAAACTTTTTTCTCAACATTCGCTTACTTTAATGACACAAATATTGCTTTTCTTTTCATTTTTCCTTAACTCCGCTAGGTACACACAGTTAGTTGCTTTTAATTTTGTCTCTTTTCTAACTCCACCATGTATAAGTAGTTAGCGACGTATACGTACTTAGCATAGCAGTGAAATTTTATAATTTATATTTAATTAAAAATGTAAGGCTACCGCGTGTCCCGCGACACCACACGTATTTTTTTAATTCTGTGATAGGACCTGCTATTTTCTCTCTAGGTTTGCCATCTCTTTAGGTCTACGTTTAATAACTAACTTCTCTTGAAGTTTGTATTTGAACCTGCTACCAACTCTCTAGGTTCGTGTTTACCTGTCTACATTTGAACCAACTAATTTCTCTCTAGATTTTAGTTTTAAACTGCATACTTCTCTCGAGGTCTTAAAACGGCTGCCTTCACCCTAGGTCTGCGTTCAAAATTACTAATTTCTTTTGAAGTCTGAGTGTAAATCTGCTACCTTCTCTCTAGGTTTGTGTTTGAACCTGCTAACTTCTCTCTAGGTTTGAGTTTACCTGTCTGCATTTGAACCAACTAATTTCTCTCTAGATTTTAGTTTAAAACTGCATACTTCTTTCGAGGTCTTAAAACGGCTGCCTTCTCCCTAGGTCTGCGTTCAAAATAACACATTTTTTTTTAAGTCTGAGTTTAAATCTGCTACCTAATCTCTAGGTTGATAACTTCTTTCTAGGACTGTGTTTAAATTACCTAACTCCTACTTAAGTCTGTTTGATTACATCTGATTGCTCATGGCGCTTTAATATATGTATCTGATAGATTTTCAACAATATGCAAAAATGCGAAGAGTAGAGTTGCCCTTTCACGTGTTACCCGTTTATGTCACTAAAAACAGCTGTAAAACGTTATCTATAATAAAATATATATTGTGTATTAATGCTGAAAGATTACATTATATTAATTAAAGTAATTATTCTTTATTTATTACTTTTAGAGTCGATGAGAAAGAGCACATTACATCTATACAATTACATTATATAATATCTGTGATATCACAATACTAATATATATGTGTTATCGTTATCACATAATATAATGTCTATGTTATCACGGATAACAGTTTTGATAACACCGCTTAACAGAGGTTCAGTGTATTTTGTGAGGATATAGTTGGTAGACAAAAGATACAACAAATAATTATACACCAATTAAAACTACTAATAACGTATTATTCAGTAGTATTAAATGTACCATAATATTTTCACTATATTTGCGTCTTCAGGAACATAAAAAAATATATTAAATATATCTTAATAAATACTAATAAATAAATGTAATTTATAAAATAAATAAAAAAATTTTAAAAAATAATAAAAATATATATATATAAATATATATATATATATATATATATATATATATATATATATATATATATATATATATATATATATATATATATATATATATATATATATATATATATATATATATATATATATATATATATATATATATATATATATATATATATATATATATATATATATATATATATATATATATATATATATATATATATATATATATATATATATATATATATATATATATATATATATATATATATATATATATATATATATATATATATATATATATATATATATATATATATATATATATATATATATATATATATATATATATATATATATATATATATATATATATATATATATATATATATATATATATATATATATATATATATATATATATATATATATATATATATATATATATATATATATATATATATATATATATATATATATATATATATATATATATATATATATATATATATATATATATATATATATATATATATATATATATATATATATATATATATATATATATATATATATATATATATATATATCACCAAAAGGTATATATAGTGTTTTTAATTATCAGTAAAATCAACTATTAGTTTTTTTGGTTTCACGGTTTTTGAAATGTTCTGTTAAATATGTTTATTTAATAAATAAATGTTAAAATAACACAATATGGATACGCTATCGACTATATTCGAAATATGATAAGACGCCATTTATGTTATCAGTAAGATTAAAAATAAAAATTGGTTAAATGAAATAAAAACAATTTATCAGCATATAACTTAATAACATCAGGAACATATTTTGTAATTCTATTAAAGCACACTAATATATTATAACGATAATACAATTACCGAGATGTTAGCTGTAAGTATAAGAACATTATGTTATCACCTTCATGTTATCAGTAGATTAATAAAGTATTTCAATATATTATGAGTAATAGTCATTAAAATAATGTTATTAAGTAGTTTATGTTATCAGTAACTAAATAGTAAGTCTTTGTTTAACCAAATAAGATCTTGATAAATAACTAAATAATAAGTAATTAGTTAGTTGTTAGTTAACATAAAGTAATTATAATTAAGTTGTAATGAATTAGAATGAATTGGTAAATAAGGCAATAATGTAGTATTTTGTTATAAGCAATTGTAAGATAATGTTATCATTATCACGACATGGGCAGTTCAGTTATTAATAACTCAAATAAATACATATATATATGTAGTACAAGTCTCAATTAGAATAATGATGAATTACCACTACAGATATAATAATTTGCATGCTATCAGCAATGATAATGTTTAACACAATTATTATGAAGTATTTAATTTGATTAGTCGTTTACATCATAACGTAAAACAAGTTTAATTTAAATAAACCAGAATTAAAACAAGGTGATATGTTATCAGTAATATGAGTTCATAACAATGATATCATGACATTTATGTTATCAGTAATATCAACTTGTAACAATGCTATTGCGACAATGATATTTTATCAGTAATATCAATTTGTAACAATGATATGTAATCAGTAATATCATTTTGAAACAATACTACTATTGCAACAGTAATATGTTATCAGTAAGTGATATCAATTTGTAGCAATGCTATTGTGACAGTGATATGTTATCAGTAATATCAATTTGTAACAATGCTATCGGGATAATGATTTGTTATCTGTATTTATCTACTCCAAAGTGTGCACTAATATCATAAAATATAAAACAAAATTATTTTATTAGTAATATCAACGAGTAAAATACTGATAACAAATTTTATCAGTAACTTTTAAAACATTAATATGATGCAATGTTGAAATGAAAATGAACAAATTAATACAACTATTGATAACTAATAATAATGTTATCGGTAAATATGACAGTATAAAATTACCGAGGTAGGATGAGGTGATACGTAATCAGGACGTAGATATTGTGTTCCGTTAGCCGTTGTTATCATAGCTTCGCTTTCAATAGCGGCACCTTCCATCCTTTGTATCGCGTATCCTTTGTCAAAATTATAAAAAAACTTCGTATAATTATAAAAATCAATTGTATTGTCTTTTAATAAAAATAATAAATATATACTTCGCGAAAGGTTGTACTAAAGATAAACCGACATGGCGATTAAGCCGCCGGATTATTTTTTTTTTTAGACTTTTATTTTTATTTATTTTTTTTTTTGTAAAAAAAATCGCGTTTTATATAGTCTTTTTTTATTTTGAAGCGAAAAAGACTTTTTGGCGGAGTTTTTATCGGTTGGTGGTTTGGCAGACCGGGATTAGCTGTTCCGCAACGATGGTCTGACAAGAACTGAGCCGGTAGACACCCCCACTACCATTTGAGGGAGAAGAGGTAGTTGGCTAAAGCTCCGCTAGGCTGTGACACTTTGTCTTTTCCCAAGCAAGTAATAGCTTTGCGGCGCTTCAACAGACTAATTGCGGTTAAGGACTTGCCGCGTGCCGCGTGCGGCATTCCTTCTCACCTTACCCCCCTACTCCAGGCCGCAACACCGCAAAGCAAAGAGACCCGTAGGGTTGAAACTCAAGAGGGAGTTTTAGGGCTAAATAAGCGATTTGTTGAACAAGACCTTGGCTTCGTCAGACCCTATAAACTGTCACTCTTCCCATCTGGTTCACATTTAAAACAATGCCTTACACACCTTCAATCTTCCCCAATCTCCTTTCCTAAAAATTTTAAACGAATTAATTAATTTTCTCACCTACTTTTCAGCAAAGCAATTATCTTTCACAATTACTTGCCTATATTATTAAATTTTGAATCTAAAATTTAAAATTGAATTCTAATTCAGTTTAGGGAGGGGTGAGGAGAGGGAGGGGGGGGGGAGGAAGATAATTAAATACATATTTTAACAATAACATAGTAATATTATATAGAAAATTAAACATTATATGCCTTATAAACAAAAAATTTACTTTATTTTTAAATTAAAGGTTGTATAAGTTACTGTATTATAAAATAACGAACTGAACGTCCCTTCCGCGCTCTGGCTTTGCCTTGGCGGGGGGGGGGGGGGGTAATTTCCATGCTATGTATAAGTTACTAAATATTTGTAATAATTATTACGTAAATAAAGATATTTTAAATTAAAACTACCAAGTAATAAATTTTTAACACGTAGGTATTTTAATATTTGTTTTATATTAATTAAATTAAATGCGTATGCATTAGTCATGATTATGGATCAAACCATATAAAGTTTCGTGTTTTTAAGAAGGTTTAACAGTATAACAGTTTTAAAAAGTAATGTGACTGACGGACTAATAGAAGAGAGATATTATATGAATCTTCCGAGGCTACAGACCCTAAAAAATGAATCTACTCAGAGTAAAAAAATAACAAATAATTAAAGAATACGTATTGTGATGGCGCGAAAATATAATTTTGAGATTTTGATGGACTAACAAGTAATAAGGTCCCCTGAGTCCAAAAAAGTGTTTTTTAAAAAAATATTTGTCATCTATCTGCTTGTTTGTAGTCTATCCAGACCATAGGTGATATTCAGAAATTTTAGCTTTAAATATGGGGGCAACTATTCTTTAAAAATTATTTCTCGAATTTTGATTTAAAAATTCTTAAATGTCCATATAAGTACGAATCTAATCATATAGGACGTTTTCCCGGGAAAATTCTAGTTTCTGAGATAATGATAAAAATAAAATCATCTGAAAATAGTAAGAGGTCGGGAATCATTTCCCGCCAAGGAGGAATTATTTTTGAAAATTAAATTTTTGATAAAACGTTAAATAATAAATAAAAGCAAGCGTGAAACCGAACTCATAACAAATAGAAAATAAACGGACCAAAATATTTATCATATGAGACATTTTAGTAAGAGTTTGTGAACGATTATCTTGAGCTAGGGAGAAAACAAACTTTCATTCCAGATCTCAAATGCATCCCTGATTCCTTAACTTTAGGTTGTTTGCTGGGATGTGATGGTGATTGTTTGGGTGATGTGTGATGTGGTTGGAGGTGAAGGTGTTGTGGTAGGTTGGCGTGTACAGTCGTCGGTGTTAAGTAGGTACGCTGGCTTTAGTCTGTCAATAGAGATATTTTTTTCCTTTTCGTTGATTAAAACTGTGTAGTATTTTAGCGTCCGTTTTGTCACTTTGTAAGGTCCGTCGTAAGGTGGCTGCAGAAACTTGCGTATAGCGTCATGTCTAATGAATACGTGAGAGGTGGTACTTAGTTGGGGATAAATAAATGTATTCTCTCGAGTTCTGTGATTTGTTTGTACCGGCTTCATACGTTGTATCGTAGTACGCAAACGTCCTACGAAGTCTGTTGGGTCGCAGTCATTCTTGTTTGATGTGTGGAAGAAGTCACCAGGAACTCTGATAGTCTGTCCGTATGTATATTCTGCAACGGACTCTTTGTTGTCTCCAACAGGGGAAGATCTGATTCCGAGTAAAACGGTCGGAAGAGCTTCCGTCCAGCTTCCTTTTCCTTCTATCGGGCATATATTTTATTTCTGTATCACGTATTATTTATATTATTTTTTTAAAAAATTGATAATATTTACAATAATATTAATTTCTAAAGAGGTTTAAAGTGGTCAAAAGTTCAATAATTTACAGATTCTAAGGTTAATTATATTTATTAAAAAAAAAAAAAATAATAATAATTTAAAATATTGTATATATATAGATTAATACAAACGATAGCATTCCCTTGAAATATAAACTAAATTATATGTACTCGTACGTTGTAATAATAATAATAAAAAATAAAAATTCTTATTGTTAAATCCGCTTGAATCAAATAATCAAAAGTGACTTAAAACCGGAATAACAAAAATTACCTTACTGTCACAATATTTTATGCCAACCACTTGATATATATATATATAGTGTGTGTGTGTAATAGAATTATCCAATTGATTGATTGCTACTTTAACAAAATTAGATTTTAGTTAAATAAAAATCCCATATCCAGAAATCCAGGTAATAAAAAAAGTATATACGTATTTACTATATTTAGTAATGGATTAGAATTTTCAGACAATACTTATCTTATAATTAATACTCTTAGAGACTCGACGAAATATTGTAAATTTCATTAAACAAAGATTATAATAAGCAAACATAAAAAATCTAAAACTCAAATCTGGATGTCAGTATGTATAATTGATGATTTTTTTTTATTGCTTTTACTATTTGCTTTTTTTATTATAATACGTGTAAATTAATGGTAGTCCACTTGTGTATTGAGATAAGAATTAGTTTTCTTTTCATTAATTTTAATATATTTTAAGCTAAGTACTAAATCCGGTTGTCAATCAGAATAACTAATGGTTATTTTATTACTTTTCTATTGACTTTTATTTATGTTCTGTTAAAAAGTTAAATCCTTTCCTTATGAAAAGGGATTTTACCATAAGTCCAAAATACTAATCATTTGTGCATAATGTATGAGTAAGAATTGATACCAACATAAGTGTCTATATATACATAATATATTTATATATATATACAATTTGTGTTAGTGAGAGACACCAAGGGATGTGCCACGCAAGCGTCACACATAGGAACTGTTCCAACATTAGACTATACGTCACAAAGCTGTTGGCTCGGCATTACGCCATGTCCTGCATCGTTTCGTCGCGTCCGACTCATCAGGGGCCCGACGATGCCCACCCAACTCTGGACCTATACTAAATTAAGAAGATCAGATATAGGGCTTTACCAGAGACGAGCGTGCTCTCACACCGCCATTCTTGCTTGGCTGGCAAAACAAATCAGCAATGTAATACCGTGTTTTTGCACACTGCAATAAGGTACACAATTTGTGTTAGTGAGAGACACCAAGGGATGTGCCAAGCAAGCGTGGGCATCGTCGGGCCCCTGATGAGTCGGACGCGACGAAACGATGCAGGACATGGCGTAATGCCGAGCCAACAGCTTTGTGACGTATAGTCTAATGTTGGAACAGTTCCTATGTGTGACGCTTGCGTGGCACATCCCTTGGTGTCTCTCACTAACACAAATTGTGTACCTTATTGCAGTGTGCAAAAACACGGTATTACATTGCTGATTTATATATATATATATATATATATATATATATATATATATATATATATATATATATATATATATATATATACACACACTTATATAGGTAGCAATGCTTGTATATAAAGTGTTAAATAATATTTGCTTTATTTGTTTGTCGTTATATGTACAATAATAAAGAAGATATGTCTGGATTTGACTTAATGCCTCTTAAGCTTAAATAAATAAGGAAATAAATTACTACTGTAAAGATTTATTTTAATGCAACGGATAAATTATGTCCGAAGAGCTTATAATATCGTACTTAATTTTAATACTTTTAAGTTATGTGAGGTCATATTTAAGATTTAAATATGAAAGAGAATTTCAAGAGGATTCACTTGTAAAGGATTAAACGTGTATTTGTCCAAATAAAAATGCACTTTTGTTATATTATGAAAGAAAAAGTAATAAATTTATCTAAGCTCAGTATAAAATTTAAAATATTAATATATTCGTTTTTATAGTAATAATTGATAAATATTGGAATTTACATTTTGGCTTCCGATCTAACTGGAGATAGCCGAAGCTCTTTTATCGTTCTGTGGAACAAAACAATTTTTGTCTCCGATTTAAAAAAAATCCAAGAAAGAAATCCGTTTCAGGCATCAGGAAATTGTCTGTCTGTCCACAATTTTTGCGAACAACACATCTTAAAACTTCTTGTCCGAGTTTAATTAAATTTTGCTGGAAGGTCATAATTAGCTTTTTTTTTGGCCTAATTAAGTTTCGATCGAATGCGTCCATTGTTTTCTTTTTCACATAGGCACAATGCTTTTTAGGGTTCTGTAAATACTTCTCAAAACCCTATGCCGAGGGTGATGTGTCCGTCGCTCTTTGGTTCATAAGGCCCGAACCGTTTAAGCTAAAGAGCTGAAATTTGAAAGACTGGCGCAACTTTTGGACTCAACCACAGGAAAAATATACAGTTAAAAAAATATAAGTTAAAAATTAAATATGAGCATGCGCAATTTGCAAAAATGTGATAAACTGAAAAATTTATATTTTTTTTTAATTTTCGAGTAGGGTAACAAATATATATATGCTTTTTAAAATTTTGCATTCTTTATTGGGTTTATAAGTCAAAATATACCTATAAAATTAATGTCCCCCCCCCCCCCCCCAAACCACTATATAACGGCTGGTCCTAAATTTCTTAATAATTCATGCTAATATCTTATTGTGGGGTGATAAAAATTCCGGGAGCGCATTTCCAATTTTTAAAAATGGGCAATTTTGTGCGCAAAAATGTGAAGTGCGCCCAAAGTTGTATCTTTTTAAATTTTGAGTAGGGGATCAAATGAAAGCTGCTGAAGAGTAGGACACAAATATACATATGCTTTTTTAGTAATAGACGTAGGGAATTAATTCGTTGAATGAGCCTATGGCCTGGGAAAATGGGCCTGGGGTAAGGGGCAATAGGCCTAGAGGTAAGGGGCAATGGGCCTAGGGTAATTGGCCTTGGGCCAGAGACCAATGGCCGACAATCTGAGGCCTGGAGCACTCAGCAAAGGGCCTAGGGCTTTTGGCCTGGGGCATGGGACCTGGTACATTAATGTTCACTCAATTTCAGATTCTTCTGATGTTCCTACTAAGTTATTTGTCATCAAATGTTTGTATATCCCACAAAAAGATTTAATAATGAGTTCTTAATAGTTATCACTTTATAAAAGTGTAGTTTCAACCCAAAAAATGTATTTTCTGCATATTTATGTTAGTCGAAAGTTTAGTAATACCAGCCATCCAATTACCATTAGCATTTAAGGGTTAATTTGTTCCCGTCCTTGTATTTTAAAGCGGTCGAAATTATTTTTGATATTTTACTTGAGAAAAGTATTCATTTTGCAACATCATTAGAGCGCAGGCGGTTGAAACTAATATGAGGCCATCTAACGAAATATGCCACTGATTGTATTGAAGCCACATTTAATGATTACTCTAGAAATCATTTTAGACAGGAAACTTAAATCAAATATGTTAAAAGAACCGAAAGAAAATTCGCGAGTTAACATACGGAACGTGGTTAAACTCGGTTAAATCTAGTGAAGTACAAGATATGGTTACATCCATGGTTCAATTAGAGAAAAATCATTGTTATTACGTACCTTATAGAGTATAACCTACTCAAACTGAACATCAAAATGAACGTTTGATTAAAGGAAATACTTATTTTTGTCATATTGTATGTAATTTACATAAATATCGAATAATTCAAGGAATAACTGTCTACAATGAAAAAATATCAACAGTATTTTTTTACATTTTTTATTCCGTAATAAAATAAATAATAACATAATAAAATATGTTTAATCTTTTATAAACCTAACTCATGTTCTTAAGCTTCTGTCAGATACTTTATTATACCGAGGATAATTAACAATAAAATATTTTAATCTAGTATAATGCATATTATGTAGAAATTAAAATAATAATTTAACTTTTGACATAAATCCACACTTATATATATTTATTTAATATGACCTGGATTTTTACATTTAAAAATATTTGAAAACTAAGTAAATAAGAAAAACATTATACTATATATGAATATACATATTGTACAAATAAACATATATTTATATATATATATATATATATTAGCTAGATTCCCGTGCTCCACTACAAAAAGTGTTATTGTTAATCTATTTATTTAATTTGATGTTTAAAAAACATTTAAGATATTTTACTAAGCGAGAATGTATTATGCCACAGTTTTATAATGTCAAATAATATGCAAAAAAAAGATAAACAGTTTTAAAAGTAAACTTTCTGAGAAAACCAGAGGTATTTTTCTTCTGCATACTAATGCAAAATGTCAGATATATACATATATATATATATAGACATTTAAACGTAATAAACGAGTAGTATTAAACAACAAAAGCCATTTTTTTCCACCCTTCTTGTTTAACGCCATTTTTCCATTTCTCAATTTTTGAATATCATAAATTTAATTGAGCTAAGGGATAGTAAAACAAAAAAATATACGAGCACACTTGTAAAGGGCAGATGAGAAGAAGTAAGCAGTGGAGGCAGATAAATAGTAAAAGAGTGTTTGCAGAGAGGCGGCTGCAACCTGGAGGGGGCAGGAAGAAATGTTGCTCCTATGGGAGATCTAAGGAAAAACCTTGCAAGCTAGCAACCCCTCACCGGCAAAACCTGGTGTGAGAAAACACTAAAAACTTACATAATATATATATATATATATATATATATATATATATATATATATATATATATATATATATATATATATATATATATATATATATATATATATATATATATATATATATATTTGGGTATAGAGTAAGAACGAGATGTGTAGAGGAACGAGAGTCACATAAACACTGAGGAAGGGCTCTTTGCTTTAGTTACTAGAGGTTACTTGCTCAAGCCAAGCCCAACTCGCAGACATATAAACGCCCTCAGGAGGAGCAACTTTATTGCCCTTTTGTTACCTCTTCACTTTATCCGTGTTAGGTAAAAGAACCAGACTCGACAGCTTGAAATTTTTGCCACCCTATTCTTTCAACGCGCGGACAAGAAAACACCTTATGTATTTTTTTTTTTCTTTGAAGCAGAAAAAGAAGGGAAGATGATGAAAAAAAATGAAAAGAAAATATATGTATGACGGTATTCTTTTGTTATCGTTATATATTAACCCCCCCCCCCCCCCTCAACATGCTCTGACAGGTCTCGCAGCTGTTGAGACAAGAACACAACCTCTTACTTTATATTATTATATTTTTTATGTATGCTTTCAAGAGATTAAACGTTATCCCCTCTTTCCTAGCTTTTATCTTCAAAAGAAAAGAAATATAATTTTTTTTATATTATGGTTTTTCATCTAAAATAAAATAAGTTAAAAGAGTATAAATTCTAAATTATAATGGAACTCTATTTTAATATTCTTTTAAGCTGTAGTAGTTTGCTTTCAAATAGCTTTCATATATGTATTCCTAAACAATTCGTTATCCTATTTTCATAGCCTTTTTGAAACAAAATAGCAGTTGATTAATAAATAAGTTAAAACAAATTCAATGCTACTAAAATAATGCTCAATTCTGGTATTGAGTGCTACATACAGTAGTATCTGCCAATTAGTGTGGCACATAGCTTCTTCGCATCCTATCACTTAATTTATTGATGTTAGCTTAACAATCTAATATCGTCTAATTAATTTAATAATTTCCCCCTTTTTAAATCTGTCCAATTTATTTATTTATTTTTTACAAGAATAAAAGTATCAATTTTGCAAAATTAAAGTGCACAGCTGGTTGAAATAAATTTGGGGCTATCTGTGGGCTTCTTTTGACAAACCATCCAAATTTCATAAAAATCCATTGAGTACTTTTAAAGATATAGGTGTAAACCAATGTATATTTGTGCGCATGTGGAAGAGAATACAATGGGCTAATTATGACCCGACATCCAAATTTCATTAAAATCGGAATAGTTTAGTATTATAGAGATATTTTAGTTCCCAAAATTCAGCGGCAGGCAGACACCGGTCCAAAAATGTTCTTCAGTGTCTGAAAATGATTTCTGTCTTGAAATTTTTTTAATCAGAGACAAAACATTTTTCCTTTTGTTAGAATTAACACATAGCTTTCGTTACCTTCGATAAGCTCGGAAGCAGTAAAATGATAATCCTTTGATTTATATTAAGTAAACATTTAATTTGCTAATATAAAAGAGTAAAATATGATCCCTAGCTTGTCAAATCCAGCATAAAAAAAGAAATAAATACGTTTTTAGAAAGATTGAATAGTATATAATGCTATAAAGAAAAATATTATTATCAGTGTTACTATTTCGGTGGTTTAAATTTTTAAACGCACATGTCTTAAAATAAATAATTTATTCTGTAAACGTTAATTGAATACAAGAGAATAGAGTTGTTTATAGAACTTGATGTTGTTTGAGACAGAGTCTCTGCGTCTATCTATAAAAGACAGATGCCAAGATATGAAGTAAAAGAAGGCATGTCCGAATATATTGGGCTTATAAAATATCCAATTCCCCAAAGTGTGTCTACCAACTGACACATCTAATAAAAGTACGGCTGCCTCCTCCACAGGGAGAGGGCACCGGGTTAAACCGTCCAAATATCTGCAGGGTCCGTATATCCTTACATCGAGGCTAATCTCCCTGACTCCTTCAATTTCCACCGACACGTGTACATTTTTATCTGTCAGAAATCATTTTATAACAACTAGGATAAAGTAAGCAAGATATACTTGTGTACTTTATGATCGATTGCTTTAGGGAAGTTTGAAACTCATAACTATATTATCGGAACAAAAGAGTAGTAATAAGGGTCACTGTTATCAATTTTAAATAACATTATAATTCTATATGAGTTTATTTAGTGGAATTGACAATCACCTGGAGATTATGCTAGAAAGAAAAGACTAATACGAATAAGTTGAAAATCAAGTGATTTATGCCCAGAATAAATAAATAAATATTCTAATTACTTTACGTAAACACAAAATAAATTGCTATATTGCAATTTACATGTCACTAATATTAGTCAGGTTCCATTGATAAAAGCAGGTGTTCATTAAATATTTCTTCATCTCAAAAACTCGTAATTTTTTAACGTAACCTTCAAAAAAATAGACCAGATTCTTTCACCGAAAATTCCGTTAAAATGATGATAATAACGCAAACAACATCAATCAAAATGTTCATATCCATCACGAATTAGTCGGTACATGTTTGTCTATCGAATGTTAAGACTAAATGAAGCCAACTTATCTGTGTGCCTGCAACTCCTTATCTTCAAATTATCCTTAACATATACTACGTTCACACATCGTTTTGAAAGTGTTTCGGATCCAATTCGTTTTCAAAACGATACGCGTTCTTACAACAAAAAATACAGGTGATCGAAATATTTGTTTTCGAAATATCCTAACGGTGACGTCACGAGTAAAACCTTCTTTCTTGTTACCCAATATGTCCGCGAATTTTTACATTTTATTTACAAGTTCTTAAAAGTTTTTACAGGTTCTTTATAGTTTTAACTTTTGTTTAAAAACGTTTTTGCAGTTAAAAAAAAGAAACGGAAGCTCACGAAAACAAAGAACTTAAAAAGTGGGAAAGAGTAAAATAACCTGAAACCTCGATCCCCTCCACGACCTGTTCACACGAGCGTTTTGAATTCGATCCCCCGTTCCGATCACGTATTTTTGGTGGATCGGATCTAAACCGATACGATCCGTCGATCTCCGTTCGTACAGCGTTTTGAACTAGCGGATCGTTTTCAAAACCGTTTCCAAAACGATGTGTGAACGTAGTAATACTTTGTCAAATTAACAATTTATCGATAACCTTGGAAAGTAGCAATTTAACTACTTAAAAGGGAGATTTACTGACAAGTTGATATAGAAACTTTGTTCGAATATTCTATTTGTTAATATCCTTTATAACATAAATCAATAAATGAGGCAACCGGAAATACCAAAGGACCATTTCCAATTAAGTAAAGTAGTATTATAGCCGACTATTACCACATTTGTAAGATAAAACTTTTTACTAAATAAACTATTTCGACTTTATGACAAATCGCTGCTTCTTATTGCTATTAATCCTTAAATATCTGAAGTTCTTAAATGTTTTATGATCTTAAAAAAATATTATGTCGTTAACTTAAATTATGGTTGTTTTGCCTTAAATTTATTTCACCCTTTTAGATACGGGAAATTGAAAAATAATTCACTTATCCAATATAAAATAAATTATAGGATCGGGTTCATTCATTTTTAAGACCATCATTATTCTTCTTAGATTGCCATTGGTTAAAGGAATTAACCTCTTTCAGTTTCGGATCATTTAACCCACCATTTTATTTGTCTTTTCAATGATGCTATCCTTATCAAAAGAGCAAGACAAAGAGATAAAATCGTTTAGACTAAAAAAAGTCTTTCTTAAAATGAAGTCTGATATAATCTTGAAAGGGCATCTCAGCTTGTTTGGCATCTAACCATCGTCAAATTCTTTTAAAGACCTTTATTCTTTCTTCTCCCCTTAACCTCGAGTTAAGCCTGAGGAAAACAATAGGAAGCATTTTTGGCAATGGAAAGAATCCATCATGGATGAATTCATCAGAAAAGAAGGTTTTTATCACCTTATTTCAAAAAGGTTTCCTTCGAAAAATTACCCTTTTTTGAGAAGGCGGTTCTTTTTGGCATGGATTATTTTTCAGTTGATAATTCTTCTTTTGTAGTTCTGACTTGAGAAAAGAATTCATTCTTCATTTCGGAGACCTCAATTAGCTCCCGGCTTGGTTCTCGTTAGCTAAAGCCGACATCAATAGAAGGATATTTTACTTTCATTGGCGATTAAGCGTCAAAAGGCGCTTTCCGCTCCTTTCTTCGGATGAGTTATCCCATTGAAAAATTTCCGCCGTCCTTCTTTTTTGGTGGCAGAAACCCGAAAAATTTTTGACGACCTCTTTTGATCGGAGCATGTTTGGTCCAGAATCGATTATTTCCCTTTTTTACTTCTTAAGAAGAGAATAGATCTTTTAAGTAGTCCCTTATAATCGCTTGGCGCCGGTACATCTTTATCTCATTGTCACGGGGCCGTCTTTTTATAAGAGGACGAGTCCAACCTTCTTACAAACCACTTTTAAAATCATCTTACCTTATCGCAACCTTTGAAGTTTTTTATAGAAAGACCTACTAGACAAATCCTTTGAAAAAACTTCACGGGTTTTACAAAGCCTACAAAAGGAAACTTCAGTTGTCCAAAACAATAATGAGACGACAAAGGATGTATCAAAAAACCTTTTTTTTTACCAACTATAAGTTCACTGTACCGAATTCATCCCTTCGGATTAAAAGGAAACAATAAAAACACACATCAAAAGATAGTTACCGAAATGTTGTTTAGTGACAACAAATAGTTATGTTGTCACATAATTCTCAAATTTCAAAAGAGTACTTGTAAGGATAATGTGATGGACAATGCCTAGTGTGCTACTTACTGCAAGAGGGGTGGAATTACGGCAAATAAAGAAGTAGAACGTAGCTAACAATATCCGGTTCGCTTATTTGCGCAATGGTACCTAAAGTAACAAAAAAAGAAAGATACGCCCTTTAAGGAATGATTGTGAACAGCCACAGCAGGGGAACAAAGTTTGGACTAGGGTAGTAACTGTCAAACGTATATGTTTTTAAGTATATCTAAGAGATTTAGTAACATCGATCCAGATTTGGGGAATTTTCTAATTTTTAATTAGTATTTTATTGTCAAACATATAAATGATTAAATTTAACCTCTTAAAAAATTGATTAAATTCACACTATCCAGCATTTAAAATGAAACCGTGAGGATAAATACTCAAACAAATAAAAACGATCAATAATAAGTAGAAGTCTAAAAGAGATAAGGAGAAAATAAAACAAAAATAATATGATTGGCATTGTAAGCTCACTCAGGATGCTATTTAAAGAGTTGAGTAGAGTTAGAGTTTTTATGAGAATATCACATAATTACAAAGTAAATTAAGTGTAAATTATTATTAGAGTCGATAAAAAGAAAAAATATCATTATTGAATATAAACGAGTGTAATTCATCAAAATTGGTTGAGATTTTCTTGCATAGATTATAAGATAAAATTTTAGGAATAAATAAAAGCCATAAGAAGATAGATTTGTAATAATTGCCCAGTTTAGAAGTAGTAAAAAGATAGAATGTAAAATTTACATTAACTCCTTTTGGTTTCAAAATAGTTTTTAGCATTGAGATATTTTTTGCCTCTTATATATTGCAGAGGTACTATTAATTCATGGTTGTGTTTGAATACATTGCTGCTATAAAAACTGTTGTTATACGTAAATGCATTGAGCGTTGAGTGGGTAATAGTAACAGCTAATGTATATGTTAGGGGCCTTCTAACCCTTCCAGCTATATGTTTAAACATGGTTGCTAGAGATTCTTTTATTCTACTTCCTCTCTTCGAAATCATGAATAAGATATAAGCTTACAGTACTATAACATCATCATAATGCTTAAAGCGATGTGTGAAGGCTTGATAATGGAGTTTAACTCGGCGAAAACATCTCAACCAGTTTAATAACAATGATTAAAAAAAAAAAAAAAAAAAACCGGTTTTGATCACATTTGATTTTTTTTTAAATGCGCTGCTTGGATCATTATGTAGTTAGGAACTTGATCGGCTGCAGATGATGGAATGATTTTCTCGAAATGATAAGTACCAAGTGTATAATGTCTATATTTGCGAACTAGGCTCTGGAAAAAAGTTTCTTTTTTTAAAGTCACCCTTACAAAGAATTATAGCCTTTAGTTGTTTGTATGTATAATGTCTTGCGTTGATTTGTGAGATTTCAGTCGGAAAAGAGTTACATCGAGAAAGAAAGAAGTCTCAAATTGTCAATCCCAAGATAAAGAGCGAGGTCTTAAGGTATTTCAAAATTGGGAATATCAAGGATGAATATGGCATCGGCATTAGCCGACAAAAGCATGAAATTGAAATGATCCTCCGTGGGCATGTCGCAAAAGAATAAGATAAAAAAAAAGTCAGGCGAGACGAGGAAGGGCATTGTTTACCGAATCCCCCGCGTTGGCATTATTTTCGAGTCTGACGGGCCCTGATCCCGGTTTGAAAGACAATGCCATTAAATATTAATAAGGTCGATCGATGCGGGGGGCTCCTCTACCAAGGCCTTTTGTTTGGGGATTGGAAGAAAAAAAGTCAATCATTATGTACATGTAAGGCAGCGCTAACGGAGAAGAATAAAGAGAAAAAACAAACCATCTCAAGATGAATTGAAAGGTGCCGACTTCAAAAGAACTGAATTGTTTCAATCGATTCTCTTTTTTTCAACGTCTAGAAGGATTGTGAAGTCTGGTGAATCATACGATTGGTCGTTTCCAATCTTTAACAATCTTGTGGATTCTCTAAATCCAAAAATTTCCAACTTACTGTTACTACTTTCCATACTATATTTATCATTTCCCATAGTTGATATTACCACATAAATTCAGTAAATTTGAAAGATATTTCCTCTCCATTTCGACTAAATTATCTGCGGAACATGAAATGCTTGATTCAGATTATAAGCTAAATAAAACTCTGAGCTGATATTAATGATACACAACTATTGTCGATGCATCTGTTATAGAAATTGTTATTATTTCTAGAGAAAACCAGATACGCATTATTCGTGTCTAGCATTAAAAATGTTAGATTTAAAATGAAAAAATAATTTACAAAGCTTTATAATTTCTTTTCCTCACATTGAAGAAACTTGTTTCTTGAGAACATTCTTATCCAAGATATAATAACTAAATAGATGTCGATAATGGTTAGGAAATTAATCAGAGGTCAGTGTTGATTTGCTTCCTAATTAAATGTTGGTTGTTTAGCTGGAGGCGTGATGACAGCAGTTAAGCAGTCTTTGAAAAACTTAGTCGAACCGATCCAACCTGTTTAACCGTTAATAATAAGTGGTTGTGTCGGGTGGTCGAAAGCGCCAACTCGATTCCTCGGTGTATTTTGACCGGGAGGTCGAGCGTCCGGTCGAAGAGGATCGGTTTTGCGGCGTGTTACGCGCTAAAGGGCCTTCTCGACGGCTCCTGCCTCCTTCTTAACTCGACGCAGCCCTGTCATTAGACCGCCATGAGAAAAAGGTACAAATTGGTTCTGATTACCGTTCAAGTCTTATTCCGAGCCGGCTAGGACCGCCCCTCGGAAAATACTGGCGGACTAATTGGAGGTCTCCCGGGCCCGAAACAGCCTTTAATCAGACGCTGCGAAGGTAATGACAGTCTTCGCCACCACCGGTGAAGATTGGTTCTTCTCATCTGCATAATGACACGGGACATGCCTCGCCCTCTTCGATATATATATATAACGGCCCGACATTACAAATGAAACATACACACATCGTAGACCGTAAAGTCATTACAGTGAAAACCCCGGGGTAATTTACTCGCCGTGTCTCGGCTCCGACCGGTAATGGTAGACAATTATCATAGTCCTCGGATCCAAGAGGTACACATTACACTATGGGACGTCCCACTCGAAAAACCATTATTAATTTTTTAGTCAGAAGACCGTGGGCCGAGCCAAGCCAAGCGATTAAAGACCTCGTGTCTCCGCAATGTAAACCGAACCGTTTCACCTGACCAAAATGACACCTCTCTCTCTCTCTCTCTCTCATTCACTCTCTCTCTCTCTCTCTCTTCCACGATGAATACCTAATCTGTCTCTTGAATCATTTATATAAGTTGGTGGTTTCAACTTGTTCCCAACCCTGCAATTTACAGGCTACATACAGCCAATCGATTTAATAACCGATCCGGGTAATAATTCATATCTACGACGACTAAACAAGTAGGATTAGTAATCAAATGTATATTCAGCGGCTGCTTTCCTTATCCTCACCTTCATTTTTTATTAAATAGTATGAATGATTTTTTGATTGCATCTTAACAAAACTATATAACGAAATTAATTTGTACAAAGTAATAAAGAAATCAAACATTCAAGCAATTTAACATTATTATTCACCTTCTTTTTTTTTACAAACAATGACTATGCATAAAAAAATCAAATTTAGACGTTATTACGAAATATGGAAGGATATAAATATGGATTAAGGAAGTATATAAGTTCTATGGAATTGCTTTTAGTATTTTAACTATTCAAATGGAGAAAAATAAGGAATCAACAAAAAAACAGAATATTTCATGTATAATACAAGGAAGATAATAAAAAATATAATTAAGTATTATTACAGGATATATATATATATATATATATATATATATATATATATATATATATATATATATATATATATATATATATATATATATATATATATATATATATATACAAATTTAAGAGACGGATAATTTTTTATACTTAAAAAAGATAAAATATACTGTACATGCAATTACTTAAATTTATTGGAGTATTATTTTTATAATCTACTGCCTCCAATAAATAATATAATCAAGGTCCAAAAAAAAGATTAAACTTTAATTCATATTTATGAGACAACCATAAATAAGGACTTTTATAGGTAAAGTATCTCTATATTTTAGTATAAAATTTATTAGGAAACTATTGAACAAAATATTATTATATTGTCTGTATAAATTATTTTTATTATTATTATTACTAAAATGTTTGAAAGGGTAATGTACAAAGAAATTATGATATTTATCATTTAAAGCAAAACTAAAGATTAAGCTTACAAAGAAATATTTTTATTAGGATATTATCCGACGTTACCATACTGTTTTTGCTTCTGAGTCTACCAACGTAGCGGAAGCATTGTGTTAACTTTTAGGAATCAAAATTTCCCCTCGCATTTTTACGTTATAAAACCTTCGTGTCTGTCTGTCTGTCGGTCTGTGTCCACGAATCTTTGCCACCTGCAACTTCCAAACTTTTAACCGATTTTGATCAAATTTTATTATTTCAGGGATTACCCAGGTTAGGCCTTAAATGGTTCCCTATGAATTTTATCGCTCGCGGATTAATGGTAACCTCTGCGAAGGCAAACACGTAAAATACTCTTAACGACAATTTTTCTCGAATGTGGTGGATAGTTGATGATGCCATGTGAATTTCATCATGATCGGACAGACGCAGCCACAGCGCATACGCGAACGTGAGATCCTTGCCACACGCATAACTTCTACCATTTTCATCCGATATCGATAAGATGTTCAGGGATCGTGCAGGTTATGCCCTATATGGTCCCGTATTAATGTCATTGTAATTATAGATTTATAGTAGCCACTGCCCAAACGCAAACGTAAAAATCTTCCAAACATCAATTTCTCAAGGTCTAACGAGCCAATTGCGCTCAGAATTAATAGAGAGCTAGAGATTAACCCATATAATGATCCCACATGCATTTTTCTTTGAGGAAGCTAATTGCCACACTAATTGGCAGTCATTTTCTTAATACCATTTAAACCACCTTTGCAATTGGAATCTCTACTGTCTTATCTTTCAGTAGAAAACTAATTTTTTAATTTTAAACTTAGCTCAAATATTATCCTTTTTTAATACAGAGATTTTATTAATTCTGACGTTTCGAACCTACTACAGGAATCATTCTTAAGGGAGTTGCCTGTTTGCAACTGACTTTCATCACTGAGTTGCAAATTATTGAGGGCTTAAGGGTATTTATAAAATCTCTGTCACTTCTCTCCTCCGGATGATCTAAATTTCTTAGATTCTGGCCATGGAAACCTTTGCTATAGGTTTCCTAAACGGAAAGGTTTCTAAAGGTTTCCGGGGTGATTCTATATAATCATCCCTTTTCTTAACCAAATTCTTTATTTAATACTCCTTCCCCCCTCATATATCTCTTACATTCTTCATAACATTAAGATTGAAATTAATTAAGTTTATTCTATGTTTTCAAAATGTCTCCCGAACTTTACTACTTTAAACTCCTTGTTATAAAACTGATATCTGAATTTAATTGTTTCTTATTTGTTATTATGTATATATATATTGTTTAACTACTGCTTCATTTAAATTTTGCATAGGCATATATAACCATGTTGTTCGGTGCCTAAAAAAAAAAAAATAATAATAATAAAAATAAAATAAAATAAAATAAATAAAAAACTTCTTCGATTGATATGAAAATATTCAATTTTTGGCTGCCTATATTCGATAAGCAGGAATAAAATCCACCTAGGCAAGCGAAGTAATAATAAACCCTTGAAATTTATGTAAATGGCATATACATATATATTTTACATGTCTGTCTTCGTTCAAATTTATTTTATATAATTCTCTTTCTCTTTTTCTACTATATTTCTGTTTCTTGTCAATTTTTTGAAAGTTGTCAGTAATCCGTTCCTTCCACTCCCTTTAAAAAAAATGTTTGTCAATAGTTTAAAAAGAAGAGGTATCTGATGTCAAATCTGCCTCCAGACTTAACAGAGCATTTCAAAAAAAAATATCCCATTCCACCCCTTTTTTTACCAACTGATTCGTAAAAATTGTCGGGTAATGGCAGATTTGCGATTCCTCCCCCATCCAAGGGATTCCCCAAAGCTCGATTGTCATTTTCTGAAATCGACAACCAGACAGCCGGAACCCGATTAGCACTGTCAATTTCATTCCCTACTACTCTAGAAATAAAAAGAAAGAAGGATAAAAACCAAAAACTGTTGGGTTCAAAGAGATTGTAACGTGACATACAACCCTGTTTTTCCGAGCCCTAAGAGTTAAACTATATCATTGGAAATGTCAAATTTTCTCGTTCCACTTATTTAACGAGAGTTTTGCCTTTGAACGTATTGATTGAAACTTCATGTTTCTATGTCCTAGAGTCTAGAGTAATACCTTCTATAAAACCCTATACATCGAGTAAAAGATGAGGTATAAAATATTATATTTTTATAGCGACGTTAGAAAAGAACCGCATAAAGAAAACCAACGGCTAGTGACGGAAGTTTTTAGAAATATTAAAAAAAATCTTTAAAACACTTGATTAAATAAAAATAATAATGGAAACGTACTTAAATAACATTATTGCTTAATAATATTACTAAAAGTTTCTAATTTGACATAAATATATTGTTGTATTTTGATCCTATTTTTATTTACATTTCTTTTTAAGGATGGAAGGGAATTAAGATCTTTGCGCAATTTATTTGTTATGCGATTACCAGTAAACAAACTGGAAAATTATCAAGATTTTAGCTTAAGATAGCTCCAAAGATTTAGTGATACACCAGTTTTGCACGAGTAGTCGGAAAATTACTACTTAGCTAGTCACAGCTTAGTAATAATTAATTTGTTTTATTAACTAAGTAAGAAGTTCTAAGATTGAATCTTAGTAGTTCCGGGGATAATTTTAAGTGGTCGCAATTTTTTCTTGAAAAGTCGAAAATAATATCTTTGCTGTTATCAAAATGAACGCACCCGTCGAGAAAAATGTTAATATTGTTGGCCATGGGGACGTAGAATCGTGATAAGCAGTGCTATGTAAAATGTAGACAGATTATTTTTTTAACAGCTTAATGTAAATAGCTTAATTAAAAATTTACAAGAAATTAAAAATCGACCTTCCAAATTTAAAACTCTACAAACATATTTATTGCAAATTTAAGTTACGTCGTTCCACCGGAGGAGCATAGCCTCTATACACCATAAAATGCGTACTACGTACTTTCTTAGTTCTTGTTTTTAGTTATTTGATATCTTTTCAAATACGCTTTTAGCTAACAACGTCATACGCAAGAAGGGGTAAAGCTCTTACTAAGATATATCATACATGAAAATATCGACAACTATATCAAAGTAAGGTTGATTGATGTGAAAATGGAAGGAAGCCATTTATCGATTTGATCATGTCCAAAGTTGCATTTGAAAGATCCAAGGAGCAATGACGAGTCAGTTGAACATTGAACACGGATGTTTAAGAAACAAACAAGATATTTGGCTCACAACATGACTATATGGAGAGGGGACGTCTGAAATCCAACAAGCTTCAATTTTAACAAGAACCAAAGATAAATTCTCAGCTATGATAGATGACTTGAGATCAGTAGCAATCATTTTCAGTTTTAACAAATAATATCAAAGAGTTGTTTTGTTTTCTGAATGTCTGGGTAATATCTTTCCTCGCTATTGGTCAGATTCAATTAGAAGCATAGTCGATCGTTTTTCACATTTTGATTTGTGTTATTTTTTTTTTCTCTCTCTCTCTCTCTCTCTTTCGTTTCAAATTTGAGTTGGATGCAACCCAGTTGAATCACTAATATCAGTTCTTCTCTCAACCTGATTTATTTACAACGACTCGATGTGTTTCAATTATTTTTAGGATTCGGTTACTTTTAGTTTGGATTTTTTGATTGATGGTAGAATTGGGATCCGTTTATAAAACCGGTTCCTTTGTGCGGTTTTGATTTTCTTCTTTTGTTTTCCAAAGTGATTTATCGAGTGATAGTTTTATATAAAAGCTCTAACGAGTGAAATATTTGCCGATAGTAATTGTAACTATAGGAAGGTTGAATAGTTTTCTGACCTGTCATTACAAGACGTCTATAAGACTGAACAGACAAATTATTAGATGTGGCCGGCGCCAATATCCCATAGATCAAACCCGAACTGGCTCCCCCATCTAGATTTCATTGCTGCAAGACAAAGACGAACCCTTGTCTACATCTCTTAGTCCCCCAAGTTTATTTTTATTGCTCTTTGTATTTTATTAATGTCGTTTTGAACACCAGTAATCATTTGAGCATTGCTCTTCTTTTTAATAATGATTGACAACTGACATTTTGATATACAAGCATGTTAAACGAGTTCCAAATAACTAACTTTTTATTGCACCATAGCAAACTACTAATCAAAATACAGTGTAAGATGAGAATCGGATTTCCAATGGACCATTTAAGTCTTGGAGAATAGAAGTGACGCTATAAAACAATAGATTAATCTTTGAATAATATGTCTATCTGGCCCTATAAATAAGTGTAGAAATAGTTATGTATGATGTAAATTACTAAAATAACAATAAGTAGCTGACATTTTTATACTATTTAGAAAATGTATTCCTGTATTTATATTTATTGCTTCGTTACACAATTGAAACAACTACGCAATACAGAGCGACGTAGTGTAAAATATTTAATTATCCTAGAAGCTCAGTGTGAGGAGAATACGGTGAAAATATTGGTAGTGAACTTGCTTCCATACTTTCTCTTGTGAAGTTGGTTTAACTGCCTCCAACAATTGTTTTTTTAAGTATTTACCAATTCTAAGTTATTTTTGCTTCCGAATTTAACGAAGTTAACGGAAGCAATGTGATAGTTCTAATAAGCTTTAAAAAAAACTTAAAAAATTATGTATCCGATTTAAAAAATAATTTAAAAGAAATCCGTTTCAGACATCAGGGAATATTTTCGTGTCTGTCTGCCGCTCAATTTTTCTTTACTCGTCCGATTTTAATGAGACTGTAAGCAATGTTAAATGTAAGCAAACACGCAAATCGGTAAAAGGTGCAATAAGGTGAAAAATTACGAAACGCGAAGAAGATTGTGAAACGCGCATGCGCAATAAATATAACTAAGAAAAGAATCACTTTCTACGCATCTAAACAGAGATAAAATGTTTATATTTCGTATCAATCGTAGATAAAAATTATTTTTAATCTCATAAGATCTTAGATAAGAATCACACTCCCGGCATAATAGCTTTACCTACTATATTTTATTTTTAGGTAAATTAAAAATATTGAGGTTATAATTTGATCATTTATTTTCTTTTAGTTAGCCTTTGAAGCTTCATAATACATAAAACATATGGACCAAAAGACTAAGAATAGAAATATCAACATAATAATGTAAATTTTATTGGATTTGGATACCAATTACGCCATTTGAAAGTCATTCTCCATGCCGCAATTATTATTTCTAATATTCAAACTTATTACAAATATTAAATTATCGTAAAGGATATCCAATTTGTATTTTCCATATAATAATTTTCTATACAAGAAAAATTTAATTTTATAAATTTTATACAAACTCTATAGTAATTAAAAGTTGGACACTTGTCCAATCGATTTCACATTAGATAGTTCGACTTCTTATCCCCACTTCTAAACCAGTGACGTATCCAGCGGCTAGGTTTGGAGGGGGCACATCCTAAGTCTGTTTAGATTGGGGGAATTCGTAGTGGTAACAAGAAAAGGGAACTACTTATTCAACAAAGCAACTGCCCCCCCCCCCCCCCCCCCCCAAAAAAAAAATCTCCGCGCCCAAGAAACAATGTAAGGAGGATTTATGGGGGGGGGGGGGGATATGACCTCCCAAAAAAGCGCTTTTATGCATTTCTAAGGTGAAATTGAATATGAGGTGAAAGTAAAAATAGTAAGTCTGTTTTGCATCATATGTGAACAATTTTTTATTTTTAAGTTCAAAACATAAAGAAACTAAAATAATTATTATTTCAGCTAATCATCTTCTTAATCTCTAATTATAATAATAAAAAACATACCTATTTACATTTGGTAAGGATAAAAACTTAAAAGTATCATTAATAATAAATACGTTCAATGACATTGTTACGTGTATAAAAATTGACTTATTATTATCACGAATAATTTAACTTTTTAAGTAATTATTTAACAATTCAATAAAAAATACTTTGTAAAAAGTTGATTGAAACAAAACTTTTTATTTTATTTCCTAAGATATTCATATTAATAAAAGTAAAAAAAATTAACTTAGTTTTTACTTAGAAAATAAATAATGAGTAAAATATCGACTTTAGGAAAGGGAGAAAGAACTTTTAAAATATAGGGAAAAAGACCATTCTTTAAAAAAATTACTTAGCTTGTAATAAACTTTTAAAGTGTCTTTTTTCAGTCTATTCACATGCAACTCAGATGTGCATGGAGATGTAATAAGAATTGCAAATTAGACTTTAGTTAGTGAGGGGGGGTTTCTCATTTTGCATTTTTTAGTGGTAGGGCATTAAATATATACATGCAGTTTTGGGGCCGGAGCACAGTGGCTTGTAAATAATTACATAGTCCCTGTACACGGTTGTAATTGCACAAACAACTCTTCGGCTTTTATTATACACTGTAAATAATTGCTAACTACATACTGAGAACTCAGAGTAATGCCTTAGAAGCCAACTGTTCTTATCTTGGACAAACTATCTAGAGGGGGAAACCATTCGCCAAAACACAAAAGTCTTTGGGGTGTAAAGCTCCATTTTTGGGGTCAAAATTAAAACAACTATTTAACAATTAACGGCCTCTTTTATACCTCTCTCTTTCTATATATATATATACAGACATGGGGAGCGATAAAGCGATGTTTGTGTGCTTAATGTGCGAGCAAAAAAAAGTTATAAATATTTAAAGGATTTCGCTTCTTTTTGTGCTTCTCTTGTTATACAAGTTATGATGCGGCACCCTCATTCCTACTTCTTTTCATACAAAAAAATTAAATTATTTAACATAAACCATGGTTGTTTTTAAAGGTTGTTAATTTATCATTTTTTTCCTAATTCCCTTTACAAACAAAATTGTTAGGTGTAGACAATTAATCAACATAACAATTATTTTTCTGAAACATATATAATAATATTATATAAATTTTATGTATATTCATATATATTCAACTTGTATTAATACATCATAGTCTAG
This sequence comes from Gerris lacustris, assembly GCA_951217055.1. Taxonomy (NCBI): domain Eukaryota; kingdom Metazoa; phylum Arthropoda; class Insecta; order Hemiptera; family Gerridae; genus Gerris; species Gerris lacustris. Next base: position 28,925,257 of record OX578282.1, read on the forward strand.
TTTAATCTAATATATTGCTGTAATACTGTACAATATTTAAGCTATATAATTTTATTTAATAATGTTGACTTTATTTATTTAGTACTTTTTTAAACATACAGTTTTAATTTTGTATTCCCTAATTTCAAAATTAGTAATTTAATGTAGATTACGCTTGTTATATACAGCACGACCCCGGTAATCTGGATGAATTTAGGCTCAGGGTCGTCCGGATTACGAGGGTAATTTGAAAAATTGTAATTTACAGGAAATTTTACCTGAAATTTATGTGCAATTAAATTATGCACCAACACTTTTTGAGTTGGTATATTATTAAATTATAAACTTATTTTACTTCCGAGCTTACCAAAGGTAACGAACGGAAGCTATGTGATCGTCCTAGAGAGCGAAAAAATGTTATGTCTCCGATTTTAAAAATTCCAAGGCAGAAATCTGATTCAGAAATCAGGGAACACTTTTGGTTCTGTGTCTGTCAGTCAGTCTGTCAGTCGCTCAATTTTTGTGAACAAAAATATCATAAAACTACTCTTCCAATTATAATGAAATGTGGATGATGGGTCAGGATTAGCCCATTGTTTTTCCTATATATTTTTATACCATCTTCAAAAGTACTCAATTTAAAACTTGGTTTGTCGGAAGTAACCTGCAGATTGCCTCAGATTAATTTCAACCATTTGCGCTTTTTTATTAAACTGCGCTTTTGCTAATTGATACTTTAATTCATGCAAATAATCATATTTAAAAAAACGGCGGAAAATTGCATATATGTATTTGATAATAATAGATTGAAAAAAGCATAAAATCATTAAAGTTTACGAAATAGGACGTGAGGAAGCTATGTGCCACACTAATTGGCAGACTATTTTTAATAAAAACCTATTTTATAAACTTAAAATACCTTTTAACACTAAGTTTTTATTATATTAAAAAAAACTGCATTAAATCTTCCTACTCACAAAACTATAATTTATCAGAATAAAGTAATTTATTGTTTTTTTAAAAAAAAAAAAAAAAAGATATATTTTAAAGTTATAATCTATGTCTATGTCTACATATTAATGTCTATTTGTATGTGTATATAAATATATATAGCATATGATCACATTGGAATTAATAGAATTTTAAAAAAAGGAAGCTGCTGTTATATTTCAAACAGGATTTAGATGGAAGATTGAATGGTTGTGAGATGTGGAAATAAAACATATATTAAAAAAAAAAAATGATAGATTTATGGTTTCACTAAAAGCCAAGCGTGTGGTAAATCAGTTGGAGATTTTTATTTTATTTATTCTTGTTTGAGGATGGGTTTCGTGTTGACGATATCTTGAAAACGGACCACTCTAAATCATATTCTGGTTATTAACGCCACTTTTTTTTACACATCACGCTTTAAACATTTTTCAGATAAAAAAAAAATACAACGTTATCAAATACGAAACAAAAAAAAATTGTTGATACATTAAATCCTTAATCCTGGAGAGTTTTTGTTGTTTTATTTAATTTACGATTCGTAATTAATCTTGATTTTGTTCTAAAAAATATTTCCTTGTATTAATATATTATAAATCTTTTTAAACATACTGGTTCTTTGCATAATTTATCAAATGTGATTAAATGGATGTAATTAATAGTGATTAATTATAATATCCTGCTATACTGAGAAATGATTAGAGTCTTAAGTCGGATTAATTTTAAATAGAAGACTTATTTAACTATAATGTTTAAATGGAATGTTCATTAGCATTGAACGTTTACAAAATCAGAGGGCCGAGAACACTTTAAGGGCCTTCAGAATCACTAATCAAGACTACCGTCAGAGGATTGTTGTGGTTAGAGTCATGGCGGCTTTAAATAATTCTCACTACCTATAGGGGTCAACACAATATGTACAATGCACTACATACTACATAATATGAACTGGGTTTGGTTTGTTTGTTCGAGACTTGAATGTCCTAAAGCCAGCGCTGCGAGCTATCATCAGAAAGATTGTTAATGATCTTGGTTTCAGGCGATAGTTTGCAAGTAAGGCTTAAGCTCTAGACTACACCGAGCCCCTTTCATTTCAATTGTCTATGATAAACCATTGGCCAATGGTTTATTGGTATTTACCGTTATCTCTAATTGATATTTACTTGTATTATTATTCTCCATCCATGGACACCACCCGATTCCCAAAACAAGCATTGGAGGCAAGGACCGAAGGACGACGCCCCCGAGGAAGAAGGAGAGTGACTTGGCAGGATAATATTAAGAGCCTTGTACTGAGGCGAGGCATGTCCTGTGTCCTACATAATATGAACTGGGTTTGGTTTGTTTGTTCGAGACTTGAATGTCCTAAAGCCGGCGCTGCGAGCCATCATCAGGAAGATTGTGAATGATCTTGGTTTCAGGCGATAGTTTGCAAGTAAGGCTAAGCTCTAGGCTACACCGAGCCCCTTTGATTTCAATAGTCTATGATAAACCATTGGCAAATGGTTTATTGGTATTTACCGTTATCTCAAATTTATATTCACTTGTATTATTATTCTCCATCTTTGTGCGCCATTACAGGGAAAACTATGCTTTCTCCTTGGTAGTCTACTGCTCCAGTGAGATGGAAATTCCATACTTAATTTTTCAAAGATAACAGCCAAAATGGCAGACAACTGAAACCGACCTTCTTCTTTCACAAGTTTTAGGTGCCTCACATACTAACACAAAATATGACAATCTATTTTGCATGTGAACAATATGTAAAGCAGAGAAGGAAGGTCAAACTAGCAGTAAGAGAGGCAAAGAGACATCATGAGAAGAATTCGGTAGTTTTATGGAAAATAGTGCAGGGGAAAATCAGAAACTCTTCTATAAGGTGATTAAAAACATGAGGAAAGAAAACAAAGATGATTTTCCACTGAAATGTATCAAAAACAAGGAAGGAAAACTATTGACCAAGGAAAAGGACATAATAAACCGATGGCTGAAGTATTTTGAAGAACTACTGAACGAAGGCGGGTACAAGGAACAGGACACAGAGATAGTATCTACAGGCGAAGAAACTGAGAACTAAAAAACTGGAAATGAGACCACAGTAGAGAAATTGAAAATAGCTTTTGGCAAAGAGAAGATGAGAGAGGCTGCAGGATACGATGGAATTGCTCCAGAAATGATTAAGTGCATGGACAAGATAGGGGATACATGCTCCTCAGAGTAATAATGACTCTAGCATGGAATTCATGCACAACACCGAAAGATTGGGAGCTATCAGTTATAGTGCCTATATTCAAAAAAGGGGACAACAGAAACTGTCAAAACCATTGAGGAATCTCCTAATAAGTGTTCCGGGAAATGTTTTTAGCAGAATCCTCGAGACACGACTGAGACCATTTGTGGAACCACAGTTTCACGAAGCACAAGGAGGGTTTAGACCGGCTAGGGGCACACAGGACCTGATTTTCACTCTTAGGCAGATTAGCGAGAAGGTGATAGAGTATGACCGAGAGCTACATGCCTGTTTCGTTGACCTAGTACATGCCTGTTTTTTTTTACCTAGTACATGCCTGTTTTTTTGACCTAGTACATGCCGTTGACCTGGGCTACATGCCTGTTTTTTTGACCGGGTAACCCGGGAAGAACTGTGGAAGTCCTTAAGGGACAGAACTGTGGACCAAAGGCTCATAGATAGAGTAAAGAGCTTATATAAGAACTGCAGAAACTGCGTGCGAACTGGATACTGCACTTCTCCTGAATTCAAGACATCCGTAGAATTAAGGCAAGGAGATATTATAAGCCACCTCTTGTTTAACACATTAATGGATGATATTCTGAAAAGCTGTACGAGTTTTCGAAAGTACTCACTAGGCCACTGGAGGATGAAGTTAGTAAACATCAACTCATTGGCATTCGCCGACGATTTAGTGTTGCTAAGTTGCTAGTGACGACTGTAATGAAAAGCTGCAGTACAACTGCGACTGCCTAATAAGACACCTACAAGCAAAGAACATGAAAGTCAGTAGCTCCAAGACCAAGACAATGGTGGTGTCAAGAAACAATACCCCCTGTAGGATTTTACTAGATGGTGAACCTCTGGAGCAGGTCAAGGTTTTCAAATATCTAGTGATAAACGTAGCAAAAGATGGGAAGATAAACACCGAGATCAACTCTCGTATAGCAGCAGCAGGAAGAATGTTTCACTCAGTAAATACCAGTTTCCTCAGAAAACGCGAAATATCGGAGAAAACTAAGATGACAGTTTTCAAATCTAACTATAAGGCCTATATTAACACATATGGTTGTGAGTCCTGTGCAGTTGTGAGTCCTGTGCAGTCACCTCCAAATATGAAAGCAGGATTCAGGCTCAAGAAATGAGATACCTTCGACGAGTGGCGGGGAAGACAAGGCGGGACAGAGTCCGAAACCAAATCCCCAAATCCGGGACTCGCTAAATGTGACACCCTTCATGGACTGGGTAAATATAACCTAGCTAAAGTGGTTAGGACATGTAGTACAAATCGACGCCACCCGATTCCCAAAACAAGCATTGGAGGCAAGGACCGAAGGACGACTCCCCCGAGGAAGAAGGAGAGTGACTTGGCAGGATAATATTAAGAGCCTTGTACTGAGGCGAGGCATGTCCTGGGTCCTGGACTGACTCTTTGGTAGAAGCTAAGGACCAGGATCTGGAAGGCTTTCAGTCGCCACCCTACACCTCACGGAAGAAGGGTCTAAGTAAGTATTTTTACATTATTTTTTGTAAAATTAAATGCTAATATTTATAATACATTTTTTAACATTTTCAATAATTTATTTTAATTTTTTTTTTTTTTTTTCATAATAATATCCAAACATTTTTTGAGTTAATCAAATAAGTATAATATGCACTATCAACATGTATTTTAATAAATGTATTAAAAAAGCTTAAGCTTTATCATTTTAATTAAAAAAGAGGCCTTTATAAGAAGACCTGTTATTAAAAACAAAAAAATAATATAAATAATAATAATTAACATTTTAAAAAAGATAATTTATAGCTACCTAAAGTTTTAACTATGCAGCTACTGTAATTTCATAAATTATATTTCCATATAATTTATATTCATATAAAATAAAACGCAAAAAAAACTTTTTCATCGTATTTAACTTTGTAAAAACAATGTTATTAATCATTTATATTTTTATATTGTGTAATAAAATGTATTATAGGTAATAAATTATTAAGTTATTTATTATAAGTTATTAATCCCTCTTTTCAAAACTTTTTCTTAAAAAATAAAGCAATAAATAATGACACGAGGTAATAACACAGCAGGGAATATTTGCATATTATGAACAAAGTAAGAATACAGCTCTTAATTTTCTACGTATTTCAATGAATTTTTTAATAAATTTTACATATAATGTATTAGACATATAAACATACATATTATTTATATATATATATATATATATATATATATATATATATATATATATATATATATATATATATATATATATATATATATATATATATATATATATATATAGTGTTATCTTTTTTAATTTATAGTAGTAGGAAGTATTGTTTTGTATAGTGACAGGTAAACGGGATTTAATTATGCTCATAAATATATTATCTTCATATTTTTAATTATTTGTAATTTTCATTGTTTTTAATTTTTAATTGGATACCTACGAGGCTTCGTACATTCTTTTAATCAATATTTTTTCATCCTTGTTATAAAATTCAAGCTTGCTATAAAAAGTGTGTGACTTTGTTATTGTTAATGTTGTTATTACGCAATGATTGTATGTTCGGCGTAGATTTCAAAATTTTAAATCATAGTTAGATTTAACCTATTACTACCGAAATGGAAATAACGCTATGATAATATATACATTTATTTTAATGAGGAAGATTATTTAAAGTCAGAATTGTTTGGGCAAATTGCAGAATATGATAAGAAAATACACCACGCTCAAAAAAGCCATAAGTTAAAAAATTAAAGGCAATGATTAAATTTAATTGGTAATGATTGATACGAAAGATAGCTGGGTATCTTAACGTAAGGAAATCAAGCGTTGAAAACTGTTCAAAAAGACTTAGACTAGGTGCCTCAGTAAGTTTGCTTGATATTTAGGTACCAAAGGAGCTTAGTAAACACCATCTCACTAAGCACGTTTAACCTGCGTTATTCTCCTTAACTCGGGCACACATTGAAGCGCAGTGCAGAGCAGCATAGTAGTTTTTAACTCAAGTAAGTACGCCACCACACGTGGCCTGCCTGCCCGACACCAGTGGATCTGGCGTCCCAATTCGCGTGGATCTGCAATCTCGTATATTTTAGCGGTTGAAGGAAACTGTGCTACCGACCTAGGTCCTACGTCTCAATGTAAGCCCGGCCTAAACGTATAGAAAACAAGCCAATTTTTAAACATATGAATAATTATTAACGATCGAAAACATTGCGTAAAAAAAATTGAGAAACCAGCGGGTTCAACTAACTAAAAGCACTTAAAAAGCAAATATTTTTCAAACAAACATAAGTTGAATAGGATAGGAATAGGGATGGAATAGGACAATAATACAGAACTCTAAGAGTTGAAGTGAAATGAAGAATTCATCATAAAATAAGTTCATCCCTTAGTATCAAATCCTTTCGTCTTTTAAGATGTATTCACATGGGGATAGTTCACAAAACACTAATAAGATTTGGGAATTTTTTTCCATTTATTTCTATAATATTCAAACAATGCGCTGCCTAAAACCCAGAAACTAAATTGGATAATTTACTGTCCAAACTTAACCTGTAGATTACTTGCCGGCTTGCACTAACGTCAAATAAACAATTTCCTAGAAAATGTACCTTTAGAGTTCTATATTCTTACACTGAAAACATCAGAAATGATCCAGTGGCGCGGCGTTCAGATTCATCAATTATCTATACACACTTGCTGAAGTGACTTCCATATCGACGGTGAGCTCTTCTTTATTTCATAACCCAGATTTCATTACCTTACAACCCTCTACGTTTGAAAATGAATGAATAGGGAAATATTTTCGGTTGCAAATGGCTTAACTATTTATACATTTTTTAAACCAGTATAAAAGGCACAAATAACTTCTGTCAATTAGAATTCTACTTCTGAAAAGACTAAAAAGATTAGTTATCAAATAAGCAGAGAGGTAAAATTGATTATGTCAAGTGTGAACAAAATTTGAAATTTCTACGATTAATAGCCTTAGCGCAAAATAAAGCCCACGCCATGGTATTACATTCCTTGGGCTCGCTGTCAATCAATCATATTGTTTTGTATAAACAAACAGTGGGAATTCTGCCCATGGTTCTTTGAGTAAGGCAGAGTAATGTTTGTTTTTGACTTTTGTTACGGCTGGCCTACTGACTTAGTCATCTGACTCATGGTAAAAACCGTCTTTTATCACAATCAATAAATGCCAGCTGCAGAATTCCTCAAGAAGTTATTAATGTCTTTTGGATTATAATAATTTTCCGGCCTTACTGCTCCGTCACTAAGAAGCAATAAAACATTATCTGTTATCTACGAAAGACATTCGACCTGCATCTCATCAAAGTAAATGAGATCGAGGATGACACGGAAAGTCATTGTTTTTATCCAAACGACGAGGCTTTTCATCGTGACGGCGGATCTATTGAAAAAGGGGGCCATCTCTCTTGAAAAGCCTTAATCTATTAAGATTTCGTCAGTGGAGGCTTTTTGGAGGCTACGTGGAAGAGGACTTGGCGACTTAATGAAGCGAGCGGCGCATCTCGGCTCGGGGAGCGACCTCAACAAGATTAATAGCCCATACCTGAGTAAACATTAATAAGAATTAGACACAATGGGTTTTCTCTCCGGGTGGAATGAAGAATGATTCGGGACCCTGAGGGTAAAGGGAAAGAGATGGAATGAATGATGGGGTGCTGTTTGAAAAATGAATGATCCGAGGGTAATGAACTGACAGGCATTGCTCTGACTCACCAAGCTTGCAACGAATTACCTTTAAATCATTCTTCTCTTCTTGCTCCCTCTCTGTACAGAAAAACCATCATTCATTGCTCATTTATTCCTGTTATTATTATCTTTTAAAAAGAAGAGACAAGAGAGAGAGAAAGAGAAAAAAGAGAACAATTCATTTATCTTACGACAGACAAACCTTTCGGAGCAATAAGGAATGACGCCATTCACTAATCACCCGATAAATAATCCTGATTAATCCCTCCCAGCTCAAAGATTATTAGTCTGATGACAAAACACAAAAATTGAAATCCCCCCTCCTTTCCCTCACTGTTCCGAAAGAATTAATCATTGCATTAGGGTGAGACTAAATTCAACTGGATAATATTTCATGTTTTGTAACATCAGAGCCCCCTTCCATCAGTCTAACTAATTGTGTATGATGTGTGATATTTTATAATTAATGATTCTAATTGTCAGATTATTAGTTGTATGGAGTGGTTCACTGATAAGTCAGCAACGCCTCATCATAATAACCTATTGTAACTTCATTACTCATTTATTATATCTAGTATAATAAACACTTATTAACTCGATAAGGTGACAATATGATTGTACGCCTATTCTTATACAATCTCAGTTATACATTTTACAATAATAAATCAAATTAGTCTCATTTATAGTTTCGATTTAATTTATTTTACATTTTTTTGCACAGTACATAACGAAATATAGTTATAAATTTCCCCTATAAAAATAGTTAATCATACAAAAAAAACTATTAAATTGCAGAAATAAAGTAACCCAATTAAATGGATGAAAAATATTTTCTATCTTCCATATCAGCTAAGATATTGTTATTATACAATTTTCCAACCAATATCATCTATCCATGAAATAGATTATTTTTGGTTATCTCTAGAAAACACTGTACATGATTTATTATTTATATATACAGTACGCTTTTCTGATTTTGGTCCATGGGAGTTTTATTTTTTACATTTTTTTTCCGAGGCTCATACAAATATTGTATTCACACTTTGAAAAGCGTTAAAATACCGTTTCAAAAATTCAAAATTTTAAAACTTTTGGATCACAAGGTCACATCACCGGATTCTCTTTTTTTTATAAATCAAGCACTTTTTATATACAATATACATATATACAGAGTGTAACCGACCTAAACAGAAAAAAATTGGATGAAAGTAGATCTAAAAAAGAGCAAAACACAACCAAGTGTACTTTCCTATCTCAATCCGTTCCCAAGATATGATTTCTTGAATGATTTCTTTAAAAAACAACAACAACACATTTTTTGCTAATAAAACCACATTTTCTCAATATATTCAACCCTTGTCAAATGGAAAACACTTAAAATTATGTAATACCTACTCTACATGTGCACTTCATTTTAATAGATATGAAAATTGAAAAGTGTATAGCAAAAATAAATTAAGAATCACGGTTAAATCAAATCTCTGAATATGGCTCATTCAGATCTATTACTTGGTTTAGTATTTTTGCTTCTTACTTCTTACCAGATCCATGAAAGTACCAGATTTGTGTTTCTGGCATAGCTAAATGGTTCAGTATTTCACATTCATCCAAACGTCATAGCCAAAACTAGCAACTTCAAGCTTGGTACACATTCGTAAATAACTTATTATTATAAAACGAGTGTACGATGTTTTTCTCTTTCTGATCGCATTATCAAAGTCAGCGTTAAATTTCCTGTAAAACTAGAGTACTGTCATTTTTGGAAAACATCACCTAAAAACCCCCTACACACCGGCCAACTGTCGGGCCCGACAGTTGGCCGGTGTGTAGCGCTGTCGGGGCATGCATTCTGTCGGGGCCGACGGTCGGCCGGTCGGGTTGGCTGGACCATCCGACCACCGACCCCCACCACCACTTTTTTTTTGTCGGGTCGGTGTGTGTGTAGAGTTGTTGGGTCCAACGTCCAACAGTTCGACTTGCACCTTCACCTCAGCTTCATTTCCATTTGATGTGACTTTTAGAACTACGCACCACGAGTATTGCTGCTTAACTGGACAAGTAGTCGAGTCGGCTCATTTGGTCGGCTCGTTCGGTCGGGGTATGTTTAGGCAAGGCCCCGACAAGGACGGTCGAGGGCAACGGTCGTGTCGGGCAGTCATGTCGGCCAGTGTGTAAGGGGTTAAAACCGAAATAATCGTTCAAACGTCCAACATGTAGAAAAATTACAATTTCTGCAATTCTATGAAGGCTCATTATTTTAACAGATAATGCGATTATATCAGGAAATAAAGTGTCTTTAAAAACATCATATCTCGGCAACGGATTTAGATGGGAAAGTGGGCTTGGTGGCGTTTAGCTCTATTTTGGATCTAGTTACATCAATAAAAGTTTTTCGGTTTAGGTCGTTTACAACCTATATATATATACCTCCTGAATTCCTCTTGGTGGCAATTTATTTTAGAGTTGCTGATTTCTTTAAAAGAAATGTAGGTTACTTCTTTTTCTACTTTCGTGCGTGCGGAAATGCACTAGAGAGCTCTTCAAGAGTTGATTTATGGGTTTATTCCTTTTCCTATTATAAGTTCAATAGTTCAGAGGAATTTTACAGAATAACGATGATGTAACTCTTCGAGTATACCTATATATTATAATTATTCATACATGACTATTGTAATGAACAACTATAATTTAAGCTAATGGGCTGGAAAAAAACCCAAAATGATTGCGAGTCATTTGAATAATGTAGAAGTAAAAGAAAAAATTATTAACATTTTAATTTAAATGTAAATACACCATGAAATGAATATTATAGGGTATTATTTTTTTTGTTGATTTTATGGGTTGCAATTTCGTCTCATTTATAGGTTGTATTTATAATAGAAATATTATTCGGAATCGTATTATTATCAATCAAAATATTCAATATGAAGTCGTCTAAGGGTAATAATATGGGATTATTAACGTTCCGATGATAATTCAAAAATAATTTCCATATTACACGTCCTTTATTCTCGACGAGGATAATTTGACTTCTACCTTTGAACAATGTGAAATTATCCTCGAGGCGATTTCCGAAGTAATATAATATGATGACTTGTTGTTCGAGAAAATGGTCGGTACAAGTTAAGAGGAGAGAGGAAGAAAAAAAGGTCTTTTTCCTATCCATGAAGTTAATGATAATGAAAGGTTTGTGTGGAGCCTAAAGACAAGAAGACATGTTGGAGGTCATGAAGAAAATGACAGGGTTCGAAACTAATGGAGGGTACTTCTTTCGGAGCCCAGACCATAGCGCCACCGCGTCCATTATATTCTCCGGAGGAAGCCAAGTAATTTCTTGGCACCAGACTAAATAAACGAAATATTGTTTCGGCATCTGACCTTTATAATCAATAATGACTTGAAATTCAATGTTGTGCCGCATTGAAAACCTACAAATTTCTAACCTCCTAACACACTTTACAAAAAAATACATATCGATTAATTTAGAAAATGAAGGAGTTCCTCAGGTGAATGTTTAGGGGCCTTGTTTCTTTCACGCTATTCTTTAGCATTTTTCTCAGTATCGGTAAAGACTTTCAAAATTAAAAAAAAACAATTTAAATGATTTTGACAAAAAAACTAGAATACATAGAAAATTTGAACTGTAAGTATATCTCTGATTTATTTATATGTTTCAGGGTTTGAACAGTAAAAAACAGTTAAATGTTAATTTAAAAATACAATTATTCTATTAATTCGTCATACTTGTTTTCGTGGTCTTCTCTCTGTTATCATCCTATCACTTTATGGTTTTTACAACTTTCCTAAAGATAATATTTGTATCTTGTTGCCGATTAGCCTTCTTTAAGTTAATATAACCAACTTTTGTCAAATGGAAACCCTTAAAATTATGTAATACCTACTCCACCTAGCAGACGGTGAAAATTAATCTGGGGCTATCTTCGGGCTACTTTCGATAAACTATAAAATTTTCATAATGATCATATGAGTACTTTTGAAGCTATAGGTGTAAATAAATGTATGCTTGTGCGCATGTGGAAAAGAAACAAATAGGCGCAGAAGGTTGAAACTTATATGGGACCAACAATGAGCTAATTATGACCTATCATCCAAATTTCATTAAAATTGGAAGTGCAGTTTTAAAGGTATGTTGGTTCGCAAAAATTGAACAACAGACCGACAGACAGACACGGAACCAAAAATGTTCCCTGATGTCTGAAACGGATTTCTTGGAATTTTTTAAATTGGAGACCTAAAATTTTTTCGTTCTTCAGAACGATCACATAGCTTCCGTTACCTTCGGTAAGCTTGGAAGCAAAACTATATAACAATAAAAAAATGTATACTCTATAAGAAGGGGAGTTTTATGGATGGTGCTTTGGATAACTTTCTAATAACAATTTATTTATTTTTTAGTCGTTATTATTAATAATTGTTAGTTGTATTTCATATGAGTGGTATAAATAATTTAATCTTCAAGTCAAAATGACCCCTATGAATAGATTAATTAGATTTTATACAGTTTATTGTCACATTTTATAATTTTAAAAAAGTTGATCATTTGTAATCACACAGATAAAGGGGTTAATTCTAATTTAGGCTTTTACAATAATTAATACCCTCTTGTTGTCACGCTAAATGAAAGATTAGAAATATGTTACGGTACATTTAATCTTGTTTTTATTTATCTTTTTTAATGGTAATAACTCATATCAATGGATATAATCTCTCATGAGAGTAGGAGGGGGTACAACAAAAACCAGTTTATTTTGATGGTTTAATCATTCGAAAAGATTATTATTGATGTGCAGATTATAAAGGGAGAGAGAATTCACAAAGAGAGTGAACTTTGTTGAAGTAGAAACAGTACATTCATATTATCTTGTGATATGAATACTGTGAAGGTCCGCAAAGGGTCCATAACAAAACAGTCGTAGGAAAATGTGGACGCTTTACTACAGAGAGGGAGATAAACACAACCGAATAAAAAGGGATATAGTGAGATGGGGACTAGAGCAATAAAACATGTTTTATACAGCCGATTAGAGACCCCCTCAAATGTCTCTCGATCCAATATATCACCAAGGCCACACCACACACCGATATTTCCCAAGCCAAAAAACACCCTTAGACATAAGTTTCTTTCTTTCAAAAAACCAACCCTCTAACAAAAAAGCGAACATTAAGAAATATATGTTAAGCTTGAATACAATAACATAAAGAAATTCAAATCTAACTGAAAGAAAAAACAAACAAATTACACATGACGAAAAATATGATATCGTTATGTTGTTTTGAAAATTACCAACATTATACCACGCTCCATTTACAATTATAGATGATATTTTTTTTCTTTATAAAATGTAACGCAACATTTATAAGTTATAGAATCCATTTATTATTTTCTTGTAAATTCGTACAATCTTTAATTCATCGTATCAAACATAGAATTAAAATCTAAAATGGGATCGTGATTAAATAAGGCGTACAAGAGACATTTATTATTCAATTCTTTAATTCATATTCAAAGATTTTTTTTTTACGGGTAATTAAAGTTAATTAAGGGAACAATGAATCCATATTTGTCAAAGAGAAATAATCAAATTCACTGTATTCATTTAAAAAATGAGATCCATTTTCTTTCTAATGTGCTAATGGGCATGTGGATTGTCTCCAAAATGAACTATAGCTTGATTTGTTTGGATCAGTGTTATAAATATAGTTATAGATCATATAATATAGTTCGTCCAAGTCATTCGTGCCTATATTCTATCCTAATGATCTTGTTTGTCCCCTATCTTTCCATTTTATTTCATACAAATTCGAGTATATTCGAATTAATAATGTTAAAAACTGAATCACTTATTACGTGTTTTTACTTTTTAATAGATTACACAATCAAGTCTATTTGTAAATATTGACTAGCTGTCAAGCAATTAACTATAATTGCTGGATTTTATGTTTTATCTAATCCGACAGCTGTTTTTTAAAGTGATGAAAAAAAAAACTTTCTTATTTTTAATAATCTACAGTTTGGTTTTAATTAAAAAAAAAAAATCAAATCGACTAGTCTAATGCAAATTTAAAAGATCTAGTGTTCGCCTCTGATTAAAGTCTACACCCGCTGCCTTTTCATGTCTTCGCCACGACATAATAACTAGAGTTAATTAGATCACTTTATTTTTTCTTCCGACGTCGTACAAAACCCTTCAAATGCCGTTCGACAGTCTTTCAAATGCCTTTGAGAGTTAAAAAGCATGATTTAATGCTTTGAATCGATCGACTACACGCAATGTCATTTAGAGATGAAAGCTTTACTTATAAAAAAAGGAGCTGAATTAAATTGTCAATCAGAATCTAAAAGCAGCTTTATTTTCTCATCCAACTCCCTGTTATTACAGGAGCAGTAATAAAATGTCTAGTTTAGTTCTGACTAAAATGGATTCTTTTTTAAAAAGAGGTTTTTACGGCTGTTATTTCTTATCTTGAAGAATATGACCCAGGAAGAGACCAATTCCTCTTCTTGAATTAAAGCCTGCCAGTTTGAAAATGTCAATGGGAAGAGGTAGTTACATATTCAACTGAATTTTACGATCTCCATTTGTGTAATTAGAACTGGAAACAGTTCAATGATAAAACTGAAGACTACTTTAATTGTGCCAATCAAATAAATTGTTCTTTTTGATTGATCGTTAAAATAATATGATTTCATTTCGAAATATACGACAGGTTATAAATTAAATTGGTTTTTGGCATTTTGATTTGGTTAAGTTTTAATTTTGATCAAACATTCTAGTTAAGAAGACATCCCTAAACACAATCTTTATGAATACATTATTTAATAATTGTTTTGCTTTCAAATGAAAGCTGTGTAAAACTTTTTTGGTAAATTACTAAACATGTAAATCTTTTATTCCTGAAAGTATGTTATGGAAGCATGTTAATTCCTAAAGCATCATTTTAAGTTTGATATGAAATATGCATGTTCTTTTTCAAACAGTAGGCTTTGTCGTTAACATACGTGGATTTAACATCAAATTATTTTGTAGAAATAGGTGTGTAAGTGGATTTAATATCAAATTATTTTGTAGAAATAGGTGTGTAAGTGGATTTGATATCAAATTATTTTGTAGATATAGGTGTGTAAGTGGATTTGATATCAAATTATTTTGTAGAAATAGGTGTGTAAGTGGATTTGATATCAAATTATTTTGTAGAAATAGGTGTGTAAGTGGATTTGATATCAAATTATTTTGTAGAAATAGGTGTGTAAGTGGATTTGATATCAAATTATTTTGTAGAAATAGGTGTGTAAGTGGATTTGATATCAAATTATTTTGTAGAAATGGTGTAAGAGGGAATTTTGTTTCAATTGTTTTTATTTGTTAACTAAATTCTATTATACTTGAAGTAACAAGACGTTTTAAAACACGACATAAGTTAATTTCAAGCATCAATATTGATTGCTAGTAATTTAAATCAACACAAAACATTCTTCGAATTGAAAAAATAACTCAATTTTTAAAGAATCAAAACGAAGTTACGTGCTCCAATGATCTTAAAATGTTATTACTGACCTATATTAAATTATGACTTATCCGTGCAATGGATTTAAAGAAATCAGTGGATTTCTGATGATTACACCTACAACTTTTCTCATACATTCATCATGTTTATTGTTGATAGTTCCACAGTCATTTAATGTTAGTATGGTCAAGAAAGCTACAAATGTTGACGTTGAGGTTTGCTATAACCAAAAAGAAACCTACCAGAAATGTTTAGAGGTTCTAAGAAGTTTTGTCAAAACTGACAGGACCTCTGGCAACCATAAACTAAACGTAACGTAAAATCTTAAGTTACAACTCTCACGATGCCAGATTAATGTTATGTTTCTTTTTCTTTTCTTTAGACGTGAAGAGTAATATGTCTTTTGTAATATATCCTGTTAGTCGTTCAACTTAATGTTACTTGTCAAATACCGCCGAGGATATTAAGTACATTGTGCTGGAGGGATTACGTAATGTAATTGAAGTAAACAGATTGAATTATTGCATAACATTATATTGCAGATGGGAAAAGA
Source organism: Gerris lacustris (assembly GCA_951217055.1). Lineage (NCBI taxonomy): Eukaryota > Metazoa > Arthropoda > Insecta > Hemiptera > Gerridae > Gerris > Gerris lacustris. The sequence goes on from OX578282.1 coordinate 28,941,266, forward strand.
TACTTGCGAGGAGCGTGCAAGAACGGATGAGATTAAATTCGATATATATGTAAGAGCGGGGTTGTCGGTTTAGCTTGTCGTGGTCTGAAGGGGCTTTGTCAAATGAGCCAGGATCAAAGCTTTTGAAGGGTTTGGAAGGGTAATCCGGTAGGTGATGTTTTAGGTTCTGGAGGAGGTGGATGTGTTATGTGTTGTGCGTCTGTCAGAAGGGTAGCATGAGTGGAGAAAGGTAGTAGACAGGTCTCTTTGATACGGTTGACAAGGTCTCTCCCGGGGTCTGCAAGATAGACAGCTTCACCCTGACAAGGGAGGGGCGTTACAAAGCCTTTCAGGAGTTCGGTCTGCCGACACTCCGGGTCCTTAATACAGGCACCACTGAGCAGTTTTTTTTCTTTTTCTCTTCTCTATATTAATGCCCTGAGGATGACGTGTGCGGTCGGGTCGGTGTTATTGTTAGCCGAGCCCTGGCAGCTAATAGCTCCGGGGGCCATTGTTATGAAGGACCCGGGAGAAACAGACAAAAGGCCCCCGGGTGACTCGGTGGGACGGGGCCTCCTATTGTTGCCGCCTTGTGTTGGCTTGATGGATCGTCGTCGCCCTCCCCGTGTTCTCCCGTACGGACGAGGTTATTAATTGCCCCTCCGGGGAGATCCGATTCATCACGCTAGCAAGGCAACCGTCACCGGACCCTGTGGCCCACCGACAATTTGACACCCCCGGCCTCATCCTCGGCTCTAATCGCTAAAACCCAAACAACGACCCTTCTCTTGTTGCCACATCTTAGATTAATTTGTTCGGTTTGTTCGAACCGGTAAGGATTCATCAGTCACGAATCCCGATGAAATAAAACCGGTCAATACTGTAATTCTTTAACATATGGCCTTAAATCGAATAGAGAGATCAGAGCAACTCATTCAATTTGATTGAAATAGATTCATTGTCTGTATAGAACCCATAACTCAACTCATGCGTGGAGAACAAGTATCAAACCATTGTGCCAATTAATCGCTAAACTTTTATTGATTTTTCCATTACTCCTATCTACTTTCGTGACCATGACCATCATTGACCATATGGTCTGAAAACCATTAGTCGATTTACTTAAACAGATGCCGGAATCTAAAAAACCAATATTATTTTAAAAACATCCAATCGTATTTGTTTTTAGAAATTTTGCCAGAACAAAAATCCAACAGATGTTAAAAAAAGTTTATTTATTTCTTAACATGGATAGCATCTAGATTTGTTTAAAAATTAGTTATAAATAATCTTTAAAAATATATAATTACTTACTGAACTGTCTGTACGTAAAGTAATTATTTATTTATTACAAAGCAACTTATGCAGCGAATGATTATAATTATTACAGAATATAAGAGACATTATATGTGAATTTCAAATATTATATTACATCTTAATGGCTGTACAGAACAGTTATTTCATGTAAATAATTTATGTACAGCGAAGTTATTGCGTGTCACGTTTTAGCAATTTTACATGAAAGATATCTCTTTATTTCTAGTTATAGGTCTTTCTAGTTTTGATTATCTCTTTCTAGTGTCTTTATCTTTCTAGTTTTGATTATCTCTTTATATCTAGTTCTAGTTCTTTCTAGTTTTGATTATCTCTTTATTTCTAGTTCTAGTTCTTTCTAGTTTTGATTATCTCTTTATTTCTAGTTCTAGTTCTTTCTAGTTTTGATTATATCTTTATTTCTAGTTCTAGTTCTTTCTAGTTTTGATTATATCTTTATTTCTAGTTCTAGTTCTTTCTAGTTTTGATTATCTCTTTATTTCTAGTTCTAGTTCTTTCTCCAGTCATCCTCAACCAAGCAGTGATCCCACAATCCTCTTCCGTAAGATATCTAGGACTACACCTTGATCGACGATTGACTTGGGCTCAACACACCAAAACTAAACGTACGGACACTAACAGACGATATAAACTGCTCTTGCGACTTCTTGACCAAAGATCCCACCTATCCCTTTATAACAAAATCCTTATTTATAATACAATCCTTAAACCCATTTGGACCTATGGAATTGAGCTCTGGGGTTGCACCAAGCGCTCAAATTCCTATAGACTCCAATCCCTTCAATCAAAGATCCTTCGAAAAATCACCAATTCCCCACCATACGTGTCTAACCTTACAACTCACCACGACCTAAAAATTCCTTTTGTTCATGACCTCGCTTCTACCCGTTATAAACATTTCCATGAAACCTTAAATCACCATCCTAATCCTTTAGTCAAATCCATGGCATCCCTTCATATCCCTGATCAACCACCCCGTCGGCTGAAGAGGCATTGGCCTCGTGACCTGCTACTATAGTTCACAACCTCAACCGATGCACTAGATTTAATGTTACTGTTTAATGTTAATGTTATGGATTACATGTTAGATTAATGATACGCACGACAGGAGTACTACCACTGGGTAGCCTCTCCTCTCATGACAATCCATGTCACTCATAAAATTTGTTATCATTATTACTTATAGCAAAACGAATTTGCAAGTAATTTATATGTAAAATTAAAAAAAAAAAAAAAAAAAAAAAAAAATAGTTCTTTCTAGTTTTGATTATATCTTTATTTCTAGTTCTAGTTCTTTCTAGTTTTGATTATCTCTTAATTTACTAACAAAGATGTTACAATACTTTACCACAATTATCTGCTAGCGATTTACAAATCATTACACGTACCTTGTAGGTACAGATATATACTATAAAAACCACCCATGTAAACATCTTAGCAGGATATCATGTAAAAAAGACCACAATGTTTATCCCTATAGAATATGATGAATTATTATTAATTACTGATGGTACAATTGTTCACCTATTGTAAGGTTCTTCTCATTTATATGATCATAAAAGATTAGATTATATTAATACCTCATTCTATGTAGTCAACACCTGCTTAAAATAATCATTCTAGTAATTGCTCCGTCAAAAGACTTTATTTATAGTAACCACCTGTTTAAAGTACCCACTAAAAATGCCTCTCTTTTTCACATACGTTAACTATACCATAAAACCTAAAACAAAAGCATTTTGTGAACTAACATCTACACTATAAATAAAATGTACATTGAACGCTATTACATTATTACATTATCCAGCAGCACGTAAACTAACATATAAAAACAACTAAAGGTATTTTTTCCAAAACTACACTACACCTAAAGATAATAGTCCAATAATATAATGACAGGACGTCCAATTAAAGAATAAAACCGAGCGAGAAGCCGCTTATTAAATGTTGGACAACCAGCTATTAGTTTTAGACTGTAAGTATAAACTTGAGAAAAAGGGGTTATGAGCACTACTCATTACGCATTTTAATTAAACCTTTCATGACAACCTAGTCACTCAAAAAACTTTACAATAATTATTAAGTTGAAAAAAAGGACTTTATAATGATCAAGAACATAAAAATGATCTTCGTTTAGAATGTTCTCTCACTTATTATGATTTTTTAAAAAAGGAGAACACAGTGGTAACACTGAGTCGTAAAAATTCTATTAATAATATGCTATGAAACCCTATATTTTTTATGGCTTCTTTGCCATTAAGTCATTTATGTTTTTTTTTCTTTATTCTTCCTTACTAATTTCTGTCAGGTTGTTTAACATGATAACACCCCTTAGGGTAGCCAAACTAACAATCAAAATAATTTTTTAACGTATCCTTTCTCGAAAAAATTAAGGCTTTTTCAAGATTATTCATAATTTTAAAAAGATACATTTTTAACATACCGCCATCCTTGAAAGAGGAAAAGGATCAGTTTTTAACACTTAATAAGTAATTCCGTTAAAATAATTATGTATTTTTTCTCTCTCTCTTGAAAAATAGGTAACTCCTTTTATTTAACTTTAAAAAATTTGATTAATATTAAATCTATGTCAAAAGTTATTAACATATTATTTACATAACTTTTATAAATCACTTTTTTTCGATTTCAAGTTATAAAATAATTATCTTCTAAAGAGATTAAAAAAACAATCTTATTTCACTACTTAGATTAATCTTTTTTAAATTCAAATTTATATCGAAGTAAACAAAACACACACATACAAATATATATATATATATATATATATATATATATATATATATATATATATATATATATATATATATATATATATATATATATATATATATATATATATATATATATATATATATATATATATATATATATATATATATATATATATATATATATATTATATATATATATATATATATATCGTTATAATTATTTCGAGAAAAAAAAAATTATAATAAACAGTTTTCAAATTATACTGTTTATTAAGTTTAATTTAGCATAATTAATTGCTTTATTTTTTTTAATCCATGTAAAACAGATTCGCAACATTATTTTCGTTGAAAAGGCGATAGGTAATTACGGATAATGAAGGGTAATTGTTGTTTTGGTTTTTAGAAAACAAGTAATGTAAATGTTTCTTTTTAAATAATAAATAAATAAAGATTAATATCTGCTTTGTATGTGGGTATACTGAAGCATTTTGATTATGTATATAAAAAGAACCGTTTTAATATTGTAGATAAATTAGTATATTATTTTTTTTATCATAGATTGATTACATATACAGTTAAATTCCTTGATTACCCGAGGTAATTAAGGGGTTAAGTGTTTCATGGAATTAAAAAGCAATAACCAGCAACATTTTTTAGCACAAAGTGTGCTCGTAGATCTATTTATGCATCTCTAAAAATAATAATTTTTAAAGTTCTCTATACATGCATAGAAAGTATTAAAATGGTTTAAAAAAATATATATTTCGATAGATTTAAACGTTTTTAAAAGTAAAAACAAAGCAATTCCAGCATGTCGTTTGGGCAGCCACAAGAAGCATAATAACTACTTTGATGATTTCATTGACATACTAATAAATTTAGAAAAAAAAACTTTAACGAAAATTGCTATAAAAGAATAATTGCTTTCTAATATTTTTCTCTAAAATAGTACCGATGAATTGTATTACAAAAAGTCTGTTTTATGCAACTATTACTAAAATTTCTTATATCCATGAACAGTAATTACTTGCCCCAGTGTATTCCATTTATTAGTTGTTTCGGGGTTTTGTAGTTACACTTAATTATTACTGAACATTTTATCAAAATTTACCATACATTTACCAGTGATCACTTTCTCTTCCCGGGATAACGACTTATATGGTTCGAATCGTATTTAAATGGACTACATTTTTTAAATTGATCGTTAAAATCGTCGGAACTGGTTTTTTGAAAAATTATACTTTTTCACGTTTTACAGACATATTTTAATACTCAGGAGACCTTAAAACGTTTAAATTCATCAATATCTTAAAATAGCATTATCAGCCGTCACCATCACAAAGCTGTCGACCAGTTGCGCGCTATCACATAATCCAATATAGCAGTTACGCGCATAACAAAATTTAACAATATACTAGTTGCTCTCCTAGCTATGTTACTTTTGGAAAGGTAGGTGTTTCAAACAAAAGCAAGCATATTTATAATTGATAAGTGTATTTTAAAATGAACCTTATAATTTTACAAAAATACCAGTAAAAAATATTAATGTTTTGCATATTGAGTTAACATGTGGGTGTGTTTTTGTAAAATCTTGGTGTATACATGATATATATGTCCCTTGGTAAATGTCTTTAAAACTGTGATATTAATACTGTAAAGTACAGAGAAGGACTGATAATCCCCACCTAACCTTAAAAAAACCCTCCAAAATCTAACTAGTTCCTTAACTAAAGAGCAGTACCAACATACTTCTTCTGGAGTTACTGCTCTCTAGTTTAACAAACTTCAGATACTACTTTTAAGCTAACAAACTCATGATTTTTTATGCACATACTGCAACAAAAATCAAGGATTTTGGTTTAAATACATTTTTTTCTGCATTTTAGCTATTTGAGGAGAAAGATTAATTCAAAACAAGGTTAGGGTACATAATAACTCCGAAACCACGAAAAGTGGAGTTACTGCATTCTAGCAGTAACTCCACGGACGGAGAGTACTAATAACTATGGAGTACTAGTAACTTATGGACGGCAGAGTACTAAGGCAAAACTAATTGTCAGCTAAAATGATTATTGCCATCAATTCATTACAAGATATTTAAGATAAGATATGTGTAATAAAAATGAACAGTACATATAGTACGAAATTGATAATGATCCGTAGAAACATAAACACCTGCACGCAACTGGTGTATTAAGAAAAATTGAACGGTGCGCAACGGGTATATTAAAAAAAATGATATGAGCGCGACTGGTATATTGGTTTTTTCAACTTTTTTGAGACAGCGCGCAACTGGTAAACTCCGCATCACAATACTTTCTTTCGTATACACAAAGTATATGAGAAAGGATAAACTTCTGATTTAAGTACATTTTAATTTCATGAAATACACAGCAAATATGTAACGGCGGAGCTGTTCAAAACAGATTATATATATATATATATATATATATATATATATATATATATATATATATATATATATATATATATATATATATATATATATATATTATATATATAGTATAGTATGTATATATTTATAACGTGTTAGAGTAATACTTGTTTTATGTATAAATTTATGTTTAAAGTGTCTACAAAACTTTAGATATACATTTCTGTAAACATTCTAATAAAGTGACACGAACTGTATAAGTTTAATATAATTTTCCCGAGTATACTTTTACAGCTATAACTTTCAATTTTATCTGTTCTAACGTCAGACAAGAAACAACTGGTGCTTATAATGTGAATTTAAGAGAGAACTAAACTCGTAATATGGATATTAGACTATAAATAACTGTAATAACCATGAAAATGTCAACAATTTTTCTCTATTTTATTTACTTTAAGTAATAATGTATGGTATAAAATTATTATTTTATTGTAATTTATGTACACTCATTATTAAAGATTATATTAATATTTTGGCATGTATTTTTATTGAAAGTGGGTAGAGAAAGCTATGATATGTAAACTTAATAAAAAAATATTTATTCGATTTGTGTCCAACATATCTAAATTTTATTTTATAAAAGAGGTGAGGCAGGTTACACAAATAATAAACGGATTGGTGTACGATATATGTGTAAAGCGGATCTATAAAAAAAATCTGTCCCAGAACACTCAAAAACTTTATTTATTCTACGATTTTTTTATCGGCACTATAAACCTGTATCTTATGCTATTATCATGGAAACCAAATATTTTTATGTGTATGTAAATGGACTATATTTACAAACTGTTAATTAGAGAAAATGTCACGATTTGTTCATGGTTGTTGATGAAGAATTGGTTGATTCTTATTTTTTTATTTGTGTTTCGAAAAATTTTACCTAGTACATGTACTAGCCTAAAGCCCCCCATACACGGTCAAAATGTTTTCGCAAACATGATGTTTGACGTATATGGCCTAAATTTTTGATTTAGTGAGAGGCGAGTGTACTTCATCGATGAATGAGAGGTCGATGATGAGTCTTACGTCTATCTCCGACATGACATAGGCACACCTCTCACTAAATCTTTTTATTAATGAAACTATTTTTTTCTTCCACAATAGGCACTGATGATGGCCCTTTGAAGCCAGAAAGCTGTTTAGGCATTAAAGTATTTTTCGATTTATGTGGAGAGACAGTAGTTGTTTTTCCATTAACCTTCTCTGTATTACCACCATAAAATATTTATTTATTTCCCAATATATTCTAGTGTCAGGTAAATTGTCGTTTTATTTGGTACTATCTTATCTTAGCGAGAATAAGTAAAAAATATCGTTTAGGTGTTAAATAGACTTCATAAAAAATGTTGTAAGGAAAAAAAATTTTTACTCTTAAAAGACCGGCCCAACTTCCCTGTTCACAGTGTTACATGATAATGCCTTATTTATACGTTGCAATAACCTGGATTCGGGTAAAAACCTTAAGGGGGCGCTAGCAGCACCCATGTTGTGTTAGGTTTAAACCAAGTTAGCACAAAGAGGTGCTAAGGCTAAGGCGCTCCCTCTGCCAACATGTTGACTTTAATTTACATGCTAATACAGCAGGCAGCGCCACCATCCAAGTCTAACACTAAATCTGTCAACTCCTTAAATATCCTTATCATTTTTCACCTTCCCTTCCTGCTTTTTAGCTAAAAATTTTCTTTTTTCTTCCACCCTAAACTCATGAAGTAAAAGAAAAATGGCCGGCAATAAATTCATTTTTTTCTTCTTCAAACACTTCTTTAAACTTAATGCTTTATTCATTTTTTTTTTTTAAGGAAAAAAATATACATATTTCTTCTTTAGCTGTGGTGTAAGGAATAAAAAAAGATAAAATATTATGCCCATTTTTATATTTCCTCTTGAAAATTTTGTGATCTCCTATCTTATGAAGCAGGAAGATGTTCATGGCTTTGGAAGAAATCGTGCTAACATTTTAAATTAAATATATTTTTATGGACATAAAAACTTTCATTTCTACAAATTATAATAATAATAACCTATTCCAAAACAATTAACAAAATTCGAAAACTTTAAGGGCATTGGGGAGGCATAATATAAGATCATGCATGTGTCTCTATCGAAATACTAAGTCCAAACACCAATGGAACAAAAATTATGTTGTTTAGAGCAAAGTTCTAGAGTCTGCCTTAACTTTAATGTGCTCTACTCCATGAAGCTATTATTACAGCGCCAACATATTTAACGTTCGATTCCCAGATAAGTTAACTAAGATGTCGCACTATTGGTCATACCAATGTCTTTCTCCTTTGATCAGAATGAAATGCAGGTGTTAATATTTGACGTTCCAACACTATTTTTGCATATAAAGGCGTTTGTTTCACGTCATTGCAATAAATGGTTCAAAAGTTATAGCTGAAATAAACTTTGAAATGGCCACCATCTTGATACGGCTTGGCCGTTTATGCTGGTTAAAGAACTCGTCTTATTTCTTAAACTTTCATATTTTATTATCTTCATTTATCATATTTTACTTTCTTTTAGATTCCGAGTCACTCCAAATAAGGTAGTTACAGGGATAGATCAGCCACGTTACACAAATACTCCATGTGACCATCAGTGTTAAACATGTCTCACTTCTCTGGGATTCGAACCTGTTATCTTTCTTTTAAGTCAGTAGTCGAGAGTTTCTACCTTTAAGTCAGAGTTTTACTCTTGGGGTACTGAGATGATGGTATAGTTACATTTAGATTCTAAAACAAAACTAACATTTCTTTTTTTGGGACAGGTGAGAATCCTAAAATTGTTCTAACATCTTTCTGCAGCGTCTATAGGATATAGAGACTATAGGATCGACGGTATCTATAGGATTGACGTGTACAAAACTTGTTTAATAGTTAGATTAAGACTTCACATCATAAATTGTTTCTCTTGAACTGGGTGACTAAAAACCGTGCAACCAATTCAAAATATATCTTCGAGTTAAAAGAATTTTTTAAAGACGTCTCGGAATTTTACAGGTTTTTTTTATAAATGTCTGATAGCATAATTTTAAAATTCTAAATGGACGAGCTATAAAATGCCCCATTACTTTTTCAACACTCTTTTAGAGGAGAGGAAAAAAATAAACATTTGAGATCTTCGTCTCTTTTAAAAAGCTTTAACAATAAAAAACAGTGGGTCGTTAAAAATAATCTTATTTTTATGGTAGCGCGGAAGGAGGTGAGTTTGAAATTTTCCAACCTAAATCCTCGTGGGGAGAATGAACTCGGGGCTCGCTTCCTCTTCTTAGCCATTTTCTCAAGTTTACTAACTTTATTAAAAGAAAATTCAAAAGCTTATTCTCCTTCTCCCTTAATAATAATTTTAAACTGAATTTTACTATAAATATCGTTTTAAGCACCCACTTGAAGAGTGGAACGCACAAGTGTTCTAAAAATCGTTTTGCATTTATAATAAAGACATTTCATTGAACTATGATCACTTTTAAAATCTAATCTGAAGATTACGAGAGCCTTTTTAAAGACCCATCTTAAATATTCGTTTAGAGGTCGGTTATCACGAAATATGTCCCACAAATATTTTTAATAATACTTATTTTTATTGGAAATAAAACGATGAAATGATGAGTTCAACGCCCGATATGGCTACCCAAAAAAAGCAGGAAAATAAGTTAATAGTATACGAGACTCTAGTAACCTTGCATAATAAACAAATTTTCTCTTAGATTTTTCTATGGTTAGTAAATAAATAAAGAAATCGAACATAAATAATCTAATTTTGAGAAAGTTTAGTTTCGTTTAGGAACTTATTTTTCATTTAGATTAGAATTTTACACAGAAAAATACATTACGGCGAAATGCATTTTTCTGTTTCATCTTCCTCAAAAAAGACGCTTGGGAAATATTAACAACTTAATCAGTGAAAGTGTCAGCTTTCTAGGAAGTCAGGAAGTGGATTGAAAATTTACTATTAAATGAGTACCTCACAAATAAGTGAAGATGAATAAAAGCGTGCAAAAACAAAACGAGTACCAGTTTCTCTTAGGCTGTACTCACTTTATGATCCTATATATACGGGTTGACTATTCCCTAACTAAAATACAAAGTTACATCATTTCAATGCTGTCATTAGTCTAGTTCAAATCCATGTGAATCTTTTGTTCTCTTCTCATCGAAATTGGATGAATAAATTGTTATATTTGGAATTCAATTACGTTAGAGGTACTTTTCTTTAAATAAATATACTTTTAACAATGATCCAAATAAATGTTCTTCTTAAAATTTGGTGAAGTAAAAAGATAACATACCTTAATAACTTTGATATAATTATTGCATAGCAAATAAATTAAAGGAGTTTTCAACGCGAAACAGCGTTATTATTTCACAGAATTAAACATTTGTAAAGCAAAATTGTAAATTAGGTACATATATTTATTCAGTTTGTGTCCGGTTTCACTCTAATCATTGTGCTAAGATGAAGAAATATTACCGTAGAATACAAGAATAATAACAAAATATAAATTAAATTAAAAAAAAGTCTACCAATTTGTGTAGAACATAGCTTCATCGCGCATTAGCTGAAAGCTCTAAGCCACATTGATAGAATGATGTGACCCCATTGGACATTGAAAGTGTTGTTATATGGAACTAGGTCACATTTATATTCAATATTAAATGTGCGCAGAAGAAAAATATTAATATGGATCTATCTGTGGGCTAAATTTAACAAACCAAAATGTTATTGAAATTGGATGGGCCCTTTAAAATATAGGTGATAAAAAGCATGCGAGATATGAAGGTTGGCCCTGGCCCTGAAGGTTGATATTAATTTCACTAGGCTAAATTTGAACTACTATCCAATTTTCAATCATTTTGGATATTGTGGTTTGAAATAATGTTAAAGAAAACACTGATAAATCCACAGACCGAATATCTGTCAATCCACATTTATAAATAATGTTGACGAAAACATTGATAAATCCACAGACCCCCAATCATCTGTCAATCCACATCTATCAACATTTTGACGGAATCACAGATAAATCCACAGACCCAATCATCTGTCAATCCACATCTATCAACATTTTGACGGAATCACTGATAAATCCACAGACCGAATATTTGTCAATAGTTTGAGACATAAAAAAAAAAAAATGGCCACAATGCGTCTATCAACTAAAAACAAAAATTCCTATTATCAATTTTACTTTCTAAATTTGATTATTATTGATAATTTCTAAATAAAATCTCAGTAGAAAACTACCAACTTATGATTAATACTGAGACTAAAATATAAACGACATTACCGTGAGACCTTGATAAATGTCATTATTACATGAGATTACTCATGTAGGCCAGCCATATTCTCTGTCAAATTAAGTTATCCAACATAATTTGCCTTTATAAAGGTGTTGAGAATTGACAGGATAAATACCGTCGTTAAAGGTTTGTCTCAATTCCACTGATTATATAATGTTGAACCTTATCTAACTACAATCAAAAATATAATTTATTCATTTCACTTTATCAAACATTTTTCTATTACTTTTATAAATAATACATGTAATCATTTCATTACTTCACAAAATCGTCGAGATTAACCTGTCTTTGACTTTTATTCTTCATTCTTTGATTGAATACAAATGTTTATTATGCAATTGAAATTATAATAAGAATTTTTTTGATTGACAGACGTTAATAATTATATTCACTCTTTGTATCATCCTTAGGAGAGTTTAAATGGGTAATTGGATGGTATAAAAGAGAAACTACATCTTTCTAAAAATAAAGATGACGTTTATTTCATTTGGTGCATATATGGGCTTTCACAGCTACAGTTCAAGATAGAAGTAATAGTCAAGACAAGCCCAACCTTTCCTTACCTTTATTTTAATAGTTTTTAAAAAATAGACTGCTAGTTAGTGTGGCACATAGCTTCCTCGCATCCTATCACGTACTTTAATTTTATGCTTTTTTCTTAATTGTATGCTTTTGCAAGCCATTATTGTCTAATTTGTTTAATAGTTTCCCCCGTTTTTTTTTAATCAGTCAACATTTTTTTGATTTTTTACTTGAATTATAGTATCAATTAAGCAAAAGTTAAAGAGCGCAGACGGTTCAAAGTAATCTGGGGCTATCTGCGGGCTACTTTCGATGAACTTTAAAAGCTTCATACATCAGATAAGTAGGTACTTTTGAAGCTATAGGTGTAATTAATGTATGTTTGTGCGCATGTGGAAGAGAAATGGCCTACTACCCAAATTTCATTAAAATTGGACTTGTAATTTTTAAGATACGTTGGTTTGCAAAAATTGAACGACAGACCAACCGACAGACCGACAGACAGAGAGACAGACCGACAGACAGAAAGACAGACCGACAGACAGACACGGAACCAAAAAATATCCCTGATGTCTGAAACGGATTTCTGTAAAAATGTTTTGTTCTTCAGAACGATCACATAGCTTCCGTAAGCTCGGAAGCAATATTAGAAAGTTATAAGTGTGCTTAATCTGCATGACTGATATGATCCTGAAATAATTTGTTAAATATTTCAAAATAAATTTAAAATATATTAGAATCACGTATTGCTATACTGACTAACTAGTTAAAAGTATAGTTTGTCAATTAGTGTGGCACATATCCGCTACGGGAACATTAATTATGTTTTGCTTGTACGATTATTGTCTAGTTTATTCAATTTTATTAAACTAAATTATTTAAGTTTTTTTTACATGAATTAATGTACCAATCTGGCAGTATTTAAAATGCGCAAAAGGTTGAAATTAATATGGGACAATCTATGGGCTACTTATGGTGAACCATCTAATTTTCTAAAAAATCTTATGAGTACTTTTAAAGACATAGGTGTTAATACAAAAAGAAATTTGCGCACAATGAAGACACGAACAGAACAAAGAAGATTTAGATCAGAAACGAAACCAAATACAATCTGAAACAGATATCTGTCCTAGAATATTTGTATTCGTAGACTTAAAAAAATTTCGTTTATTAGAACGATTGCAAAGAAGTCTAAAGCTTCCGTTACCTTCTGTTAGTTCAGGAGCAAATAGAACAAACAATCAAAGTGAAGAACGGATCAATCTACAATCTAGTGAATTACCAAAATGTAGACGTGACATAAAAAATAGTAGCCACCACTTTATATTATGAGGCAGAACCTTCAATAGAACGAAAACGAACGATTCAAACATACTAGCATGCCGTCGCAGGAATAAAGAAAAAGATTCCTCTCTGTGACAACTGAGTTGATGGCCGCATTGGAGGCGGAAGAGGCAATATCGCGGCAGCCCCACTTGCTCTACTTGATAATATAATTATTGCAAATATTTCATAATAAATTTAGTATAGTTCCGGATCACATTCCACTATATTGCGCAACTAAGTATAATAGATAATTAATTAAGCTAGAGTTATAAGTTGATCAAGATCATATCTCTAAACAAATAATATGTAGAAGCAAAACGTCGGGCACCACAGCTTTAAAGACATAGATTTGCTACAATGAATATAAGCAAATCTAAAGATTTAATCAAGTAATTTAAAGGTAAAGAACTTTTGTACATAAAATATATATATAAAAAAATGGCTTTTCTAATATGGTGAATACTGACGTTTTCAACCAATTACAGAGATCAATTAACTTAAGCCAACAACGTAAGTAGCTGTCGATATGGGTCATTAGCAACTGCCAGCTACTATTAGCGTTATAGCGATTTCTACCTCGAACAAACAGTTTATATTACGTAAAAACAAACTTATTTCTATTTTGTAGAACTTTCGCAGTTTCTATTGGTTAAGTTCAAATTCATTCAAATTCAAACATAGTTCGTCACTTAATGGGCTAGTTGGTCAAATATTACTCCAAATTAAAGAGGTCACCTATTAAGTGACAGACTACTATCAACTTGATTTTTGGTCTACTAGGTAAGTTAGTACTCAGGATCATGAAAATCTCATTGTCCACCAAAAAGGGTGGGACATGGCCACTCTCCACCTGTTTGTTTTTTTCAAATGCCTATTGCCAAGCTATGTCCCGCAGACGAACTTTGCCGACCACATATTCTAAGGGACCAAAACGTTGATTTATCCACAACATTCTAGCTTGATGTTAGTCAGACATTTTTTTGCACGCTATCTCCTGGACTATCAGTTTATAATGGAATGTCAAGTGAAACTTTTAAAACTGCGATACTTTAAAAGTGAATCTATTAACATTAACATATACGAATATTTGATCGGAAATCAATAGTATTACAAAAACATGCACGTAATTAGAAACGGATCAAATAAGTTGAAGTCATTATTTGTTTTACGTTAGAACCATCACAAACTTGCATGAGTGCACTTGATAAATCGAACCAGTAAAAAATAAATGGTTGTTGTAAAACAATAGGGGGAACAGATAGATTAAATAGTACCGGGTAATTATCTTGCAGTTACTTTAATAGGTAAAATCATAGTGATTGCCATGAATTATTACAAAACTGATTGCGGTTGATGAGAATGGGAACTTGTGTGTTTTGTAAATCTGAAGTAGAGTTAAACGTGCTGGGAATCAAATTGAATTAACGATTTAAAGATAAACACGAATGCAAACTGTCACCAATAACGACAATCTAAGCGCCGTTTTCTTCGTTATCAATGCGTTTTATAACAATTCAAAAGCTTGTTCTATAAAGCAGGATCCCATTAATTTCCATACTGCGAAACAAAGATTTGACATTTTGAAATTTATCGCTTCAATAAATTCTGTTGATTTTTTTCCTAGAGGAGATGAAGATGAAATTTCAGAAGGATGGGGTTTCAGACACCGATATGTTATGAAGGTGTCAAAACTCTCGGCTGAAGGGGCGAAGGAATGGGGTGAACCCCCATTATCGACACGAGGAATATAACCCGCCTCACGGAACAGAACCGCATCCCGAAACTGATAAGGGAGATAGCGAGAAGGGGAAAATTAATGGGCAGGTTATGATGGAACAGCCAATAACTGCTGGAAGGAGGGTAATAGCTCTAGATGATGACAGACTGCCTCGAGTACCTCCCCTCCCCAGAGCGGCCACGTCTGTAAAGATGATGTAGATTGATGATTTCCCCTGTTCCCTTCTCTCATCATTGACGTGAGACACGGCATCAGTTCCAAAGCGTCGCCTCACTATATCTTCTTCCTCTCTTCATGCCAATCACATCTAGTTAAGAGAAACGATCTAAACAGAGCACCAGAGAGCAAGCATCCTAGTTTAGACTCCTCTAACCCTATCACTCACGACTCGTTCCCCTACCGGCTTTTTCATTAATCTAAACTACAGTCAATTTTAATTCTCTCTCTCTACTCCAGTGTGCTGAGAATAAATGGTTTGTAGATTTAGAACTCGTAATTCAAATAACAACTAATGGTTTAACGCCTGGGATAAAATAGAACTCCAAGGTGTGGTGAGCCCAACTGAGATGTGTTTCTCTTAGAAACGTGCTGACCTGATTGTCTGAAATGCATCTATTTAACACTAGTAAAAAAAAAAAAAGTACAGTTAACCTATGGCATAAAAAAGTATATACTCAGTAAAGTAGAAAAGTATTAAAAAGAAAAAGGAAGAGAAAGCAACCAAAGAAACATGGAAATACAAAAAAATAAATAGAAGAATAATATGAAGAGAAACTGTAACAAGTAGCGCTAAAAAAAAAGAAATAAGTTTGCCAAAATAGTTGTTAGTGAATATCAGGACATATTATAATGAGGACTCAAACAAAACTGATTTTCTGGTGTGTTCTTACTTAATTTTCTCCCCGATTTTTAAATCTGTCAAAATTGTTTTGATATTTTACACGAATGAATGTACCAATTTAGCAATATTTAATGAGCACAGGTGGTAGCAATTAATCTGGAGCTATCTGCGGGCTACATTCGAAAAACCATCAAAATTTCATAAAAAAATCAGATGAGTACTTTTGAAGATATAGGTGTAAATAAATGTATGTGGGTGCACATGTGGAAGAGAAACAAATGGGCGCCGAAGGTTGAAACAAAACTTAAATGGAACCAACAATGGGTTAATTATGATCTACCATCCAAATTTCATTTATCGGATGTGTAGTTTTTAAGGTATGTTGGTTCGCAAAAAATGAGCGAAAGACAGACAGTCTCGGAACCAGAACTGTTTCCTAATGTATGAAACAGATTTCTGTCTTGGAATATTTTAAATCGGAAAAATATCAATTTTTCATTCTTCAGAACGATCCGTAGCACAGAAGCAAAATTAATTTGTGAATTTCGCGTTCAACCTAGCGCGAATGATTATAAATAAACACTCAGAGCAAAATAATCAAAAGAATGACGGAGAAGTTACTTTGGCAATAGAACCTTTTACATTAGTTGGGATAATTTCTTACAAGTATTATAAACACTATCAAAAGTAGTGTATCATAACTTATTCAAATAATATTTGTTGATTCATCGAGAAATTAATTTATAGATAAAAAAATTATTATTATTTTAGAGATAAGATAGTAATTTCATGGAACATTTTTCCTAGTTTGATACTTATATCTACTATTTAAAAAGTTTCATTGAAGTTATTTCTAATAAACAAAAAATATCTTCAATGAGTAAAATTTAATTTTTAAATAGATATCACAATTAGGTTAATAAAAAAGAAAACGATCGTATTGTCGTATTGTAAAGATGATAACATGAGTTGTATACCTGGCACTAGACTTCCGTGGCTAGTCTATTCATCGATGTAGGTTTTCAAAAAGTAAATGTTATTATTTAGTCAACAAATAAGGTCTCAAGATGATCAAATCATCATGGCTGACTATATTTCAGAGAAAACTATTTTTCACTAACTGCATTGGATTATATCATATTATTATCAGTTCTCTATGCCGACAATTTGACCGGATAACACCTCTGAATATGGTTTTAAGAGTTAGTTCGAAATGAAATGGATGATATCTCATCCTTCGAATCAAGATCTTCACCGGAAAACCTAATTGGTTATAGGATTAAAATAATAAATACATTTTGGAAAACAATAGCGAGTAATTAATGTCACGAAGTAGATAATTTTCCATTTTGTATTAGTAAACAAACGGTCATGTCGATTATTCAGTGTGTTAGCACAAGAATTAGTTACAATAAAAAAAGTTTTATATGAGCCATGTGATCTTTACATTTACAAAAGGACCGTTTAAGGGCCGGATGTTGCAGATGACGTGAGGGTGTGTTTGTAGAAAAAGGCCCTTCATAATAAAACTTATTTATACTTTGGAAAGGTCCCAAAGAGTCAAACCCCTTCCATAAAACCTAAGTAAATTGTAACCACTTATAAAAATTCAAAAAGGGGGCGCGAAGGGAAAAAAACTTTTTACTCAAAAGTCAACAGAGGAGAAAAGGAGGATGAAGTGGAAGTCAAATAAGGGAGAGTATGAAACAGGACTTGAGGATCAGGGTCCAGGACAATAGTCCTTACAAATAAGGACATGTTGGCAGGACGAGGGGATGATGGGTTGTTGACACAACCAACCCGGTGGCACTCCGGAGGACCCTTCATCCCACAACATATTGGAGACTCTTACATCTGGTTAAACAATGGAAAACCATTATGATCACCGAAACGGAAAACGTCCTTTTTAAAACAATAACATATTCGTTTAAGGGGAAGTTCTGATAACACATCGAAACATGTGGTGACTAAAAGCCAACCTTAAATCGACTTAACTCAAACTGGATCATTTAATATTGTGGTTTTTACCATATTTTCCCTCCTAACATAAAGACCACCCAAAAAGATTCGTAAAAGTTTTGGAAAAAGACAAACAATGCAGTTCAAAGTTCTCTTCTTGAAACAGACGTTTGTACTTTGACATTTGTTTTTACCTCAGACGGAACATATTTTTTCAGACTATGTTGATTTTGTCGTGCGACTTCTCTGCTCCTCTTGTCTGTTTCTAAGCATTACATCCTAAAACAACATGTTATCGCTCTGTTTTTCGACAATCTCAAAGAGAAAAAAACTTTTAACGACGAATTCTCGCGGTGACACCGCAAAGGGACCACCCTGAATAAATCAACTTGGGGGAGATGCTTCCCTAAATAAACTGAATGTAACTGAAGATTAAATAAGCAACAGAAAAAGTACTTAGTGAAAATTTGAAAACAAAGAGGACTGTTGTGAAGGCTGTCCAAATCGACACAGACATTATAGCTATGGTGACTATCTTGCAAAAATGCAAGAGCATCCTTCTTAGCTCTCAGAAAGTATTAGCAATTTAACCTTTAATCTTAAACCGGTATTAGGTAATATTTATATAAAGAAGTATTTAATAATACGTCTTAGAAGTAAGATAGATAATAGAAGGGTCAATGGAAGTCATCTTAAAGAAATACTATAAATTGTCTCTTCACATAAATATAAACTTTGTTTTGGCGGGCCCATGTCGATCTCTGACATGAAGTAGACTCATCTTTCACTAATTTCCTTCGCTAACATAACAATGTAACTCTATTTCTTCTGCATTTCGACACTATTCCTCTTAGAAATAAATTCCTATTTTTTTTTTCACGAATTCTGCTGGTAGATTATTCATTAAGTCATTAAGATGATTTCATTTCATAGGAGATAGTCAATAGTAATGGTTGATACATTTCTTTATTAATATGGTTGTTATTTTCGTTTGAATATTTACAGATATGTGAAAAGAAATCGGTTCCCTTTGCTTGCCTTGGAGTCAAGTCAGTTAAAAACAAAATACCAGTATATATAGGCAAAGATACTGAAAATACTGTATGTATTCACGATTAAGGTTTGTTTGTTTTGCAGATACTTTAGTTACAGTGAAATAGATACTGACTAACTTAAGTCATTGAAATGTGTCTTTATTAAACATTATAAACATTATCAATTGTTTTTAATGTTTTCTTTAAACAATCTAATCAATTGCACCAGTTTTTTTATTACAACTGATGCACCCAAGACCCATATTCTAAAGAATTTAAATTGTTTTCTCTGCTTAAAGTGTGCAGAGGAAGGTTTCCCCAACAACAAGCCTTGTAAAAGGGTGTGCGGTAACCTCAACGTATCTTTTGTTTCCTGCACATGAAGTACAGGAATCATTACCAACCCCTTTCCTCCACCAGTTGAATGCGGAAATGAATGAATCAGGACAAAGAAAGAGGGTGGCATTCAGTTATGGTCGACATTGTGGAAATAAGTGAAACCTATTTTTGGATTATCCATAAAGGATGTTCTCGTATAGCAGTACATACTAAAACTTTCGCTACCGGTGTCATAATAAAGTTGTAGGTCTTTAGTGAAATGGAAGTTATTTACCAAGATTAAAGACCTATAATTTCAGGGAAGGATGTAATTTGATTGGGTGAACTAAGCTTACATTAAAAGCATAATGCTAAGTATAATCTCCATAGGAAGCATACTAATATATTTTTAAAAGAACTGATCTTGATCGTAGGTCTTTACTGATCGCGGATAACACAATCGGTTAAATCTGACTTAAAATTTTAAATGGTAGAAGTATAAGCTAAAAGAGTACAAACTTTGAACATGATTAGGTGATATAAAGCTTTGTGAAATCAACTTAAGCCCTTCATCCACTGAAACGCTATAGAAACAACTTGAGAAAGAATCTTGTGAGACTTACTTTGCAGATACAAATAGATCGGACAAATACATACTTCCGCTAAAGCTATGGCACTGCAATCCAGACTTGAAATGCACAAGGCCGTTTGAAAATTAATGCATGTGTCAGTTGCACCTTAAAAGCAACTTAAATAAACTGAATTATTTTACTTTTACGATTTGATTAATTAATATAATTTATAAAAAATCTTTGAAAAATCAATTATTCTATTAGGTGCAAGGTGCAAGGATTTGTTCATGGATTTTTTAATTTACCTCTAAATATTTGTTTTCATCTAGTGTTATCACAATTAATAAAGTTATACTTCGTTCACACATATCCTTGCAGATAGTACGTATAAACAGATAAATATAAAAGCAAAAGGCAAGCAAAGAACAGATAATATCTAATTAACTATATGCTACATAAACAAAAGATATATTATCAAATAAGATAAAAACATTTTTATATTATTATCAAAAATTAAAAACGGGATGTTACATTTTATCATAATGATATAGACAATAGACACAATTAGGAAAGGAAAAAAGGAACAGCACAAAAAGCCAAACTGTAGATATTGATCATTAATCTAAACGACTAATTAAAGGTAAAAACAAATAAAAATTAGTACTAATAAGCATTGCAATCAAAATTCAACGTTACAATTAATCTTACCTATTAATCCTAATACAATCTGTGTTTTCAAATCACTTCAGATCCTACATCAACAATAACTTGATTAACTATACTAATGCAAGGTTGTGTTTTTTTAGGTTAATCCTTCAAAAGAAAAAAAAAACATCATTTATTCCACTCATGACTAAGACCCAGAAAATAACAGTACAAGATAAAATAACAAGCTTAACTACAAGACATAAACCTAATTAAAGAAAAAAAAATAACAACAAACATTAAAAGAGCTTTCGCCGACACGATTTTCATCTTTGGAATTAACAACACGTAGATACATACAACTGCACATGATTAAATGCACAATGTTCATTTTTTTGTTTTCCCAAAAGCTATTCATTATTTTGTCTGCAGTCATTTGCATGATTGTCCTAATTTTTTTTCCCCTCTTCTTCTTCGAATCATTTTTTATTTTTAAATAATAGCTTACAAACGGATACTAAAAATAAAAGCGTTGATCTAACAATCATCTCACTGCTTATTATTAATAAAGTTCCTAATTAATGATTCTTAATGACAGGACAAGTGTAAATTTAAAACAAGAATTAGCATTACAGTTTACAATTTGAATTTTGTTTTTTTTGTTTTCGTGTTGTTAATTGAAGAGAGGGCAAAACTATAATTGCAGTTCATTATACATATATACATGTATGCCTTTATTATTGTAGAATTAAAA
The DNA here is from genome assembly GCA_951217055.1 of Gerris lacustris. Classification (NCBI taxonomy): domain Eukaryota; kingdom Metazoa; phylum Arthropoda; class Insecta; order Hemiptera; family Gerridae; genus Gerris; species Gerris lacustris. The sequence continues at coordinate 28,962,779 of OX578282.1, forward strand.
AAAGTAATAAACTACAATTGTATATTTGTTACACTTTAATTATTAAGAATAAGGCAAAGAGATAGAAAAAATGTTTTCTGTGTTTTGTGGGTTTTAAGCGCCTTTGTAAATTACCTATATCGTTGTAATTTTTTTGTATTTTTAATGAAATAATTATTTGAGAAGACGCGTGATGGTTAGAACTACTGGTCAAGAACAACAGAATCAATTACATTATGCAATTTATATATATATATATTTAATAGGACAATACTTATGGATGAAATCGACAAAATTAATCATAATCCTAAATTCAGAAACTGCTTGTAAAAACGGTTCCGACGATTAAAAGTGTGTCCATTTTAATACAAATGAAACCACCACCCGTTCGACAGCTGGTAACTCTTCCATAATCAGGTTAGCCATTTTTTGTGACATTCTTTGTGCTAAGTAGAACGGAGAGGACTGTGGATGAATCAATTGTTGGAACCTAGCAATCATGCCACATATTTGGGCTCTTGTTCACTAACACCGTAGTTCAACAACTTCTCAAACCAATGCACCGCCGGAGCGATTACAGTGTCATCAATATTGAACCATGCAAATCAAAGTGTCTAGTCGAGTGATTTATAGATGGCCAAGCGGAAGAGACCAATACCTTTACGATCACGGTGACTCTAAACCCTTTAATGTAATCTATCCTGAGAATATAGCTACGCCTATATGGCAATTACTGCGCATACAAATTTTTATTTTGATTAAAATCGAACCCGCCTTGCTTTTGATCTCTAGGCAGTAAAGATATTCAGTAAATCACAGGAGAGACATCCATTATTCAGGCAATAGATTATAATTTAAATCAAATTATAATTATTATTAACTAAGGGAAACAGACAGTGAAAAATACACTCCAGCGCCGGGATTTGAACCACGTGTCTCCTGTATTTCCAGTACAGATGCTCTTGCCAACTAAGCTACGCAGGAGAATGATTTTTCACTGCCGAAATCGATAACTAGTCCCGAATCCAAGCTTTCAATATTCATATACATTTAGACAGTCAATATTTATGACATTAGAACTAAACCGAGAATTAACGCTTATAATTATAAAGTACTCAATTAGTACCTGTACCTTGTACAATCAATTCGAAATTCAATTTTTAAGTTTTTGGTAGTTTTATACTACGGAAAGTTTAAATTTTAATTTAAATCAAATTATAATTATTATTAACCACGGGAAACAGACAGTGAAAAATAAACTTTCCGTGGTATAAAACTACCAAAAACTTAACAATAGATCATGTGAAAATAAATATATTTATTAAGTTAATCTGACTATGTTTTAATTTACTATGTTTGTTACTCACCCACTATTTATTAAACAAAGATTTCAAAATCAGCATACCTCAAAAAGAAAAACAAACAACGACCGACTTGCTTTTGATCTGTATAGGCTAAAGTTCGCTGGGCACTAACAATGAAGTTTCAATAATTTGGATAATACAACAAAATATTAATATTAATAATGATAAAATAATAAGAAGATAATGGATTGAGTCACGTTAAAAATCAATGTATGATGAAGTAAGTTGCTTATCATAATATACTATATTCTGGTCGTGAAAGTCTTTGATATATAGAGCTGAGCTAATAATAATTAGTTCATTCATCAGAGTTAATTAGTGTATATTAACTAACTTACTTACTCAGCGTTTTAACAGCCCCTGTATGGTCCATGCCTGGGCCAATGGCTTTCAACTCTATAAGTAATCGATGACGTAGGGTTAGTGTGTCGGTCCATCAGCTAAGGAGTGCCAACTGCTTTCCTATAAGAGCTACCAAGGTCCCAGTTAATCAGCTGAGGTAGGGTTAGTGTGTCGGTCCATCAGCTAAGGAGTGCCAACTGCTTTCCTATAAGAGCTACCAAGATCCCAGTTAATCACCTGAGGTAGGGTTAGTGTGTCGGTCCATCAGCTAAGGAGTGCCAACTGCTCTCCTGTAAGAGCTACCCAAGGTTCCAGTTAATCAGCTGAGGTAGGGTTAGTCTGTCGGTCCATCAGCTAAGGAGTGACAACTGCTCTCCTGTAAGAGCTACCAAGGTCCCAGTTAATCAGCTGAGGTAGGGTTAGTCTGTCGGTCCATCAGCTAAGGAGTGACAACTGCTCTCCTGTAGGAGCTACCAAGCCCAAGGTCCCAGTTAATCAGCCAAACCACAATTAGTCAATTTATTCGTAGCTAGATAATCATCCACCATCTTGATTCAAATAGGCGAATTTACAAAATATTTCCATGACATCTAAGGCTAAGAGGTAAGAAGAAACTACCAGAAAAATTTCATAATCATAGATTTAGTGGTTCCAGAGAAATCGTAATGAGAGTCAGTGAGTCTGCGGTATTTGAATTGCAGGCCTCGTTGACTTGGTTACCCACCTAAAAATTACTTTAATGTGTAATTACCCTCTTGTCTTGATAGTTAATTAGACTAAGTGATATTATCACCTATATATCCAGAAGTGTGATGTTCCTTTTTTTCTAAAGTTCTTTGGACAATATATGCCTTTGTTTTAATAGCTATTTCTATATTTAGACAAAAGAAATATTTCTAAATAGTACACAAATAAAGAGTGGCTAACCAAATTTTTGCCACATGTCACCTAATTTACTTTGTTACCAACATATGGGGTGAGTAAATTATTACCAGATTTTATACTTATAAATATCATTTGTATATTTTAATTAAAAAATATTTCTTAAAAAAAAGTTTAATGATCTTAGCTACAAAAATATTCTACACAAAATATAAATCACATTATTGATTATTTCTCTTTAATATTAATGATCTTTATAATTTAAAGGATGAATTAGAAGTTAAAAATTAAAAGAGAGAAAAATAAGAAAAAACAAATTAATGGAATAAATTACTTTGAAATATTAACTATCGAGAAGAATTAATGAATCCTAAATTAAAAGTCATTCTTCATTATGAAACAGACATTAAAAAAATCGGTTGTTAATTACAAAAAAAGATCTATAAATTAAGATTGAATTTTCCTAAGAGAAACAATTAATTACTTAAAAGTTAAATATAGATTAAACTTGACAATGGATTGCAATTAATCAATCAATAAATGTGTTTCTTTCGTTTCTTTATTAATAGTAGTTATTATGCATGTATTACAATAATGTATGTTATAAATAAAAAAAAATTACGGATTTTTATAAATTTATTATGAGAAATTAATCAAGGTAGCAAAATATTCAATAGTAGTGGTAGGTCCTAGTACCTACTTCGTCCTACCTTGACAGGTAGGACGAACCACTTGTCTAAATCTAGAAATTAGGCCTTATGGAGACCCTTTTTACTAACCCTGTGGTAGGGAGTTCCAGGCACTTAACACATCATACCTCTGTACAATGTACAGCCAAAGCGAGTATGGTGCGATCATTACTTAGTGAGCCATGTATACTCTTCAAAATTTGCTAAATTTAAAAAAGAAAGGAACAAATTAAATAATAGACAATTATGGGTTGTAAAAGCATAACATCATTAAAGTATACACAATCACAATAGGACGCGAGGAAGCTATACGCTACGTTAAATGGCAGACTATTTTGTTCCATATTCCAGGATCAAGAAACACTTCCAGATCAGGGATTCTTTATCTATGATTATAACAATAAAAAAATAAACAAAAAGCAAGGAAAAAGAAGAAGGAATTGTTAACCAAGAACCAAGTAAATGATTTGACACGCAGTTTGTGCGTACAGTTTCAATCAGAATTGTATAGTTTGTAAGCACCAATTGCAAACAAGTATTTTGGTAAACTATCTGACTCCAGATAGTAAACTGACTGGATGCACTGCGTATGAAGTGAATCCAGTTGCCTATTTCCATTTCCCCCACTCCACTTTAACTGTATACTGTTGAATGCTCGCTCCTGTTTTCCAAATCAAAATTGAAATCGAAATGAGCTTGCAATTTGGCTGTACCTATTAAGTTGACAACGAAAAATAAAACAGCTAGGAAGGTAAAATGAAAGACTTAAAAAATCTTCATCCACAACCAAATCTTACGAAATAAGCTCTAAGAAAAGTCAGTGCAATAATGTATTAGCCGTAACTAATTACGATGGTTTTGACACAAAATTGTATTTATTTTATTTTAAGCATTATCTTTTATTTAATAATAGTCCAGAAAATAGCGTGCAAAAAATTGTCTAACTAATATCAAGCTAGAATTGTGTGCACAAGTTGTGTAAGTTAAGTTGATTATTGGCCACTTTGATTTGGTGTAATATTTGAATAACTAACCTAACAAGAGACAAACTAACATCAACTTGATTTTCGGTCTACTAACTAATTTTGTACTCAGGATCATCAAAATCATATTGTTCACCATAATTGGTGCGGGACATGGTCGCTCTCCACAGGTTTGTTTTTCTAAATTGCCTATTGTCAAGCTATGTCCCGCAGACAAACTTAGCCGACCATCTACTCTTAAAAAGGCTACAAAAGATTAACTTATACACAAAATTTTAGCTTGATGTTAGTCAGGTACTTTTCTGCACGCTATTTCCTGGGTCTGGGCCATAACTTCTACAACGTTCGGCGGCAGTGTCAGCGTTTGATCTGTTTTTCTTTACACTACATGATCAAGTTAGTCAGGTTTCGAGGAACTTAGAACTATATATCGACTTTAATTGGTCAACATCAGTGGATCTATTTATTTTATTGCTACCAACTTTAGTGGAGTGCCTTTCGTGTTCTTGTTTATTTAAAAAAATAAATCTTTTAAATAACTCCGTTACAAATTGGTTAATGTAATATAGACAGCTGTCAGTGCTTGAGAGGTTTTGATATTATTATTTGTTGACATGTTTGTTTTGTTCTTAAAATATAATCTTATTAACATTATATCCGTTATAATTATTCTACGTGGTGTCAGATTCGGACTACACGAAGGTGGAAAACGCCATTAATTATTTGTTTCGGGATTTAGTGTTAAGTTTTCCTACATAAGGTGAAAACTCGGTGATGTCTTCTAAAAAAGGTAGAAGGAGGAATAGAAGTCATCTTATCATTAAACATTAAAAAAAAAAAAAAAAAAAAAAAAAGCATGTAATATAGACAGCTGTCAGTGCTTGAGAGGTTTTGATATTATTATTTGTTGACATGTTTGTTTTGTTCTTAAAATATAATCTTATTAACATTATATCCGTTATAATTATTCTACAGTTAAAGATTACAAAAAGTTTGGAATTTTTAGAATATGAAATATTGAACAAAAATAAAAAAAACTTGATGAAGAAGGGGAGGAAAAAATCAAATTAAACTTTAATCTTTGTATCTTAAGAGATAATTTGGAGTTCCTCCAGATATATAATTTTTTTTAAACGAAAAGTATAATTTATAAATTGATTTTTGTATTTTTCTAAATTCCGTTTTGTAACCTTTAAACATAAATTCTTTTACCACAAAAAGAAACCGTTTCTAAAAAGAAGGGAATAAAAAAAAGCCATGAAAAATTGGAATTGATAAACTTGTTATTTTTAAAAGGAAATTATCGATAATTGGTTTTGATTTTAAATTATAGCTTTTTTGTAACCTTTTTTTTTTATTAATCACTTAGTAATTTTGAATAAATTAAAATGCAAAAAATAAGCGTGGCGCTTCTTAAAATAATAAAAAATGGTTGATATAATGACAAAATAACTTTATTTTTTTCTTCAAGATGAAAATACATAACTTTCTATTTCCAAGGTTGATTTCACGTGATAATTAATGCAGTAATTTATTAAATTATATAAAATTAATTAATTACACTTCAAAACTGAATTATTTATTTATTTTTCAAATAGTTTAAAGCTAAGTTAAAACAACAATATATTGTTATTATTTTAATTTAATTATTTATGTTACATATGATTTTGTACGTCAATGGTCTGAAACTCCGGCTTAATAATAAACAAAAAAAAAAATGAAAAATGTTTTCAAACTAATTTTGTTTTAAGCATTATCTCTTGTAAAACTTATTAATTTCAGAGGTGTTCTAGTTTTAAGACACTAGTGTTGTAGTTCCCTACAGTAGCTCTCTATAAGGCAAGACTTAACCAAAATATCATTCTGCTACCGCATTCTATCACTTTATCATTAAATAAAAATTCTCATCACAGATGAGTTTGAGTTTTAAGAATAGTTGGAATATTAGAGAGAGCCAAATCTTCAAAATAAGGTAGATTTTCTAGTAAATCGTGTACATGTATCTTAATTTATCCATTGTATCTTACTTTTCCCATACTAAAAGACGCATTTGTAAACAGTTGCTTTTAGGTTTCTGTACAAAGTACAAAAAGAAACCTTATATAACGGCTCTGTCTGTCTGTCTGTCTGTCCGTTGCTTGTTTCAATTCATAAACTACTATAGCTAGAAACATGAAATTTGGCACACAGGTGCATCTTGGCATTTAAGACAACTGGACACATTTTTAATTTTTCACACATAATATTTTCAAGATGGCGGCCAATATGGCGGGTGACAAAAAAAAAGTTTTTAGTCACCATGACATGTTATATATCAATTGAAAGGTCTTGAAATGCAGAAAAAGAATATGCAACTATTAAAATTCACATAATATTTTCAAGATGGCGGCCAATATGGCGGGTAACTAAAAAAAGTTTTTAGTAACTATGACATGTTATACATCAACTTAAAGGTCTTGAAGTGTAGAAAAAGAATATGCAATTATTAAAATTTTCAAGATGGCGGCCAATTTGGCGGGTGACTAACGTTGTTTTAGTTACCATATCATGTTATACATCAATTTAAAAGTCTTTAAGAGTAGAAAAAGAATATTACTATTAAAATTAGTGTAATTATATTACACTTAAAAATTTTAACTTTAATGTACAGAAACCGGCGATTATCGCCCCACGTACTTACTTGTTTATAATAAAAGATTGCTTCTTTTTTGTCAATATACAATATCTTGAGCAAAGCTTTTTCATAAACAATTCTTCTTACAAAAAAGTCGCCCACAAAGTGACCGGTTCATTCAATACTTATAGATATGTATTAAAATGTTTTAACTATTTCTGGTTGCTGATATTGTACAACCAGTCAAGAGAAAGATAAAAAAAAAAAAAAAAAAAATCCCAAAATGATCTTGGCGCTATTGAAATAATTATTGGAGATTTTTGCTTTAGATTTTACCGAAGGAATTTTTTATTTTTAATTTTGACGAATCTAATCGCCTGAATTCCAAGTCAGAAACCCGTTTCAGGGAACATTTTTGATCCCATGTTGGTCTATCGTTCAACATTTTTGTGAACCAACATTTCTTAAAAAATACTCGTCCAATTTAAATGAAATTTGGACAGTTGGTGTTGGTCCAATATAAGTTTCAATTTTTAGTGCTAATTAGTTTTTCTTCCACATGTACACAAACATACCTTAATACCTAAATTTACACCTATTTCTTTAAAAGTACTCATTAATTTTTTCAGAAATTTGGATGGAATGATGAACGTATCCCACAGATGGTTTCATATTAATTTTAACCTTATTTTATTTTAATTAAAATTAAGAATTAAGTGTTTTTTTTTTATAATATAAATAATTATTTCATCTATTTTTAAAATTTCTAATATAGATATAATTTTAAAATCAAAAAGAAATCTTTATTTATCGTACACATACGAGATTTTTTTTTTTTTTTTTTTTTTTGTTCTTGGTGAAACAAGGGCAATACAATAAATATACTTTTAAGAAACAGAAACAAAGAGGAAAGAGATATATATATATATTTGAGACTTAAGAAGGAATAAAAATGAGTGAGAAGTGAATAAGAATGATGAGGCAACTGTCAGAGATATAAGAGTGATGATATCATGTCACACTGTCAACGTAGACAAATTATCCTGAGTGCCTTTAAGTCTTTAGATATAGTGACATAGAAACAAGGGCAAATGGTGAGATAAAACTCCGAGTTCCATATCTAGCTTGCACTCACTAGGAAACCTTAACCGATCTCAACTCAACTCGCATGTCTTGAGATTGAGTTGCCTAGGTAATCAACTAGACGGTCACATGTTCAACTGATAATATCATCTATATTGCACTGACTATCTTACACAATGTCTCATATGAATCATAATGATTGATATATCATTCTACACGGTTTAATACGAATTGCTAAAGGATAATATCAAAGTTTTAATTTTTGTCTTTTCATTTTATAACTATATATATATATATATATATATATATATATATATATATATATATATATATATATATATATATATATATATATATATATATATATATATATATATATATATATATATATATATATATATATATATATATATATATATATATATATATATATATATATATATATATATATATATATATATATATATATATATATATATATATATATATATATATTTTTTTTTACTTTTCTTCTTTTAACGAGTTTTTAATAGTCTGCCAATTAGTGTGGCACATAGCTTTCTCGCGTCCTATTTTGTATACTTTAATGATTTTAAACTATTACAACTTATTATTATCAATATTATTTATCCCCCCCCCCCCCCCCCCCGTTTTTAATCTGTCAATGTATTTTATTTAATTTTCCCCCCGTTTTTTAAAAATCTGTGTGTTTTCTTTTTTATTTTTTACATAAGTTTAAGTATTAATTAAGCAAAATTTAAAGAGCGCAGACGGTTGAAATTAATCTGGGGCTAGCTGCTGGCTACTTTAGACAAACCATACAATTTTCATAAACATAGATGATTACTTTGAAGATATTTGTGTAAATAAATGTATGTTTTTGCGCATGTGAAAGAGAAACAAAATATGAGCAGAAGGTTGAAACTTATATTAATATGTTGAAACTATAACTACTAACAATGGGCTTATTATGACCAACAATTCAAACCAGTAGTTATTAATATAAATATGTTGATTAACAAAAATTGAGTAACAGACAGACACGGAAAAAATGGACCCTGATGTCTAAAACGGATTTCTGTCTTGGAATTTTTAAAATGGCATAACAAAATGCTCGTTCTTTAAATGGATCACATAACGTCCGTTACCTTCGGTAAGCACGGAAGCAAAAATATTTTTGGTTGGTTGGAATGTTCTTTTTTTTAAAAAAATGTATTTTTAAGGGTCTGTGGGCAAAACCGAGGACCTCTGTACCAGTGGCGTATCCAGGGAGGGGCACAGGGGGCACATGCCCTGTTGGGGGGGGGGACTGCTTTCTTAAATATTTAGTTCCCTTTTCTTGTTACCACTACGAATACCCCCCCCCCCCCCCCCCCCCAATCTAAACTGACTTAGAATGTGCCCCCTTAGTCGCTGGATACGCCACTGCTCTGTACTGTCCTGCGTTTGTCTGTTTGTATGTCTGGGTGGTCCTTAATGCACCTATATCTCTGAAAGTAGGTACCCCAATTCGAGAAATTAATTGAAGCTCTTAATTTGGTAGTACCATAAATATTGTTAAGAAAAAATATATTTCTCCAAATAATAATTGAAATGGTTGGTTTTTGAAATGGTTTTATAAATGTCAATGTACTGAACAAAATAACTTTATTACGAGAAAAAAAAGTCCGAGATATTGGCGTACAAAAATGGAAAGTTTTTGGACTGATGTATGTCTGTAGAAGGCTATCTACAAAAGTTATCGACGTCTGCCTGTAGAAAAAAAAAATGCAGAAGATGACAATTTTATTAAATGAATGTTCTAAAAATAAAATGTGCAGTCATGCACCATGACTTAATGAGCGAATTTTCAAAGAAGTCTGCGTATTATTGGCTTATAATAATATAGGAAAATTTTGGTTTAGAATTTGCATGGGTAAAAAAAATTGGTACACAGGGGTACGGGGTACAAAAGTCAAAATAGTATTTACCCTTCAAGATGCATGTCGTTAGAAAGCTCTTTAAGAGTACAGTAATTGTTGCTATGTACACTTTTATCATATTTTCATATAAAAGGGGGGTAAAATGGAAATAACACTATTGTCAAAATTTGACCCCTAAATGAACTCCGAAAATTCGGCCAACGAACTCATCCTTTCTTTTGATATTATTGACATTTTAAAATTTGTTTGAAATTTTTAAGTGCATCCTAAGTTGAGATATCGTCTGGAGTGACACATATACGGGTGACTGGCGTTATATGTGAAAAAATGAAGTGGGTTGTTCTAGGCCTCAGGGGCTACAAAAAACACTATATAAATGGGTCAAATTTTAACCGTTCTCCCATAATTTCAAATTTTATGATTTTTTTAAGATCGCATGCCTTTGCTCATAAAAACACGAAAAAAGAAAAAAAAAGAAACATATTGTTGTTTAAATATAGGTGAGTATACTAAACCAGTCTTGCTTTTTTAAAAATGTTTTTAATTATTTTCACCTGTAAGTCAAAAATAGCAATAATAAACTTTCTCATATAAAGAGAAAGTAAGTTCTCATTTTTTTTACTTTCTCATATAAAGAGAAAGTATTGTGATGGCGCGAAAATTCGATTTTGAGATTTTGATGGATTTACACGTTTTGAGGTCCCCTGAGTCCAAAAAAGTGGTTTTTAAAAAATGTCTGTCTGTCGTCTGTCGTCTGTCGTCTGTCGTCTGTCTGTCGTCTGTCTGTCGTCTGTGCAGACGCCTGGAGCCCAAACTACTGGGCCGATTTTGACGAAATTTGGCATACATGTTCAGAAAAATCATACCCCGAGGCGAAATCGAGAAATAAATTTTAGCTCTAAATTTGGGGGCACTACCCCCCAAAAACTCTGAAAAAACATGAAAAAAAATTATTTCTCGAAAACGGTTCCGACGATTTTGATTAAAAAATTCTAAAATGTAGTCCATTTGAATACAAATCCAATGATATAAGCCGTTTTCCCGGGAAAAATCTAGTTCCTGAGATATTAGCTTAAAACGCGGACGGAGAGAGCCCGGGTTCGATTCCCCGACCAGGAGAAGTTATTTTTATGATAAATTTTGATGAAATGTTCAATAATATTTAAATGTACATTTGAAAACTAATAAATGGAAACACTGGGCTAAGTAATTATAAACTCATATATGAGAAAGTTTGTCTGAGTTGTCTCGGACCGATTTTTTACTTTCAGCGAAGTTTACTAAACATTCCGCCCTATGAATAGGTAATGATATTTATATTGATTGAAACGTTAGTAAATGAGGAAGTTTTTCCTGAAGTCCGAACTCTAAGTTATGGAACCACAAAGAAAAAAGATTTTTTTTATTTTTCTTAAAAATAATATTTGTGTACATGTTTTGGTCATGTAATTCGAGAGAATGATAATTAAAATTACACTTTTCTGATAGGAAATTTTGTCAGCTTTACAACGAAACTAAAAATTTTGTTCTAGCTTTTATACATTTGGAGGAATTAGTGTTTTTATGAGCAAAGGCATGCGATCTTAAAAAAATCATAAAATTTGAACTTATGGGAGAACGGTTTATATTTGACCCATGGTTTATATAGTGTTTTTTGTAGCCCCTGAGGCCTAGAACAACCCACTTCATTTTTTCACATATAACGCCAGTCACCCTGTATACATACATATATATACATACATACATAAAAAAAAGTGTTAAATTTTAGGAATCGATTCAGAATGGTCTAAAACGGATTTCCATGGAAAAATTTTTCAAAAATTCGCATTACTAAAATTTTGAAGCCATTGCAATAGCGTAATTTTCTTTGAAAATTCGCTATAAATAGAAATGAGATTGCCAGTAAATTGTCATCCTCTGCAATTTTATTTTCTACAGACAGATTTGAGTGTGGTTGTCCCACCCTATAATATTTGTGCGGAACCAAAAACTTTTACTGGAAAATAAATTTAATAAAAATAGAGCGGACATTGAAAAATCGAGTCGGTAACTCAATGTCTTCCTGAAATAATCAAGTTGTACACAAAAATGAAGAGTAGGGATTATCAAAGTAAAATCTACCCGCAGGATAGCCAATATGAAAGGAAAAAATAATATGGAAAATATTAATAAAAATTCTGAGTTTCAAAAAGACCGACAAATGAAAATTTTCATTTGTTACATTTCTATTTTCTCACTTCCATATAAAATTTCATCACGAAAATTTTTTATCAGAAACAAATAAGTGCAAAAACGAATTTGTGTTAAAGGTTTTTTTCTATTGATAAATGCACCACTTATATTTTATGTATATATAAATATAATTTTTTTAGAAAAAAAATGGGGAGGAATAGGACAGCATTGACAAAAAAGTGGTTTTTTAAAAGGTTCTTGTACAAAGGGGTATGAGGGCATTTGGCAGACGTGAATTTTATTTTGACGTAATTTGATTTGAACGAATTGAATTGGCATGGAGAAGTAGAGGGGAGACAATGATTGTATGAAAAAAAAATCATATTTTTGACGAATGATATTGCATTTGCATTGAGATAGTATGTGTCATAATATGGAGAAAAAAATAAATATGAAAGGGGTGCCAATACATATTCAGAAGAATAAAAAAAAAAGTTATATCTGGTTTGGTTTAGTATTTTTTTTACCAGTTGCCACCCCTTACATTTGAAACATTATTTTTCCACCCCTTTCTCAAGCCTGTCAATTTTTTAAAGCCTCTCCAAAAAAAGGATTTTTTAGAATTGAATTGAGGGAAAAAAAGGCGGGGATTTTCTGTAAATTACAATTTTTTACGAGGGAAAAAGATATAACCTCAAAAAAATAAATTTATTGGTTTTAAGACAAGTTAATGATTCGTAAAGAGGGGACCAAAAAAAATTAAATTATGAGCATCGCAAATTACTTCTTCTTTTTTTTGTGTACAATTGAATTTATTCGATGTCTTTTCGGTGAAAATGTATTGCTTTCATTTCGTTTGTACAGGATTTGTTTTTGTGAAAAATTAATGTACAATATTTTTACATAAAGAGTTCTCTTTTTTAAAAAAAAAAATGTGATGATACACAAGAGAATGGCAATAGCAAGGAGGTTATTTTAAACGACTAATAAATCATGGAAAACAATAATAGATAAAAAAAATAAATAAATAAAAAGAGAAAATATATCCGGAGAACACAATAGGATGGATATGGTCAATGGTCTAATAAACCATAGTGGTGTAACAAGCAATAACTCAGTCCTACAAACTGCGTCCAATACTTTAGGAATATAAATGCATCGTACTGTAACCTCCGACATATAATCTCATCTAGACAATAACCTGATACGCTATTGGTTTTTTTTTATTTTTTATTGCCTCTTTTTCTTTTTTAACAATCGGTACTTCCGACAATTCCTGACATAGGAAATATAAATGGATTGTAAATCTATCAATGTAAAAACCGAGTTAAGTTGTAAATATCATTATTTTTCTTTTTGTTATCTTTTAAAAGCAGTAGTTGAGAATTCTTGATGCAGTTGTTTTAAGTATATGGTTGTGTTGAATTGTGAGATTATGATGATATTGTTATCAGTTAGGCTGTAATGTATGTAAACTGTAAGATAAAGGTGTTTTAATGTTTCCTTTGAAAAGATTAATGAATTTTCCTGTATGAAGTTTTTTTCTGCGTTCTACTTTTTAACTTATGTATTGAAACTACAAACATAGTTTAGGATCACCGCAACAATGGATGGAGGACTGATTTCTTTTTTTAAAAAAAAGAAACTTCGAGGAAAGTCATTCGATATTACTTTCTTTCTCACCAGTACATTCTTTCTCTTAAAATATGTATTAATTTTCTTGATTTTGTTTACAGTTTGTTCAGTTTCTTGAAAAATTAAAACAAAGCCAAATGATATTTATGTTATTTCAAAATGTGGTACAGAATTGAAAAAAAAGTTTAAATATAATGATAAATTATAATTTTATGAAAATAAAATAAATGACTATTCAAGCAATAAGCTAATACAAGAAATTTACAAAGTTTAGCATCGGGACTATTAATTAATATTTCTTATATATTAACACCTTATTATAAAATAACTTTTACAAAATTAAAAAAACCAGTGTTTATAAAAAGAAAAATAATGAAAATTATCATTCGTCAAAACTGTATTGTATCCTTATTTTGCGCGAATTTCAACTGTATTTATAAATTTTTCACTTTGAACGTGATCAATGGAAAAATTGTTCAATTACCTGTGTAATTCTTTTTATCTCCAGAGGGGAGAAAAAGTGAAGTTTTCTCCCTAGTTTACAGGAAGGAAAGTTACTCATTTCACTATTTCACCCTGTAAGGAACTCTCATGATTCCCTCCAGTGTTACCCTAGATAAAGCACAAGTAAGTAAGGGTAGTGTTAAATACTCATTTATTAACTTTAGTTTAATATCTAAATCTACAATGATAATGTCATCTTCACAATTTAACCTCCACAAAAATATGTATGGTTATTTATCAGTAAAACCAGAGATAAAGTAAAACAAACAAATAGAAAATAATAATAATATCTAAATGTAGATAAACTAATGCATATGAGTAAATCAGTTGGCAATACTGTTCAATATATGACAGCTACCAGCTGATTCTCCCATCTAATTTAAGTGTTGAATTTCAAATAATCACAATATATAATTCAATTTTAACGTGATTAAACTTATTTAGTGAATTGTTAATAATAAATTTAACTATTTTTTTGTATAAAATAAATACAAAATATTTCCTTTTGTTTAATAAAATAATTTCTAATTAAAATAAAATATGGTGATAACTATTTGTTGATGTAAGCTTATTGCTTATTTTTAGAAAACAAACTAAAGTACTACATTTTCTATGACATTGAAACCAAGGGTAGTTTTCTCTTGGTAATGTTAAAGTATTTATGCTGACCATACTGTACACAAAATCAAGAATCATTATCATAAGTAGTGGTTTAAGAACAAGCAGGAGTTGTCATAAAGAATTACTTTTTTAGAATTCCAAAAAACAAAGAAGTTTTCCTCTTGGGAAACTCTGCATAATATGGTTATATTAGACAGTGGCTTAAATATTTGAATGATTAAATTACGGAACTGTTATTGTTTTGTGCCATTTAAGTTTAAGAAATAGGAGATATTTATAACCACAAAAAAAAAACGAATTTAACTTAAAAACATTTAACTGGCGTTTAAGGATAATTTGATGATAACTTTCTTTATATTATAGTATTTGCGTTAGACAAGATTAATCGTAAAAACTGTAATCATAGCCCTACAAAATTTATATTACAGCTTCTTAAAAATAACAAACTGATTAATTAAAGTAATTGCTTATTGTAGTTATTTATCATAAATATAGATTTTTCATTTCCCAAGAAAGCTAGGCTAAAAGATATTATGTGATGTCGTCTGTTATTATCTAAGATTATTCCGTTTAGAATACTTGTTTGTCTTGAACAGTTGATTATTTATTACAGAAGTACGTAGACTTTGTATTATTGCGATTCAACTGTTGTTGATAAAGATAGATATTTTTCTCTCCGGCAATATAGCCGCTCCAGTGCTCTCCAGAGTTACAGCCCTGTGGTGAGCATAATTTTCAGAACATTAAAGCAATGAAAACGAAACGACATTACGAGCAGTTAAATTAGTTTTAGGGTCGGACCTTATATAGTTAGTAATGCCATCTATATAAATTTCCACTAGATTGAGTTTAAAGGCCCTCTTATCCTTATGTGCCGAGTAATACACTTTAACAACGGGGGTTTTACTGAGCGTTATGGTGTTTGCGCTTAGTGGTCCGCAGATGTATTACCGTGTCGTTAACGTCCGATCAATTTCCTGGTTAGCAGGGGGCACCACTAGGAAGGAACCGAGATACAGCGTTTCTAGGATACTCCGAGTCCACTTCATCATACCGTATCTCATCCTGGGACCGTCGCCCTACGTGGTCCGGTATAAAGGACGTAATGTTTTATACAGAACGTACTCTCGGGAGGGAGTGAAGAGGCCTGGCCGAGGCACTGCCAAAGTGGTAGCAGGAGAAACACCATAAAAGAAGAAATATAGACGTGTTATAGGTCTGGGGGAGGTCGTCCGGAGGGCGACTATAATGGCTCGCGCGATAAATCAGGGAGAGGAGAGGCACAAACTCCGCCGGAGAGACAAACGTTCAATTGGAGCCTTTTCTAGAGCCGAGGTAATGAAAAGTCCTCCCGGGGTGGAAATCAATAGCACAAACCCGCAATAAAATTCCCTTCCAACAGCTGCCCCTTTCCTAGAACCCGCCGTCTCCGTCCACTTAAACTGGATATAATGCTCAGGGAGAAGCGAGCCGTCCACTATAAAGCTCTCCCCACACCAGTTCCCTACAACATTAGGACCGAGCTTACAACACACTCTGTCGTCTGCTGTCTGCCTCATACATGCCACCAACGACAAACTGCTTGCTCCTTCCTTGCTTCCTTGCCTCATCTCGTAACCTTCTCCTCCTACAGAACAAACAACTCAAAACACAACAACTGGACACAATCTTAATATCTTTCCTCGGAAACACATCCAATATCTCCTTTAACATTTTACCACCGCTCTCATAGTCGGCCTTGTCAAATCATTCCCTTCTGAAAAGATAAAACCAAATACTTCCCCTCAAGACATATTTTTATAGCCCACACGTAAATAAAAGGAGTTTGAGCGGAAATCTAGATACTTCTTACAAACTTTTATGGGCATATTTCGAAGCAAGACACTGTCAAAGCAAAAATACCGCTGATTCTCGTGATATACTCCGGCACATAAAACTCTGAGATGAAAGTAGGAAGAGAGCCAAGCTCTTTATTAAAGTTAAACGAATTAAGACGTTTCCATCTTTATCCGAGGCTCTACTTCCCTATCGTCTGCTAGTTTAAACATCTCCTAGATGTTGTTTATTAGCTCTACCATAGGCCATGGACCTAAATCAACAGCAACAAACAAAAAAAACCTTACGACTTTTGCATCGAAGCTATAAATTTAACCCCACGTGCAAAATCATAAAAAGCGAAGCCAGCATTTAACCAACGATCTTAAAATAAATTACGGCCCCTGAAGCGAAATATTTAGCGAAAAAGAGACGTCGTCGGGTTTAAACCGATGAGTGAATTCACGATTCTTCTTTCACGCCACAACTTTTCATTCACTACAAAACTCAATATTGAATATAGGCATTGTTCTATTTTTGAAGAAAATACAGTTTAAAAAGAACTAAGCAGAATTAGGTGAGGTTCAGCTAATGTACTGCTACAATATTTTAGTTTGACAACCTATAGAATGCACTAGTTAGTAGTTAGCATAACCTGACAGTAAAATGTTTGTAAAATGTGATTAAGATTTGAGGCTTTAATTTAAAGCTAAATAATGAAGTAAGCCATTCAGGGCACGTCACGTCGTACAAGTGAATGACAGATAATTATTATTAAACCATTCATACCTCAATATCCTGTTTTCCCAATAAATGGTTTATAAAATAAAGTTAATTATCTTAAGTTTTTCGTGTCTTAATATGTAATTTAATGGAAGAGGCGTTGAATGATGAGAATAGCATTTAAATATTTACATGAGTTATTCAGTTTTGAGGAATGACTAATTATGGGTTGCACACGAATGTGTCTACAGGCAGATCTAAGAGAAGCTTTTCTAATATTATTACATATTAATTAATATTTAACTACGTGGAACATAAATTGTTAGCGTGTTGGTGGATTTCCATATATGATAGATGGCTATTAAACGTTAACAATTATACAGAGCGGCGAGTCGGACTTTATTCAAATTTGACTAGTTAATTACTCCGGTTGTCGTAAATATTTAAAACCACTCCTTAAATCGTCTAAAGGATTCAAACAGAGGAGTAGTTAAATTAATTAGCGTAGTTTATAGCCCGGTATAATCTGTTCGGTAAGAGAAAGAAATTGATTGCCCGAGGCGGGGAGTTGTCTCGCAGTTACAGTCCCATATGGCGAGATTAATGTGTAATTGCATAATTATTCCGCCGCAGTAAAAATAAATTACGGGCGGGGTAGATAACCCGAGTGGAGAATCGCGATGTCTTTATATAGAAAGTCATTATTTGTGAGCCGGTTTCAAGTCGGTAGCCGTTAGAGAATAAGTTTTGACTTTTATGGCTCATCGGGACCTGTGCGATTACAACAAGTCGTCCTTCAGGGATTAACCGGGCCCCGTTCTTTACTCGTGAAAGGATGATGGAGAAGCTCGTCGGGTCTGGGGTGCGCGCCACTCTGTTATTTAGGTGGCATTATTACCGGGAGAACGGGGCCAAACACCGGGGCGATATTTCATGCCTCGGGCTCTCGGCTCTTGAACGGGCTCGTTAATGTGTCTAGGGGAGTCCCGTGCAGTGCATTCGCAGGGAATTTACAGCGCACTATAACCCGTCATAACTTCCAACTACCGAGCGGAATAAAAACCAAGAGAATAAGGAAAGCAACGGATGAAAAACACCTCCTTAAAAAAAGAATAAGGAAAGAAAGAAGATTATTACTCGGAGGGTTATGATTTCGTGTTACATTACAGTATCCCGGGTAGGACATTACTGCAGACACGGTGTTTCTTTACTCGGTGTTGGATGTCCACCGACAGGAAGGAGGAGTTTTGACACCGGTGAGACCGGGGCCCGGCCCGGGCACCAGGTCGAGCGTGAGAACGCTCCCTAATCGAAGCCTTTAGTCGCTCCACCGAACCAACACCGAGGTTTTTTCCCGACACCCGAACAGGTTCAAACCAACGACGCCGTACTTCCCTCCCGTTCGGAAGCCTAATCGAAACCTTAAATCCCGGTCCTTCTTTTCCCTCCTTCCCTTACTCCCTTATACCTCCGGTGTCTGTTTACTCCTTTAAGGTCCTGTTCTTGTAGCTGTTTTTTTAACTTCCTGAGAGGCTAAACGATATTTCACGAGGCCCATTAGACACAATTAGTGTGGAGCCGTAAAGTTAATGAAGAAGCAAACCGCAAGCACTGGTACCGCTTCCATTCACGCCACCCTCCATTCATCTTCTTCTCGTTGTAAAGCCCCGAGTCCCCGGCCCCCTTCCCCCGCAGTTTAATTTACTTTTCTCGTCTGACTCTACGACCCTTCACCTCACCAGCCCATTCAACAGCTGCAACTTTTTAAACCTTCACTTATTCATTTGGTGTTACCTTCTTTTTACGTAGTCTGGTTTTTATCAAGGCTTTCAGCATTAATACGAAGCTGTCACCTTCTCATTGAAAACAAATGTTCAAATAAAAGCCTCGTTTAAAGTGAATAGAAAACATAATCACTTACTTAACAAAACCGGCATGTCGAAAACATTTGCTTTTAGCAAGGCATCCTAACTAAAATTGATTTTAAGCTCGACTATTCCTAACTAAAATCATGACAGATAATAATTAAAGTTGATTAATGATACGTCGTGGAATTACATTGATGAAGAACAATCTGCTTACGTATGGCAAAAATAAAGTGCTCGATTTATTTACTGGACGCAATTAATCCACAAAGAACTAATGGGCTCGAATTGAAAATAATAAATTTGAAACTGGACGTGTACTATTTATCAGGGAAAAATAATAACTTACCGGTACACAACAAAAATGGAGACTCAAAAATCATAAATCCATGCGAAAAACTTCCCCTTTACGTAGCCGATTTAAGTGCGATATCGAGGTTTTTGGCGCATAACACGAGGATGAAGAACACCGTTAAAAAAAATTGCTTTTAATTTATGGTGAGGGTTAAAATCACCCCAGGGTGGACAGTAGTCGTTCGTTTTACAAATGGGACGTGTCGGGACGTGGCGGGGGCAGTTCTGCGGAACTGCCCCGTTTTTGAAAAACGGTTAGCTGATGGAAAGGTCGTATATCTTCTGGGTGGGGAGTAGGAGTTTTATATAAAAGAACGGGGTGTGTAACTCACGAGATGTCGGACCGCCCGAGCACAGATACACGTCCGGCCCGACAAAAACATGATTTGTCGTCGGGGAGGTTTTCGTGTCTCGATTCAGTTCGGATCGTCGATTGCCCTTTATTTTTCCCCGAGACCGGTTGAAAAAGAATGACATCGGTGGCCGCAATTGATAGGATTCCTCCCAATGGTCGTGCTTTATAGAGGCGTTCCGAGTGATCTCTAGCACGACGGATCCTCCGGACACCCCGAAAATTTTCGCTCACAACTCACACCCTTTGCCCCATCCTATTGGATCGGAAACGAAGAGAATGACGGGCTTAGTTTTTTTTTCTTTTTTGAACGGTTAGAAACGGTCGGAAAAACCCTGCTTCTAGTTCCCCATCTCCGTCGAGACGGGAGTGACGGGTGAAAAACGAGGCCCCCCCCCCCCCCCTTAACCTACAGCTCCAGATAAATCCCGGATCCACTAACACTGTCCAGAAAATCCCTTGCCTTCACTAAACAAATGGCCCGCACCCCGTCTTTTCCCTTAATTTCGTCAGCATCTCCCAAGACCCTATCAAGATAGCCTTCCCCTTGATAAAAGCAAACATGCAGCAATCTGATTACCCTTTTGGATTACACTTCATTCGTTATGTTGTCACCCAAACCTTTAGAGCTTTACAGATTTACCAGAAATCAATGTTTGAATGTCAGCCCCGCTAGAGAAGGAGGTTTTAGATCTCATGAATCGTAAGTACTTTAACGCAATTGAATTTTCTTACTTTTGCTTAATTTTGATGAGGTTAACCTTTATAGGAAATAATGTGAGTTGAGCTATTTTTTTTCATTACATTACGCATTACGCAGTCACAAATGAAAATGTGAACGATTCCATACATTTTATACTTTCTAATTTTTTTTTACATTTTCATTAAGCTTATTATAGAAGATGCATTTTTACTACGTTTTTATTAGCTTGCATTCTTGTTTGTTTGTTTGTTTGTCCGGTACAAATCTGGCAATCGATTTCTAACTAACTTCCCGAATAGCTAGACATATGAAACTTTTAGCATAGCTCAGAACACGATGACAATGCATTATTTTAATACTTTTAGCCATCTTTCAGCAGAATTTAATTAGTTTTCAGCAAATTTTGCTGTGCGGAAAGTTAGTTCGGAATATTTACGAAATCTTCATTTTGACGGGTCTCAAATTTGTGATAGATAAACATTGAATGACAGCAAAACAGGAAATATTGATTATATTATTTATCGATTATATTATTTCAAATATATGGATGGCATGCTTTAGATTTGGTGTTGGGGAGATCCGTTGTACAAAGATTTATCCTTTTATAGGTTTAAGATCAGCTCTCTGGATGGTTGTCATTTATGTGAAGTAAATACATTCGGAACTATTTTTTTATTTTTTTTTTTCACTAACATTATATATTATGTAACAATAACAATTATATTATCAACATTACATACGATTCAACAGAAAATTTAAAAACGTAGTATATAAAAAGTTCTTTTTATCTTGAAATTATTAAATATTACATCAATAAATAATAGACTGCTAATCAGTGTGGCACATCCTATCATGTACTTTATTGTTATATTAACATTAAAATTATTGTTATATTAGTTTATTGTTATATTATATATTGTGCAAAAACTATTAACATAGTTTTAGCGATCTTTAACACTTCTTAGCGGTGTCGCAGTTGGTTTTACTAAAAAATTGTATTTTGAAAAAAATGTTTGTTTCATTGAATAGATTTTTTTCCCGACCTAAAACTCCAATTTTAAATTTGAAGTTCACGTTTACGCGAGCGTTGCTTGAGAACGCTTGGACGGATAACGTTGTCCAACGAACTTGTTCTGGGCATTAGTAAAATGAACATATCTACCAAATTTCATCAAAATCGGTCGACATTTACTTAAGTTATCGTCGCACGTTTCATAATTCGCGGACACACAGACCGACAGACAGACAGACAGACAAACACGAGACCAAAAATGTTCCCTGATGTGTAAAACGGATTTCTGTCTTGGAATTTTTAAAATCGGAGACATAAAAGTTTTTCGTTCTCAAAAGTGAACACAATCCTTCCGTTACCTTTGGTAAGCTCGGAAGCAATATTATATACATAATATTATGTATATTTATATAAAATTATATAAATATTGTAATAACAAATATTGTATAGAAATAAAAGCATTATTACTCTCCAAAACCTCAAAATCCCCCCTCCCCCCAAAAAAAATAAATAAATAAATAATAATAATATAATAGATAAAAATATGCCCTTGGTAAATAGATTAAATTAAAGTTAACCAATTGTTCACCCTTATTATTTTTAAGTAAAGGCGCCATAAAAAGTACTTATTATCTGTCGGTCCAGATCTTTGTACTTAGCCGTAGGTAAAACATGATGAATGTAACGGTGACGAAGGTAAACATCACTATTATTAACTCGTCATCATTAGGCTAAGGTTAAAAAAGTTTTAAAACCTTTTGAATTGAAGTTTAAATCAACAGAGTTCAGACACAAAATTAGTCTGTAATTTGTACTTATTTTGTATAAAGTGGTCTGACTTTTTCGTAATGAGGGTAGGTAAGACTAAAAAAAATGGCAGAAAACTAGGCGCCAGATCAATGGCGTCATCTAATAAGTAGGCGCTTAGAATTAAGGGTAAGGTTTTTGGCGCCTCTGAAATCATTAAGGGATTTTTACCGCTTTATGTTTTACGTAAAAAAAAGTTCCTGTCAATTTATTTTATTTGGAAAGCGGTACATTGAGTTTACAATGTGATGCCTTTTAATATATTGACGTGCGGTAAATTGACGTTGTTAAAAAAAAGCAATAGGCAGGTTTAGCCAAAAGTTATTGAAGTAAAAAAAAAAAAAATACTTTCTTTGCACGCATTCTTTATAAACATGCGTAACCAATTCTATATTATATGTGGGGTCGCTTTTTTTCTTCTAAACTAAACTATCAAAGGGCTAAATTATATTTTTAAAAAATAAAAAAATGAAGGTATACTGTATAATGTTTTAGAACAGTTTAGGTAAACTATATATATTTATATATTGTTTTAGGTAATTATTTCTAAATATTACCTTTGTTACTAAGTTGTTATACAGTTCACATTATTATTATGTGGCGCCAATAAGGTTATGCCACGTATATCATGTTATACTTCATTATCTTGCTTATGCGTTATATATAAACCACACCGCATAGGAATTATATTTTTCAAATAAAATATAAACACATACATATTACATTAATATATTTGAATAAGAATAAATTTTAATCTATATTTTGCTTCCGAGATTAATGAAGGTTATGGAAGCATTGTTGTTATTTAGAATAACGACAGAAATGCGTTTCAGTCTCTTAACAGAAAAACAGTTTTGTCTCTGTTTATTTGAAGGTATATTTGTTTATCCATCAATATTTTTGGAACTATCATATCTTAAAAAAAATAATTTTGGATTTTATGAAAGTACGCCAGCAGTAGCCTACAAATTGTTTTATATTAATTTCATCCTTCAGTGCACATTTAATCTACATCATTTATATAATTAAGTAGTGTCCCGACGAAGACGCACCTCGAAATTACTTTTTATTGCTAAGCTAAGTCAACCACATTTATTCTAATAAAAATAAATGTTTGTTTTGATTTGTTGGTCATCAACTTGATATAATAACTTATCTAAATTATTTTAGGCGTCTATGGAGGTCATCTTAAGAAAAAAATAAATAGTCTTTCCACGTAAAATTAACTTTTAATAGCCAAAGCAGCTTTCAGCCTTCAAAATGCCATCATCAGTGCCCAAGAACAAACAGAGGTTATAAACCATGCAATATAGCAAAACTTAAATAAAATTGATAGTCAAAATTAATAAAACAAATGACAAGTCAAAAAAAAAAAAAAAAAAAAAAAAAATATTCGAAATACTTGATAAAGCAGTAACAATATTAAAGAAGATATAAATTATTTAAGTCCTCTAACCACCTCTACATCGTAGCTGTGCCTACATTTAAAGTTGTCGATAGTGTTGCGTTGTGAAGTAATTGAGAAGAAGATTTAATGAAATTGTAGGTTAATGGTGCCATTCTGACTAACATAAAATTATACAAAATTAATCAAGGTAAAATATAAAAAATTAAATGACTGATGGTTTCTACCAAGTATCGACCTAATACTGATATATGGAATGACCTAATAAAGCTGCATGGAATGCTCTAATACAGCCATAGGGATCGACCTAGTACTGCTACATGGAATGACCTAATAAAGCTGCATGGAATGATCTAATACAGCAGCCATAGGGATCGACCTAATAATGCTATATGGAATGACCTGATACTGATTTTACTGATAAGGACGAAAAATAAAGTAAAAATAACAATACATTTTCACAAGAATGACACTAAGCAATAATTCCTTCCAAACAAATTGCACAACTAAAACTATATTTATCGTAAATAATTACAAGATAAAAAGAACTTTGTATATACTACGTTTTTAAATTTTCTGTTGAATCACATGTAATGTTGATAATATAATTGTCATTGTTATATATAATGTTAGTGAAAAAAAAAAATACATAGTTCCGAATTTATTTACTTCACATAATAATGACAACCATCTAGAGAGCTGATCTTAAACCTATAAAAGGACAAATCTTTGTACATCGGATCTCACCATGATATCCCCTGAGTAGGGACAGTAAGAGAAGAAAAATGACTACAAGTAAATAAGTACAGATGCAGAAAAATTAAACCGATACCTAGGGCACAAGTGTAAACAAACCACCTGGTTGTCACACGTCAATTAATTAATTTATTTGTTTACTTTTCGCTGTCATTCAATGTTTACCTCTTAATAAAAAATCACAAATTTGAAACCCGTCAAAATGAAGATTGTTAATACTATGGGATATGACAAAACAAATAAAATTACTTGCGAATTTTTTCCGAACTAACTTTCCATACAGCAAAATTTGCTGAAAACTAATTAAATTCTGCTGAAAGATGGCTAAAAGTATTAAAATAATGCATTGTCATCGTGTTTTGAGCTATTATAAAAGTTTCAAATGTTTAGCTACTCGGGAAGTTAGTTAAAAGTCGATTGCAAGATTTGCACTGGACAAACAAACAAACAAGAAAGCAAGCTAATAAAAACGTAGTAAAAAATTGCATTATTATCCGGAATGTTATAATTGTAAATTTAAAAGTTTTAAACTTATTAATAATTGTATTACCTTAATTGTGTTACCTTGATATTTCCAAGGTAACAAATAAATCAAATAACATTAAAAATATTATTGCCTTAAATTAATGCTTTGTTACATTATAATCAAATCAATTAACGGTAAATTGTCAAGAATTAAAGTATTATGTATGATTATATTATATAATTTTAAAAACTTCCTTTTAATAAGAAGATATAATTAAACCAATTGTTTTTAATAACAGTTTATTTAACTTAATATTGTGTTGAAAAAATGAAACGGAGTATGATAAATTATTTTAATGAAAATAATTATTGACAAAGACTAAAAATGGTTTCATCAGGTAAGCGTAATATTACCAATACCAATTAATTTTAATGTTTGTCAGCTCTAATTATGTTTTTTTAACATTTATTACACAGGTTTAATAAGCTTATGTAGTTGCTAATTTTCCTTATTAAAGTGTTTAAATTCAAATTAATCAGTTTTCATTTTTATCTGAATAATTTGCCTTATGAAATTTCCTATTTATTTGAACGTTATCATAATAATATTATTGCTATTTATAAATACAATAACTTATTGAAAAGAAACAATTTATGTAATTAAGTACTATTGGTTCAAAATTGATTCTTGTGATATTTTTAATTTAAATTAAAACTATGTATTTTGATTAATCTTAAACCTAGTATTAGAATAAGTTGTAAGTGGATAAAAAAGAAAGCTCTGTTACATCATGAAATATAAGATAGAGGTTGAATTTGGAGGAATGCTTTCCTAAATCAAGAAGAAGAATCTATAACTTGGATAAGGAGGAAAGCTAAACCCAATCAAGAGTCAAATGTTCTAGGTTGGATAAGTAAAGGTCATCTCAATCAAGAAACTGATGTTATAGGTTGGTTATGGAAAACACCCTGTAACAAATCAAACCAAAATATTACAGTAGGTTATCAAAGATGGAAGCCTCACCAACCTCATTGTAGCTACCTTACCTGCTAGAATTTTGAACAATTCTAGCAGGTAGCTACAATGACGTTGGTGATGGCACCCATCATCAATAACCTACTGTAATATTGTTAAATAGCCTAATTTATCTTATCGTGAATTTCATTAGGAATACATATTTATAACTATTCAAAATATGTCCTGTATAACAAATTATTTTTGGTTTTTAAATACTAGTTGATATTAAAAAGATTTTAGTATAACTACCACTAAGGATGCTCAATTTTATTGAATAAAATTCTGATGCAATAAAAGTGCCTCAATCTGAAAAAGTTTGAAATCCAAGGTATAAGGGCTAAAGGGAAAGTTAGTTCTACTGGAATACGCTAGATGTCTCTGATTGTGAATGTAGGAGTGGGGGGGGGGGGGGGGGGTACAATTCAATGAGGCCCCCACCGTAGTTCTAGACAGTGACTGATGACGTCCCCTCAGTCTGATGGATAGCTATCCCGCTACCCAGATCCTTTGTCACTCCTTAACTCCGCCACGGTTCTTTGCCATTCTTCCCTTACACTAACTATTCCTCTTCTTTTTCTTTCCAAGCGAAAGAAGAAGAAAAACATTTTATTTTTCTCTCTTCAAGTTGGCAACTCTTTATGAAAATCTACCGATAAAAAATTACCACATCTAAAAACCTCAACGCTAAAAAGAAAAACTACATAACCTTCCACGACACTACTTCATCCAAGAAATAAGGCTAAGAAATGTCAACCTCATAGCTCCCTCTTTTACACCCCCCACAAAAAAAAATCATCTTCTGACATCATAATTTAAAACAGAAAGAAAATCTTTTCCACCCAAAGCTCAAACATCTAAACCATCAGGGAGGGGAAAAATGAATAACAGCTGTAATTTATTCACTTTTTGCTGGAAGAAAACCTCATTCTAACAGGAAACTTTTTGCAGGAGAAAAAAATTGGTCACCTTTGTGAGGGAAGAGGATCATCAGTGCGGCAGATCGATCACTGCTGCGACGCTTCACACTTCACCCTGTTTTGAATAATGATGCATGATTCTGTGAAGGAACGTCATAATTTTTTTTCTTGATGTTACCGACCTATTTCATTTGTGGAATTGTAACTCTCTTGGTTGAACATCTCTCAAGATTAAACTCTTCTTCTTATCTTTAGAAGGATTTTCTTCTTGACTGTGATTAATTTTTTTTTTTTTTTGGTACACATTTTCTTTTTAGATGTATGATTATGAGGCTGTCAGGAAGATGGTAAATGGACTAAGGAATACCTATAAAATTCAAAAGTGAAGAATAGCAAGATTTGAAACTAAAATCATTAATATTATTTTCAACAGACGATTACATTTATATAGGCTGTTGAACTTGACAATATTGATCATAATCGTAAACCCTTTAGTAGTGTGAATTAATTCAAAAATGGTTAAAAAGAAATTTAGGAAAAAATGTTTCTTGTACCTTAGAAATGATATGGTTGATTGATATTGTAGATATTTATTTAGTATAATCATTATACTATAAGGTAAAAACTTATCTATTAATTAATAATGCACCAGAAAATCAGTTTTGTTTAAGTGCTCATTACGAATTTTTTGACTTATCAAAATGTTTTTAAGTGTTCATTCTTGCTTCCGAGCTTCTGAACGAAAATTTTT
This sequence comes from Gerris lacustris, assembly GCA_951217055.1. Classification (NCBI taxonomy): domain Eukaryota; kingdom Metazoa; phylum Arthropoda; class Insecta; order Hemiptera; family Gerridae; genus Gerris; species Gerris lacustris. The sequence goes on from OX578282.1 coordinate 28,990,512, forward strand.
TTATGTCTCCGATTTCAAAAGTACAAAGACAGAAATCCGTTTCAGACATCAGAGAACGTTTTTGGTCTCTTGCCTGTCATTCGTTCTTTCTGTGGTTCACTTTTCTTTTTGAGCCAACATTTCTTAAAAACTACTTATCTGATTTCTATGAAATTTTGACAAATTTAAAAAAAAGAGGGAAAATTATATAAATTTAACAATATTAAGTTGTAAAAGCATAAAATCAATGTAGTACACGAAATTGGACGCGAGGATGCTATGTTCCACACTAATTGGTAGAATATTTTTTTAATCAAATTTGGGGGAGGGGTAAGTTTTCTTATAAAATCTGGTATACATGAAATAGTACATTATGCGTCGAGTGCGGAAAGTAGCATTTTGCATGCGAGTGTGGAGTTTGCACCCGAGCGATAGCGAGGGTGGTAAAACTACACGAGCGATAGCGAGGGTGGTAAAACTACACGAGCAATGCAAAATGCCGTTTTCGCACGAGTTGCGTACTGTACTTTATCTACGATTGTTAGATTTAAATAATAAATACAGAAAAAAATAAACTTGCTGTATGTAAGTTCGTATCTTTCTCTTGAGAAAGATGGCAATAATTCATTAGTTGTATTTTTTGCCGAATTAATTATTTCTGGAGGAGTATTATTCTCCACATTTTCGTAAAAGTCACTTGATTCACTCATTGTTTTTCACTAAAAACTCGGTATAAACAGTTACTTTAATAAAAGAACAGCAAATTAGTTTTGTTAAATGTAAACAAACTCGCTAATCGTGCGTAAAGCTGAAGAATTCCTCTTCTTTACCGCGCTAGCGTGGTAAAGAAGAGGAATTATTCAGAACTATGAGACGCGCATGCCCAATGAATACAAGTATGTAAATAATCACTTTCTACGCATCTAAACAAAGATATAATGTTTATATTTCGTATCAATCGTAGATAAAATTCCTTACAACTGTTTCGGTCCCCATATACATGGCAAATATGGTACATATATTTTTATTTCATACTTTTTCTATAAAGGTAATTAAAGGATATAGTGATATATTTAGATCACATGTGGGCAACCCCCGGCCCGCGGGCCAGATCCGGCCCGTGGCATGTTTTGATCCGGCCCGCGGACATGCAAAAATTTAGTCCACTCCAACTGTTTTTTTTTTTACTTTTGACCACATTTTCGAAATTAGAGTTATATTACCTATATAACTAGAGCACTTTCATTTTGGAAACTAATAACTAAACACCGAAATAACAGTTCAAACGTTTAAAAATCAGAAAAATTAAAATTTCTTACAATGCTCACTCACTATTTTCCTAGAAAAACTCTTGGAGGCTGTCAAATCTTACAAAAACTTCCTCATTCAATACCCTTTCGAACGGTATAATCAACATTGCGATTCCGTATCGATTTCATGGAGAAATTCAAGTTCGAATGCAAAAAAACGTCACCTACAATACTTTTAGTAGGTACGGTACCTACCAAAATGCTTGGGTGGAACGAGAAAAATCCATTTTTTCAAATGGGAATTTAATACATAAAACATTTCAATAGAAAATTACTTTTGATTTAGAAAAAATAGATATACCTATAATAGATATACCTAGATATACCTATACATAATAGGTAATTATCATTACCTATTATGATAATGAATCAATGTATCACTTGTGTTTTTCTATAAATGTATATAGTATTTCTATAATGTGAATCACTTTTTTTATTAATTTTTTTAATTTACATACTTACTACTCGAAATTCCAACTTTGTTTTATTTTAATAAATCCCAATCATAAAATCATTGAAAACCATGGCAATGAACGTTAAGACAAAGGAGCTCACAGGAGAATTTTCTACTATTTTGAAAAATACTAATTCGTACTTTCAAGTTTTCTTTAAAAACCAGGTCATTTTAAAACCCCCATGATATTTATCTTACACCCAATTATGATATGCAATATCTGGCGTAAATCACAGTATTTTTTTTCTACAGACTACCCCCCCCCCCCCCCCACCCGGATATTTGAATAGATATTTTGATCCGGCCCGCGACTCGGAGGGACCGTGACAATCCGGCTCCAGACGAGAAAAGGTTGCCCATGCCTGATTTAGATATTGATTTATTCTGAAACAAGAATTTAGAATTCAAAACAGCCTCACTCTTAACTATAAAGTTGACTTTCTATTTTAAGAAAATATCATTAAACAAAAAATTAATTGATGAGGTTAATAAATTTGATATTTATTCTCTCCTTTTTCGAAAGGAAAATGCTCTACGCAATTTGCTTATTTATTTATACTAGGTTATAAATTATGACTCCTTGTTGGGTGTAATTAAAGCTGTAACTCCGACACTCAAACTATAAACTAAAACAATTTATATCAGCCTCACTGTGAAATTATCTTATTGATTATTCCGTAGTATGAGATGGAATAATAAGAACGCTTCATAAAGTGTAAACCAATGTAAATTATGACTTAAAGTCATAAAGCAAATTATTATCTTTCTATAAAACAGTTTTTTGCAAATAATAAATGAATAAATTAGAATCTTTAAAGGTTATAACTTATAACCTTCTTTATTTATTCGTTTTAATGTAGTAACATATTTTCTTCTTGCTTAATATGGCGATGATTATATAAAATTATCAGATTTATTTAATATATCTGACGCGGGTACGCTAAATAAGTGTAGTTGGATTATTATAAATTGTGTTGTCTGAATAATTATGCGTAAAATTATAGAAAATTTAACTGTCAATAGATATTTATTTATTGAACGCAGGTGCAAATGTTAAGACTATTTTAAAGCTGGGATCACAGCTCAAGGTTTGCGGCGCGTTTCGGGTCTATATAAATAAAAATATTTTCATGATATGAAGCCGTGAAGGTGCCGCTCCATGTTTTCCTCCGTCCTTCTTCCACTGCGGTGCGTTGCGTTCAGGTTATAAACAAACCCGAATATATTATTAAAATATGTACAACATTAACTTTTTAGAAGGATGGTTTGAAAATGAAAAACAAGTACCAATATATCCAATATTTACTTATTTACTTGTGCATATGCAGTTCTCGAAAATGAAAATAATAATGTAAAAATGGGAGAAGAGGACTAAAAGATTCTGACTGAATTCTGCTGTAGAAATAAAATAATACTGAAAGATTCTGACTGAATTCAACTGTAGAAATAAATTAATACTGAAAGATTCTGACTGAATTCTACTGGAGAAATAAAATAATACTGAAAGATTCTGACTGAATTCTACTATAGAAATAATATATAAAAAAAAAAAAATAATAATAATAATATAATTATTATTGAAATTAATTAAAACGGTTGAAATACAAAAATGTTCGGTCTTCAGAACGTCCACATATCGCGTCCACGTTGTCTTATTATGAAGTAACATTTTTTATTTACCAAGATCCTGCCCTAGATAAAAAAAAAAATAGACTGTCAATTAGTGTTGCATACAGCTTCCTCGCATCCTATCACGTACTTTATATTGATTTTATGGTTTTAGAAGCCATTATTGTCATTTTTTAAACTTTGACTTATAAAAACCAAAACAAAATTCAATGTTTAAAATCGATGTAATCAACTCATAAGTAGCTTTTATTAGATACCCCACTCAAAAATGTTTTTAAAAAATTCGAGTTTACCTCATTTGTGTTGATTTTGGTCTACTAACTAATTTTGTACTCAGAGTCATAAAAATTACATTGTCCGCCAAAACGAGCGGGATCAGGCACCTCCCCGTCTGTAATTTGTTTAACAGCTTATGGCTTATGGCCAAGCTAGGTCCCGCAGACGAACTTAACCCTACCACATATTCTCAATGGGCACCAAATGATTCATTTATTCACAAAATTCTAGCTTGATGTTAATTAGTCACTTTTATGCACGCTATCTCCTGGACTATAAACTTCACGCTTATACTTACTCATTGTATATATATTCAGAAGGGTTATATAGTTTTACCGCATAGCAAGGAGGGATTTGAGTCCGACGTTATATCCCTACTACTGAAAGCGTCATTAGAAGGGCAAATAAATAAAACAAAGTAAAGTTGTTTAGATTTCAAAATGTCGGACTTTCGATGTAATTTTCAAGGTTGAGTCATTTTTAAAATATGGCTGGCATTTTATAATGATTTGTAAATTTCAGGATATGGTTCGACAATTAACAGTGTAAATTACTCTATTCGATTTATTCATTATCCTTTATGAGTAAGATTTTTAAGTTAATAAAGTTCAAAGTCGTTATTATATATTGTATACTTTGTTACTTATTAGTTTTATCATTTGGCGCAGGACTTTAGACAAGCTGTCAGTGAATACACTGTAGTCATTCATTCAATGTGATAAATGAGTATAATTTATGTATGAAAGGTAATGGACAATATTTTATTAATAATTATTAAACGTGTACACGGAGTTAAACTGAGAATAAAGAGAAATAAAAATACGACGTGAACAGAAAGAACGCAAAGAGAAAAAGTTTATTTTATTATTACAAAAGTTGATTTATAAGTTATTTTGCAGAGTTCTAATAGAGTGTTAAAAATATTGTTTTTTTACAACAAAAGATCCATGCGATGTCTCACCCTTGTCTAATAAAGCTAATGACCCCCCGTCAGAAAGATGATAAAATAAGACCTTATACTCCGGCTTCAAAGTAATAATATACTCTCCCCTCATCTCGACCCAGACAAAAACACCCATAAATTACAATATATTAATATTACGCCATTAAGTTTAAAGGCCATAAAGTAACATTTAGAAAGTTGAAGTCTTCTCGTGGAGGTTTAGAGCTCCCTCGTGGCAAGGCAAGTTGATAAATGACAACGATTACTCCATCCTCCTGACTAGCTTTATAGCGTTACAACGGCCTGCAACTTCGCTCAAAGTATAAATTAACCTAGAGTAAAAAAAAATATATATATAGATATGGCTTGAAAAAAGGGAAAGCCACGTATAAAAACTAGAAGACTACGATCTAGTTACTAATGATACTTAGCTGTAATGTTTTAATATATATTTTCTTTTGCCCTTGTGTTGTTCTTGTGCGGAAAGGCGTTTGTTCCGTCCAAGAAACCTATTACGAAGAATGAGAGGGAAGAAAAAGGCAAATGAAATATGGCAGTTTTTCCCCCGCTCAACTCGCAGCAATAATTTCCCGGGGTTATGGTCGAGGCAATAAAGATGACAGGATGGCAAAGGCTCGCTTCTAGAAACCAAGGGGAGGTAAGAAATTGCCAGACTATTCTTTTTCTTTATTTTTTCGTAAGGGGGGGGGGTGCTTTAGACTTTAGCAGGACCATAGTATCCCACAAGGCTACTTGCCTAACTTCATTTCTAACTCCTTATTTTATTGCTTGGCTATAATACTCCTCCCCTTAACCAGCTACTTCATTATTAATTTTATTTTTCTTTAGATAGCGTTTCATAAGAAGAAATATTTATGAACGAGAAATTACTGAGGTTGGAATGCTGTCGAGATAATATTAACATTAAATAACATAAGTCATAGGACTAATCTTCAACGTATAATGTATAGTTGGATTATAATCGTAATCTTTGTTTGTTTAGACGTATTTATCAACGTAGAGTCCTTCTAATCACATAAATATATGTTCAATGTGTATTGTATCCTAACATCTATAACAGAGTAAATTAAATTCAATTGTATGTAACCATCTTCTACGTACAGAGTACCTTTAAATTCAATTGTATGTAACCATCTTCTACGTACAGAGTACCTTTAAATTCAATTGTATGTAACCATCTTCTACGTACAGTTTTTCTAATCATATATGAATATTTTTAACGTCTATTGTATAGTTTTTCTAATACTATCAATATCTTTAACGTCTTTTGTATGTAAACATCTCTAACAAATGTCTCCAATATCGATGTCGATTGGATAACAAACTTCTCTTTATATTTATAGATGAGCGTCTTTGCTCTATTATAGTATCTTGGAATAACATAAACTATCTCTCCACGAAAATATTTCCCCCTTTATAGGGAAAACGACCACCAGTTGAATATTTTTTATAATAATAACTTAATTACAAGAGCTATTTTTTTCCCAGCTAAACAAACTTAAGTTAGCTGAAATTTGATAAAAAATAAAAAACCACCTGTCTAACACTTTTTTAAATGTTTTAAAAATTCGTATTGAAAAGGACTACATTTTATAATTTTTTAAATCAAAATCATCGGAATCGCTTTCAAGAATTTTTGTTAACGTTTTATCAGAGTTAGTAGCGCTCCCAAATGAGTAATACAATAATTTGTTGGTTTTCTCCATGGAGTTAATTTTTTTAATGTGCATACCAAATTTCACCGAAATCGGCCCAGAAGTTTAAGCTTAACAGGTTTGCACTGACAATAAACAAACAATATTCAAAACCCACTTATTTGGACGCAGGGAGACTCGAAACAGGTAAAGTTATCATTTACTTTTTACTTTTGAGGGCTTCTCCACTTAGCAGCAGTTACCCTATTCCCATGCTCCACGCAACACGATCTAACCAATCTTCATCCTGTAAGTTGCGGACTCTCGTCGCTCTGGCCACACCTCCTCTCCAGGTTGCTCTTGGACGTCCTCGTTTCCTTCGACCAGGCGGCGACCAATGCAATATTCGGTGAGGCCATCTTTCTTCTCCCATCCTTTGGACGTGCCCCATACCACCGAAGAGAACGCTCCTCAATAACTTATTGCTCAGCCTCCATCTGTTGCCTGATGTCCTCGTTTCTTAAACGCTGCAACCTCGACACTCTCAGACTCTCAGACTCCTTCTTAGCCCATCCATTTCAACAGCTTGCACTGTTCCTTACTGCTTTTCTGTTAGTGTCTAGACCACTGCACCCTACGAAAGAATACTTTCTACTATGCAAGTATACCTTTCTTTCTTTCTCTTCTAAGACATCTGGACCAAAGTACACCATTAAGCCTTCTTATTGCCTTCCTTGCTTGTACAAATCTTGATTTAATGTCGGCTTTACAAGCTCCTGACTGTTGAATCAATGATCATCATCAAGATGATCATTGATGATCATGGCTCCCCAAAGATTACTTATTGGTACCGTATCGTAAGCTTTTTCTAACTAAGTGAACCTCCCGTCCCTTGACAGCCACTTTCTCCGATATATAGCGGATAGTGAATATGCGATCTAAGCAAGATCTCCCCTCGGTAAAACCGGCCTGGTCTTCTAACATTTTTCCCATAAAGTCATCAAAATCTCAAATAAAATTTTAGTGTCATTCCATTACTTTCTCTCTATATAATATTAATATTACGTTTATGATAAAGTAAAAATTTATGTTTTGGCTTTTTTTTTATTAGATATAATCTTACTATTTTTATGTTATAAGTAATAAATACATGCCTATTACGATTAGAATTATAAGTAGGTAAAATAAAATTAATTAAGTTGTAAATACGTCAGTCATTTGTAGTAGGTATGAAATAAGATTGCATCAAATTTAAACTTTAAAAACATTTTTATGCCATAGAAATACAAATATAAAAAAATAAAAAATACATAAAACTCATTTAAGTAACAATATTTCTTCATCACTTTAAATTATTGACTGTAGGACTTACAAGTAATTTGTAAAGGTATAATAAACATAAATACCCCAGTCCATTACATATTTAGGTAGATTTGTATGCAAAAATATTCTAACCGGCTACAATATTGTTGTAAAAGGTTAGCGAGTTTGAAAGAAAGAAAAAAAAAATTAAAATAAATAAATAAACAACTTATTTGTAAATTCGAGGGTTAAAAGTTAACGATTTTGTTAAACGTCAAACTGTTTTTTGTTTCACTTTTTTAAGTATTATATATATGTATATATATATATATATATATATATATATATATATATATATATATATATATATATATATATATATATATATTTAGTATAATATAAGACTAGAGGCTATACAGTCGCATTTAAAAAAGCTACTTTCAAATAAAAAAAGTCTCTAATCACGAATGTTTTTAAATGTTAAAATGCAAAATAGACATTATAATATAATTAAGAAATACAAAAGAGAACAAAAAGGAAACATAAAAATATAACTAAAAACATGTATATATTACATGCAAATGTACATCAAAAATAGCTTAGAGGCAATTAAATTATACTTTTAATTTATTGTTTCTTTTGTTTATTATATACGTACACACGTAGTTATATGTATGTAGATTTTTACGCCAATATTTATTGTTTAATCAACTTTATGAGCTAAACATGTCTTATGTAAAATAAAGTAAATATGTTATTTTAATAAATATGCTAAGAAGGAATGTTGAAAAAAGTATATGAGAGGAAAGAAATAGCTTAAGGCTATAAAATGTTTTCATTTTTATAATAATTTATTTCCTGAATAAAATATTAATAATAATATTAAATGATCAGTCAAAAGCTAATTAATACACAATGAATATTTTGGTAATTTGTTATTGATCCAAACCTACAATTTTTTAAGTTATGAATCTATGTGTATAAATCATTTTCGTTTATTTATTATCGTATAATATTAATGCCAATTTATAAATGAGGTTTTTTTAAGAGCACACACACACACACACATATATTATATATATATATATATATATATATATATATATATATATATATATATATATATATATATATTTATAAAATATATATATTTGGCATACAGGTTCAGAAGAAACATACCCCAGAGCGAAAACCCTCCTCCAGGGGGGGGGGGGGGTGGAAAGCTGAAAAAACAAGAAAAAAGTCTCGTTTTTGATGAGTGAAATCTAAAATGCAGTCCATGTAAATGAAAATCTAACTATATAAGTCGATTTCCTGCGGAAAAATTGTTTCTATAGTTTCTAAGAAGATTGATATAAACGCGCAAGCTGTAAAAGCTAGGGTTCGATTCCCCGCCTGGAAGGAGTTACTTCTCTAATAATAATTAAATGGAAAAACATTGGACCAAGTGTAAGTTATTATGAACTCTTAAATGAGACAGTTTCGTACCATCCAAACAATAGATTGTTTAAAATATCCAAAAACATGCATAATATTATATTTATTAAATACAGATATAAAGAACGAAGAATGTTGATGTATTACTATTATCAATGTTTTATAAAAAAAAAATACCTGTGTTTTATGACATATTATACCAAATAAATTTAAGTACGTATTTGGTAAAATACAAGAATACAAATAATACCTATTTAACTAAACATTTTTATTCTTATATAAATTTCATTTGTTAAAAATGATTATGATTAGTCTATTATAATATTATTCAATATTTTCCCTCCCCTACAGATATAATAACAATATATCAAGCCGATATATGATAAATTGATAAGTGATTTGTTATTGTGGATAACAAATGGAGTCATTATTTATATTGTAAATGAGGTTATTATGAAGATTATCCATGATGTTATGGAGATTTGAACAAGTCATTATTGTCTCCTAAAAAAGAGTAGGGTTTCCTCCATGATTTATTTATCTGTCCATTATTATTTCTAGTTTTTTTCCTTTGCGTCCATTCATCATCATTTCTACATTGTAAAAAAGGCATTCAATACTTTATTATTTATTAGTTTCATTCTTATTCAAACATTAATTTTAAAATTTAATATAAATCATTTTTTATTTTGTAAAATAAATAGAATGATGGATTAATATTTAAAATCAAATTTAATGTCAGTTTTTCCTAGAAAAAAAGGATATATTTAGCTACTTATCATCCATGTTTTTCATAGTATTATTAATGATGATGAGATTACTGTCGACCCGAAAGAGTTCACTTTATTATCTCGATACCTGTTGAATCTTATGATTACCTACTACATAACGTTATCAATACTTGCTAAGCCTTATTGCAACACTGTCAATATTTGCTGCAATCTTACGTTCATAACAAAGTTATCAATACTTTCTTCAATATTAAATTCACAACAACGTAATTAATAATAGCCAGATCTTATGTTAACTAGGATGGAGGAATGCCTATCACCCAGGAACTGCCTGAGATCACCTGGAACATATTTGGAAAAAAAAAAATCTAAAAAATAGATTCACCAAAAAATGTCTGATGGCACAACTTGCGCCAATCAAAAATCCCTTAAGCCACTCCTACCACAATGTTATCAATACTTGCTAGATATTATGTTCACTGTGACGATATCTGTACTGTATCATGTTTGCAATATCGATTGTAAATTCACCTTCATTGCTAACTTACACGGTGATAGTTGACGCGATAGTTGCAGTCATGATTGCAACTATCGCATTAACTATGACCATGTAGTATGTAGACTACGTTACAGATTCTGTCGCGATAGAACTATCAGCCATCACAATATCTCGTGTGACGAGTTGTTCAGTGTTCTATCACAGTCAGAGTACTCACGCGGCAGATTTAAGAACTACCACGGTAGATACTAGATGCTGATTGGCTTATTCTTTCTTTATACTTTTATATCACGTGATAACATATTTAAAAGAATATGATAGAAAATATGATAGCTTGCTTCATATTTGATATCAGATTTTGATGTTTTCGACAGTATAAATATTCCGTTTGCTGTATTTATTCTAATAATAATAATAATAATAATAACCATTTATTGCTTTTTTTATAACAAATAACAAATAATTATAATGTTTTACACTGATTCCCTAGCAAATCGGCACGTAGCCGTGGTTCCCTTGTGGGGTTGGAGTTGGTCGCAGCCACTTTTTACGTTTTTTTTTTTTTGTTTTTTCCTTCTTTTTTTGCATAAGATTATAATAACAATAAATAATTTTCAATATACATTCTTCACTGACTTTACATGATTTATTTCAGATTAATATATTATTTACACACCATTCTACTTATAAGACATTATACTACTTCATTAAATGATATTTAAAGATAATTAAATAATAATTATACAAACCATTCAATGCTACAACACTAGTTATTTATTCTAATATTATAATTTAATATATCTAATAATATAATATATATATAATATCTAATAATATTAATATTCTAATAATATATTATATTTATATAATAATATATAATATTTATATTATATATCTAATATACATTATTTCCACGGATTGAGTTGCCTATACGTGTAAATTAAAAAAAATTCTATTTTCGAAAAAAAGTAACTCTTCATAAAATCTCCTGCTTGCTCTAAAATGAAGATTTATAGTATTACTTTTTGTTCAAAATGTACCCTGTACCCAGAAAGTACAATTTCCTAAAATCGTACAAGAGTAAACCGGTCCAAATTTCGACAATACAAGAAAAAAAGTATTCTTTATAATTTCTTTAAGATACAATTCCAAATTTATTATTCGCATAAAAAAGTTCGATAGTCAAATTTCAAAAATTCCCCCCCCCCCCTGCCATTTATAAAAAGTAAAATTTGTCTGATTGTAATTTATGTGGAGTCGATTTAAAGGTCTTATTGAGTGCATTAAAAGTTGTAGTATTGATTTTTTTTATGAAAGCATTTATTGAGAAAATCGTATTTATTATTTAAATATTATTTATTTCTTTAATAATAAAAAAAATCATTTTCAAACATGAATTTATTTTCCCCTTTAATAGCTTTCATGTTGTTTTTAACGAAAAAGCAATACCACAACTTTTAATGCACTCAATGAGACCTTTAAATCGACCCCGCATAAATTAGAATCAGACAAATTTTACTTTTTATAAATGGCAGGGGGAGGGGGATTTGAAATTTGATTATCGAACTGTTTTATGCGAAAAATAAATTTGGAATAGTATCATAAAGAAATGATAAAGAATACTATTTTTTATTTAGTTAAAATTTGGACCGGTTTACTCTTGTACGATTTTAGGAAATTGAACTTTCTGGGTACAGGGTACATTTTGAACAAAAAGTAATACCATAAATCTTCATTTAAGGACAAGCAGGAGATTTTATGAGGAGTGACTTTTCTTCGAAAATTGAAATTTTTTTGAATTTACACGTATAGGCAACTCAATCCGTGGACATACTGTATAATATAATATATATAACATAATATATATTTTTTTTTTTTATATAATATTATAATATATTTATCTAATAATATAATATATTATTTTTTTAATGCTCTATTTCTGTATCCAAGTCAGAAATTTAGGATATGAATACAACTTAGAGTACAAGACAACAAGTTTTGACATATGTTAACTCTCGTCGTGTAGACTGCACACCTCCGCGATAGTTCTATGACGTAGACTGACATGATAGTTCTATCGTGAGAGAACTATCACCGTGTAAAGAGGGCTTTATGTTCTTCGATTTAAGTTTTTGTCCTAGTTAGTATTAGGATATTTCGATTAGGACTTGCTATTATTTACGCTGAATGAAAAAGTTCGTTGTCAAAACTCATAAAAAAAAGATTATTATTGGTTAAAACTTATCAATTTCAGAAAATCAAATCACAGATAATAAGAATGAATAAGTTCACTCTCTTCATTGTTAATACTACATTTGTTTAGTTTCTTTTTACTTCCGATCAATACAGCATATAGGATACAATCGGTCATTTTACAGATTTAGTCGCTCAGTAGTGTAATACAAATGTCTTACTTTTCTGGGATTCGAACCATATACTATACATTATACATGAGTATGGACAGTAGTTTTATACTACCGTGATGGCGTAATGCGAACTCAATAGCAACGAGCTACCAGAAACCCCCTACGAAAATTTAAGATAACAAACATATCTCTCTAATTATGAATTTTGTAATAAACATTCTGTTCGAAATTAAAAGCCAGGATATAAGAACGATATATAAACATCTATAAATAACACAGTCTAATTCGGCTAATCGTATACTGTAATAGACTGGAGGGGGATTTTTGAAGCGCTTAATCCCGACGATTTATCGAGAATAATGTCGCATTTTAACGTGTATTTTCTACCATCGTTTAGGGGCGTATAAATAGTAGGCATTCATGAATAAAAGAATCGATTAGTTAAAGATTGAAAATCAACCTGAATTTGTTTGCCTGTTTTATACTTACAAATTGATTGAATGAAATCAAGGTAGAGTTAAGTATTTTGAATCATTAGTCTACGCAAAGAGTGTAATGGGACAAATCTGAATAAATAGTGAATATAAAATTCAACACAAAGTCAAATGTGTTTAGTAAGGTTTTGTAGAAACTTACTGTAGAACACAAGTAGTAATGTTGATGAGATTATTGATAAAATACCACATAGGCTTTATTTATTTAGACAATGTTCTACAGCTTAATGGATTATTAACTCAAGTTATTAGATGAATAGTAAATCGATTTCTCATTATGAGTTTAATGTTAAAGTTTATAAATGTTTAGGTAATCTGACTTAATCTTGGATTAAGTTTTCTATTTAAGGTCTTTAGGGGTATAATAAAAACCAATTACGTAAACCAAAACTACGTAAACCAAACTACGTAAACGAAAACCTAGTTGGTTTTTATTATACCCTGAAGACCTCAAATAGTCCACAGGCCACCATAAGAAGTGAGTCGCTGATAGATAAAGTTTTCTTACCTTATGGAATCGCTTATTTATGCCGTGTCCACCGATGAATTGGGTATATGGCAACTGGGCGCTGGGCCATTTCTTTTTTGTTGACATTCCAAACTTGCCCTTCTGCGGGAACATTGAAAAGAGATAGATAAAGTTTTGATTTTCACAGGATCGTTTAATTAAATTATTTAAAAAAACAGTGGTACACGTGGCCACCGATAAGAGTGGGCCGTTTCGGGTGTCCACCGCCCCAAACATATCGCTCTGCGGGGACGTTGAAAAGAAAACGGCCCACTCGTATCGGTGGCCACCTTCACCACTGTTTTTGAAATAATTTAATTAAACGATCCTGTGAAAATCAAAACTTTATCTACCTCTTTTCAATGTTCCTGCAGAAGGGCAAGTTTGGCATATCAACAAAAAAGAAATGGCCCAGCGCCCAGTTGCCATATACCCAATTCATCGGTGGACAAGGCATAAATAAGCGATTCCATAAGGTAATAAAACTTTATCAATCAGCGACTCACTTCTTATGGTGGCCTGTGGACTAAAATAGAAATCTTAATTGAAAATTAAAGGGGACTGTATCAAAAAATGGTTAATCATGGATATTTGCGACCTATGCCTAGCTATTAAATCAACTGTTGCCGATGCCTAAGGATTGTTTCAACTGTCCTTATAGATTTTAACAACTATTATACCTAGGGATGGGTTCAACTGGTTTAATAGATTGCATTAACTGTTGTCTAAGGATTGTATTATCTGTGCCTGTGGACTGTATCAACTATCACCCAGAGGATTGTTCCAAATGTTGTCTAAGAATTGTTTTAAATGTGCTTATGGATTGTATTAACTGTTGTCTAAGAATGGGTTCAACTGTGTTGTTGATTTAACTCAGTGGCGAGCAAAGGAATAATTATAATACTTAATGGTCGAGGAAGAAAAGAATTGGCAGTTTCAAATCTACCGTTGACACTTCGAAGATGGCAAATGGCATTTAATTTGTAATAAACAATTCAAAACAAAATCATATGACATAGTCATAGAATCATCAACTTAAATAAACTATTTACATGTGTTTATTGCTTATATCATCTGTGCTTAGGGATTGCTTAACTGTTCCATATGGCGATTCAATGGGTTATCATTAAGGCGAATGAAAACAAGAAACGTCCAGTTTCAAATATGTTTTGAAACTGCCGCTGTAATACTCCACATGCCGAATCTTACAACAATTAACATGTCCAACGACTCAATCACATATATTCCAAGTGTGTAACAATGTGGATTTTACATATCGCTCGATCATCAGTATAAACCGGATTGACGCCACTTCACTCTAATAGCTACCTAATACCATCACGATGCTAAGGATGACTGCTATCCACGCATGTACCCATACGTACCACGCATACGCCTATAGCCGGAGGGGGAAACGAACCCAGGAACAACCTACGTTCCAAATGCGTTTGCTAGAAATCGGCTACTGAGGGTTTATGATTGCCAAAATTTAATTTCATGTTTTAATTTGCAATAACTTATATTATCAAGTGTAGATATAAGGAATATAAAAATAAAATAAGACATATTCGTCTATTTATAAACCCTTCTGATTTTTAAAGGGGCCAAATTTATAAAAATGTAGCATGAGGATACGGTTCACTTCTTCAAACCCACAAGTTTGACTGATGACGTCCCATTTAAAACAGACCCATTTGTAAACTATTCATCTTTACTTCTTCTCTTTGAACTCCCGTAGTGTTCAACCTCTGTCGCTATTAATCTTATTCTAAACAACAACTGAGAGTAAGAAGTTATGAAATATATATATATATATATATATATATATATATATATATATATATATATATATATATATATATATATATATATATATATATATATATATATATATATATATGTATATATATATAACAAAGAATGTAGAATGAAGAAAAAAGACGGTGAAGAGGAATGAGAAATGAGCCTCATTATTTCAATGTAAAGAAAAAAAGAGAGAAAAATCTCCAAGAAGGTGGTGTGTTAGAAGTTATGAGCCTGTATAAGTTGTAACTTGTAGAAGTTATGTCTTGTAAAAGAAATAATATAGAAGAAACATTTGGAATCAAGAGGCAATATAGAA
The DNA here is from genome assembly GCA_951217055.1 of Gerris lacustris. Lineage (NCBI taxonomy): Eukaryota > Metazoa > Arthropoda > Insecta > Hemiptera > Gerridae > Gerris > Gerris lacustris. The sequence continues at coordinate 29,006,217 of OX578282.1, forward strand.
GAAACATCTGGTAACACTACTAGCTCCTCCTAGTGTTATACTTTCTAACTATTATTAGTTTCTTATTTAAATAACTATAAAGAACTATTATATCAACACATTTAACAAAGTAAAATGTGTTGGTATATTAGGAACACGATGCTGGAGGCAATAACGTTTAAAAGTCAACACCTTCTAATATTACAAACAATAAATATAAAGACTTTTACAAAAAAAAAAGGTTCTTATATTTATATCTGTATAAATATGTAGTTTTTCTGTTTCATTAATATCGTGATCAACACAACATTATAGATCATTACAGGATGTAGAAATCGGTAACAACACACCTACTACTCAATGCGCTCAACAGTGTATTAAAAAAAATTGTACAATGTTTATAACCTGTCTTTTATATAACCTATCATATAAATCAAATCAATCAAATCAGAAGACAGTGTTGAAATTTTCTCAACTTTATGGAAAAACATTAAATCATGGAACAAACCTAATTATAAAAACTGATATTATAATAAAAACCAGTATGCGGAAAACTCTTAATAAACTATAAAAGGTGTGAAATTTGTTTAAAAAATAAGAGTGCTGTGGATAATATTCCAAGAGCCCATTGGAAATATCCATACTGGGTACTAATGACAATTCAAATAACCATATGAGTGAGAAAACTCCAAGTACTACAAGAAAGATTAAAATGGATCATAAAGCAATAAGCAGGGCCTATTTAACAAATGGGCCCGGTGGGCCCCGGCCCAAGAGTGCAGAGGTTTTGGGGCGCACGAGGTTAGGCCCAACAAAATCTATTTTCTCAGGAATTAAATTATTCCCGGGAAAACCGCTTATATCGTCAGATTTGTTTTGACTACATTTTAGCATTTTCTAATCAAAATCGTCAAAACCATTTTCGAGAAATAATTTTTTTTCATGTTTTTTCAGAATTTTCGGGGGTAACGCCCCCAAATCCAAATATGAAGCTAAAACTAATTTCTCGCCTCGGAGTATGATTCTTCTAAACATGTATGCCAAATTTCGTCAAAGTCGGCCTAGTAGTTTAGGCTCCAGGCGTCTGCATAGATAGACGACAACCAAATATTTTTTAAAAACCACTTTTTAGGACTAAGGGGACCTCAAAACGTGTAAATCCATCAAAATAACATTTTCTCTTTATATGAGACAATACTAAACTAAACAATTTGATGGTTCTTTTCATTGGGCAGATTTTGAAGATATAATTATTGAATTTGTTTGAAAAAATCAGTCCGAGACAACTCAGACAAACTTTCTGATATACGAGTTCATAACACTTACCCAGTATTTTCCAATTGCTAGTTTTGGTATTTACATTTAATTATTATTGAACATTTCATGAAAATTTATCATAAAAATAACTTCTCCTCGGTGGGGAATCCGCCCGCGTTTTAAGCTATTTTCTCAGGAACTAGATTTTTCCCGGGAAAACTGCTTGTCGTTAGATTCGAATTTAAACGTACTAATACATTTTAGAAGTTTTTAATAAAAATCGTCGGAACCGTTTTTCAGGGCTAAAATGCATTTCTCGATTTAGCCTCGGGGTATGATTTTTCAGAACATGTATGCCAAATATCGTCAAAATCGGGGTGGGGGGGGGGGGGACAAGGGCGCGGGTGTCTCTTGGGCTCAGAGCGCATCACATGCTTACCGCGGGCCTGGCAATAAGTATAACGGAAAAACTGATATTCTAATAGCACTTTTGAAAAATCCATACGTGGGTGCTACGGAAAATTCAGAATGTTGTAAGAGAAGTCTGAAAAACTTCTTATACTCTATGTGTGCAGTAGAAAAACTAAATTTTATAAGATTCCAAATACACTGTGTTGTACTGCTGAAGAATCCTGATCATGTAGAGACAGTGATTTGTTACGAATCATTCTTTGTGTCTAAATTATGTATCCTAAATAATGAATATTTTTAAATATGTATACTCTTTATTTCTTTTATATTCATTATTTAGGATACATCATTTTGGAAACTAAGATGGCGAGGATAAATATAAATATTTTTATAAAATGTACGTATATGTGAAAGAATGTATTTCCTCATTTCAATGTACATATAACCATTCTTACGCGTTAACCCCGTCACCATATTATTATATATATTTATTTATAATGTATATGAATTGCAAATGTCGACAAAAAATTATTAGATTCATTTAATATCATTACAAACATTTAAAAAAAAAAAAAATTATATATATATATATATATATATACACTAATATAAACATAAATATAATTAAATAAAACAGAGCATTTATATACAGGGTAATTAAATATCAAGGATAAATTAAATGTCACATCAACACCATTTTTACATTCAATAAATTTTTCTCAATTAAATGAATAAATAATTTAATTACTTCGTATTTTCTTAGATTAAAATAATTGTTAATACATGTCCTGCTTTATTCTAACAAGTATAATAAATAGAAATAAATTTTATTTATTTATATATATATATATATTAAATATTATATATATATATATATATATATATATATATATATATATATATATATATATATATATATATATATATATATATATATATATATATATATATATATATATATATGTGTGTGTGTGTGTGTGTGTGTGTATTTGTATGCTGTATGTGAATTAGAAAAGTTGAGTTATAGAATTGGACTTAGAAATAAAATACGAAAGATATTAGTTTCTCGTTATTATTTTATTTATTAACAACTATATATATTTAAAGAATATGTATACATTAATCGCTAGCTATCCATGATTGGTTACCAATACACATAATTGGTTCTCATGTTGTTTGTTTGTAACATATTTAAACGTTTAATTAACCAGTCTTAAAGCTTTAACTGTCTCGTATTTAAAAAAAAATAGCTTTCTTTTATTTGAAAGTTCTTGTCTTAGTCATGTGTTTTTTTCTTTTGCAACAGTGAGTGATATATAGTACCAATTAGTCTTACTTGTACGTTATTTTTTTGTTTGAAGTCGGGTGATTGGTTTTAAATAAAAGAAAAAGGATTAAATAAATAAATTAAATTAAAAAATATATATAAAAAGTAAAGAAATAATAATAAAAAAAAACTCTAAGTCGGCAAAAGATCGAACATTTTTTTTTTTTTTTTAATGCAGTTGGCGTTTGGTTTAGTGTCTTTTTCGATTCTAGCTACTTTTTTCCCCCTGTCATTGGGAAAGAGAATAGGGAGAAGAAATAAGAAAGGATAAAATGTTTTTCTTTCCCTCTCAGTCTTTGTCGGCAGGTTCTGAATTAGGGAATATATCTAAGGGATAAAGAAAAAGGGGGAAAAAAAGGAATCGAAGTCGATGTTGATTGACAGCACTTGGGCGGTTTCTGGTAAAGAATCAGTGAAAGACTAGGCACAAGTTCTGAATTCAAGGCTTTAGGAAAAATCCGCAGCCTGAATACTGAAAACCTTCTCAATACTGCAGAACTTTCCTAAGGTCTCATGCTATGTTACCGACTTCTCTTTCACAAAAAGAAAGAATCGTAAAGCAACAGCAGTCTCATTTGAGAACTCGTAAGAAAAGAAATAAGTGATTGTAGATTTATTTCCTTTTATTTTATTTGTTTTACTTCATCTTATTCTTATACTTCCCTTGTCTTGAAATCCAATATATTACTCAAAGAATGAAGAATTGAAAAAAAGAGAATGATGGAAAACGAATGAAAGCGAATTGAAAGAAAAAGGTAGACTATTCGAAAACAATACGGTATAAAAAGAATGTGCAAACGATTTGTTAGCGTCGTCGCAACTCGCAGAACAATGTCCAAACACCGACATATTTCGTGATGATTAAAATGCCAGAGAGGTCAGAAATATTAAACACTAATGATTGGAAGCTCAGAGGTCAGATATGTTAAACACTGATGATTACATCTAGTAGATACGTAAAGTGGTTGATTCCTCGATATAAATAACCTAATTTTGGGTCGACCATAAAATTTACAAAACCTCTTCCTCTATTAACTCTTTTATTTGAGGCGCCTAGCCATTTCCCCACAAATTTAAAATAATAAGTTAAATAGATATTTTTATTTTAAAATCAAGAAATAAACTAGGCATCGCGTGGCTCTATCATTGAAGCGAGCGTATTGCAATGAAATACTGAATATTGAAATTTATTAATCATGATGAATGTCATAGTTGAAGATAAGTGGAAGAGGGTAGTGTAGGGAAGAGTGGGGGTACTCGGTACAAAGCTTTACTTCCTAAACAAACCTATACACTATACGACTATATATAACAATCTTCACCACCCGCGGTAGCTTTTAAACAATTATTATAAATGTATCTCGTCACTACGCAAAGAATTTTGCTTGTATCAAGTTGAAATTTTGCATACCTGTTTCAATTGTGCATTAGATGGTGTATATGAAGTTTTATTAAAATCGTTTCGTTAGAACGTAAGATATCGGTAAAAAGGTTGTTTTCTCTATTATAAACGTTTAGGTCCGCTTTAATAGTTTTAGCGATCTTTATTAAGTCATAGCGGTGTCGCTGTTGGTTTTAGTAAAAAATGTTATTTGAAAATAATGTTCGTCTCATCGAATAGATGATGATAGAATCTTTTCCCGTCCTGAAATTCCAATTAAATTTTTGTACCTCTCGTTTACGCGAGCGTTGCGCGCGAACTCTTGGACGGATCACGCTGTCCAATGAACTTAGCCTGAGTATTAGTAAGAGGAACATGTATACCAAATTTCAACTAAATTGGTCAACTTTTACTCAAGTTATCGTCACACGCGTGAACGTTACTGACAGACAGACAGACAGACAGACAGACAGACAGACAGACAGACAGACAGACAGACAGACAGACAGACAGACACGGAACATATTTCGTTGAATGTAGGAAGCTCGCTACGCTCGCTTCAATAAATAAAAATCCCTATATCTGTTTCTTAATTTTAACCTGACTTAGTTCGAATAATTTGTGGGTTAGGCTATTTACGTGGCTTTTACGTGGTTTGCATCTTTTCGGGTTTTCATAAAAATTATATAAGAAATTTATGAAATAGCAAGTAGCGAAATATTACATCATATTGATCAGTCCTCTTTATCGTTAAAATGCTAAAGCGTGATTTAATTTTTAATCTTATTTATAAGAGATATTTGGACGTTAGGTCATAATTAGCTCATTGATGGTCCAATGTAAGTTTCAACCTTCTGCACCCATTTATAAAAATATTTTGATTTCCTTTACTCGAATGAAAGTATTGGTTAAGCCTTAAGCAATATTTAATGTGCACAGGTGGTTGTAAAAAAACGTGGGGCTATATACGGGTAACTACCGATCATTTTTTTAATAAATCAGATGAGTACTTTTGAAGATATATGTGCAAATAAATGTATGTTTGTGTGCATGTGGAAGAGAAACAAATGTGAGCAGAAGGTTGAAACTTATATAGAAACACATTATTCTTATATGGACAAGTAGTTTTAAGACGGTCGGTTTTAGATGTTAGTTAACAAAATTTAAACGACAAATAGACACGGACACAAGAATGTTCCCTGATGTCCAAAACGAACTTCTGTCTTGGATTTTTTGAAATTCGTTCTTCAGAACGATCACATAGCTTCTGTTGCCTTTGGTAAGATCGGAAGCAAAAAAGGAAAGAAAACAACAAATAAATAAATGAGATAATATTGGGTTGTAAAAGCATATATATTATGTTTCATAACTTGATATATGAAACTATATAAAATCCAGAGGACACTATTTCACTCTAGAAAATAAACTACATATTTGGCATTGACTGATAATTAATTTATGGAAGGAGTAGTGTATTTGGTGTTCTTTTATTTATATTCCGGTTTTAAGAATTCGTTTTTAATTAACTTCAAATTCTAAGGACATTTTAGACCATTGTGTTTCAAGGGAAAATCTGCTTATTGTAGACTTCTTAGCTTCCGAAAATGATCTTAAAGCGCTAACATTTGAAGTATTTTTATATTGGTTAAGAAAACGAAAACACGTAGTGCACAGTTGTAAATAATAGAACAACTAGCCTTTATTATTGGACAATAAGAGGTAATAATGCCTACAGAAGAGGGAATCAGAGACGATAATAGGATTTAACAGATCAATTGAACCGAGGAGAATATTACAGAGGTCAAGTATTGTGTTATAGGAAGCATTGAATTCTTTACACGAGTATATCACTCGTAGAGGCAACGAAAGGAAATCGTAGATAAATCAAAATAGGTCCATTATAGTTAAGGAGAACTCGAGCAGGAGTCTGTGCTAACTTGCAGGCTGAAAACCTCAATCACCCAACTAGCTTGGGCAGATGACTCAAGGTATACAGAGTTACATAACTTTAACTAAAAATATTTTCTAACTTACTAAACGGAATAATATTTCAACGGTTATAAAAGGTTTTGTTCTTCAGTAATTGGATAATAAGTGTAAAAGAAGAGAGTAATAGGAGCCTGGAATAACGCTTCACAACATGCGGCGAACTCGCATCCTTTGTTCGAATTTAAGTTCTTCCAGCAGGAGAAAGAATGATATTCTATTCTCATATTTGGTCATGGCCTTAACTAGGGATAAGAATAAGGTTCTTGTTAGGCTAAGTTAAATGGTGAGCCTTCTCCGTTTGTCGTCGGAACAACCTTACTGGTTACCAGAAGATGTTCGCTATCCATCCTCCGTTGAATACGTGATGGAGTCTCTTGACGGACAACGAAGGGTCGACGGAAAGCCGACGGAAAGGGTCGTGGTTCCCCGACTCGGGAGTGATTGCCGAACGGCTTGACACTACGGGTAGACCAGGTAGGGACGTTTTTAAATTGCTAATTCGGTCCTGAATCTCATGCGGAGGGAAAAGCGTCCAATTACCGAAGGCAAAGTCCGCCGTCAAACTCTCCTTAACGGGGCAGGAGTCTCTCTAAGTCCGAGAAATCAAGTCCCGGGAGCCGAGACGTGTACGAGAATAGAAAAAAGGCTTTCTGAGTGGCAGTGATCTAGGAGGGTTCTAGTAAGACAGTGGCATATATCCGACCATCTAACAATCACTGTCACTCAGTCACTCACTGTCAACTCGCCGTCGCAAATAAACAGGCAAGAAAACGACTCTCCGGCAGACGGAGCCATGAATAAAATAGTGGAAAGGTCAAAGAACGCTAAAGGAAAAACAATTAGGGAGTTTGAAATGAAGAACTTGCGACACTGGATGGAAACCGCAATCATCGATACACGTCTGCTAGTCTGCTACTCTCTGACGGATCGAAATGACAACTGAGAATAAATCCTGCTTCCAGAACGAGGAAAGCTTCTTAATGCTTGCACAAGACTTGGATTATTAGAACTTTCTGATGTTGCGAAATTTCACTCAATACTTATAATCAGCACACAACAAAATTTTATTTTTATCAAAGAAAATCTTTTTATACACTTTTAAATTATGAGTGAACTGATACAGTCCTAACAGACAACTAATTAAACAAATTATTGGCTTAACATATAATTTCTGCATGTTATTTCTGAAGGTAATTTACCAAGCATACCATAAAATTAAAGTAACTGATAAAAAGAGCTCAAAAAGTAAACATTTTAATAAACGGTATGTTATTAAACAGTTCCATTAACATATTTATGGTATGGCCAATTTGTCAGGGTATCAATTTGTTAATTTGTACATAGGTCTGGGATCAATATTGAACTAAGTTTTTCCACATAAAGCAAGAGTTAAGCGGAATACCATGAATCTCTCTCGTACAATAACGTACTGTAGCCACATACTCAATTAAATTTGCAGGGAATTCGAAAAAAAAAATTATTTAACGTGAGCGCATATCCACATAATAAAAAGGTTTGATTATAAATTGGTTATTTTCAATCGCTATTTCTATAATTGAAAAGTATTTTCTATTTCTATATAGGTACATATTTAAAAAAGTAGTCCTTTAAATGCAAATGAGACGTATGATTTAAGTTATTTGTTTTATAATCGAAATTTATTCAATGCCTAAATGAAAAAAATAAATAAAGTGAGGAAAACATCTACACCTATTTAGTCTGATTTTCAATGATTAACTAAACGTGTGTTTTATTCATGATTCTTTTTATATCCTCTACAAACGATAGCACAAAACTTGTGTAAAAACAGGGCATTATCGTCCATAAATCGTTTTGATGAACCGTTTTAACAACCCCCTTTTGCATAGCCAACACGATTAACCCCAAAATGAGAGACACGGGACGAGTTAGGGGGAGGAAGATAAGATAAGAGAATAGATAAGAGAATATCTACTAACTCTCTGTTTAGTCAAACACTAGAACACCTCGCTGTGGAGAGAGACACAGGAGGAAACTCTGTTAAACTAATCCCTAGTTAAACTGTGGTTCCACCTCTAGCTCGTTGCAGTAATCATTGATTAATGTCTTCCTTTTAGTTCCTGTCTGTTCGGTTTCATCTCTCCTAAACCCTCCCCCTTCCCTCATAATTCATTATACTCAAAGTGAAACTCAAATATCAACACATCCTGCTCTAAGCTAATCATCTACAAGTACCAAAACATAAATTAATTTAACAAACATAATATTTCAAAAATAAAAAATAAGGTAAAAATAAAAACACTTATTTTTAAAATTAATTAAAGATAAATAGTTCATTTAAAAAAAGAAAAAAAAAGTTTAATAAATGAGCAGGAAATAATTAGTTTAAATAAACCAGAAATTAATTAAAGTAAGTTTTACGATCTCATTTATTTCTTTAACCAACTGTAAAGAAATATATTTAATCTTAAATTTCTTCTTAATGATGTATTTTTTTTATTTTTTTTTTTATTTTTGTAAAAAATAACCCTTATAATCTTAATATATTTTAACTAACTGTCATTTTTTTTATAATTAATTTAATATTTACAGAAAACACAGATTGATTATTGAGTATATGAATAAATATTTAAAATTAATTTAATTTTTTCAAACCTAATGATTAATATTTTTAAAAAATTAATTAAAATACCTTCCATGAAAATTGATCAAATTTAAATTTTATTTATATTATTTATTTAAAAAATAGACTGCCAATTGGTGTGGCACATAGCTTCCACGCATCCTATCACGTACTTATTGATGTTATGCTTAACAAGCCATTATTGTTTAATTGTTTCCCCCGTTTTTTATTTGTCAAAATTGTTTTGATTTTTTACATGAATTAAAGTATGAATTTAGCAAAGTTAAAGAGCACATACGCAGACGCAGAGCACAGCACAGACACAGACGCATCAACTATCTCGTCAGACGAGATAGTTGATAGTGCTGTCGAGACAGTTATCTGTCACCGTAAACGGGGCCATAAGAGATTAAATTAAACGAGGCCATTAGGACAAACTGTTAAGTGATGCTAATAGGTTTTCTAAATTTGTTAAGATTTAACACATGTACAAATTTAATTATGATTCTGTTCCAAAGTTGATTCGAGTTATAATCCCTACTAATTGTATTTTTTCTTTTAGTTTAAGTAACTATTAAATGTCTCTCGACAATTAAACTAATTCTACATAATTTAAATTCCACTTTTAAACAGTTCTAAACTTTTACGACTTATAGCAATGCCTCGTTATAGTAAAGAACCCTGATCCCAAGTTTTAGCGGTTGATTTGTGTTTTTTTTTATTGCCTTTTTCACAATAATTTTATTCATTTACAGCTGTTATTATATTATTTTTAATAGGTATAATTAAGGCTTTAAATGTTTATTATTTTATTACCTTGGCATGCAACCATTTTGATGGGTAATAAATTTAAGGTATTATTACCTTCCATAAAACCGAGTTATAGAACTGGGGCAAATGAAACAGCTTTCTCTTATTTGCTAATTGAGAAGGTATTCAACGATTATCACAAACAATTATATTTAAATCAGTTAAAGGCATTCGTGGATTTACCTAATGCAGGATTGGATTTAACAAGCAAGCAGTAACATATGTTGGCTGAATGGAACGGCAAATTGTATTTATTTGAAAAGGAAAATAGAAGTACAGTTTTATACAAAACAAAATGATATTATAAATAACCTCTTTAATGACCATGATGAGGTCGAAGTTTATAACACAAGATTTCGGCAGTATTAATATAAAACAAGTATTTTTTTAAGGCGCGCATCACGTAAGTACGTGAGGCGATAATCGCCGATTTCTGTACGATTATGTTAAAATTATTAAGTGTAAAATTTTAATAGTTGCATATTCTTTTTCTACACTTCAAGACCTTTAAATTGATGTGTAACATGTCATGGTGAAAAACATTTTTTTTAGGCACCCGCCATCTTGAAAATATTAAGTGTGAAAAATCCAGAAAGTATCCAGTTGTCACAAATGCCGAGATGAACTTGTGTGCCGAATTTCATGTTCCTAGCTATAGTAGTTTATGAATTGAAACATGCCAACGGACAGACAGGCAGAGCCGTTATACATATAAGGTTTTTTTTTGTACTTCGTACAGAAGCCCAAAAGCAAGTCTATATTTAAGTCATTTATAGCTTCGCTAAAGGGAATGTTATTGGTAATGTATTTTTTTTTAATTTGGTAGGTTATTAAGCTACCATTAGAAACATTTTTCTTTTTTTTTTTACTAAGCAAGAATATTTAGATGCCACAGTTTCCAAACCCCCCCCCCCCCCCCCCACGCTATATCTAATAATAATCATAATTCAGAAAACCTCTTATCCAAAGACATTGACGTTATTTTAGAACTATTTTATCATACAAAAAAGTTAATTTTAGCGTAATAAAAAGTGATGATAAATTTAATAGGTCAATGGTTCCGAAAATACCAGTCAGCCAGCTTCCAAATTAAACTGACTCACTGACTGGATTTTACTTTACTGATTGACTTTAGCTTATATATACAGTAGAGCCTCGCTAATCCGAGTTGGATGGGACTGGCACTAACTCGAATTATTGGAAACTAACGAAAAATGTGAATCTGGAATTCCAGTTTTTAACTATTTATTGAAAAATGATAATATAATTAATATTTCATTTTCATTAGGTTTTAAAATAATTTCATCCGAATCTGTTTCGAATTACCCACTGTTACACACCTAACTCCTGTGCAATTTTTTATTTTTTAGTTTTACGTCTTTACCGCATCTATACAGCTAGCGGAAATTCGGTATGTTTTCGTTTAATCATTATAAAAATATTCCGCACTGCTTTCGCTTTAAGATCTGATTTACAAATTATTTTTATATTTATGTATTATTTCTGTTTGTTTGTTTTTTGTATGGTGGAAATATATATATATTATACTATATATTATTATTATACAACTGAAGAAGGGGAAATAAATTAATAGTCTTCCCTGAATTTTAATGTAAACACAGCTACTCAGACAGGAAAGGAATTCCATGAAATCATACGGATCCATCTCTACTAACACTGTCCTGCCCTAATTGTGTTGAAATCAGGGAACCCGCTCTCGCTCATTCTTTTCATGAACTATCATTTGACTCGGATTATTGGAGCATGGACTATCGAGACTCTACTATATATATGCATATATATATTAATAAATCTATTGTTTAAATATATAAAAATAAACATATAGGTGCTAGTTTCGATATTATTTTTCAAAAAAATGCAGCACAATAAAGAATGGGGACTATCAAATAAAAATTGTGTTTTTATATATACATAGTATATAAAAAATCGGGTACAGGGTACCTCGGAACTTTTCCTCACTTCAGAGGCCACTAAAGTGGCCTCTCCTGCTGCTTCGCAGAAGGAGGAAGCAGCATTGGACGAGGTCAGTACTTGGATGGGTGACCGTTCTAAACAAACTGATTTATTATGATTCTTAAAAAAAAACCATTTCTATTACCTATATTTTATTTAATTATTTGAAGTTTGGCGGTATTTTGACAGATGTAAACAAACTTTGACGTCATCAAAATTATCGCACTAATAAATAATTATATTCACTTATAACTTTTAAACTAATAAATAGAATTTCATCGGGTTTTTTTATATTTGTTCCTTAATTTTTTCCGTTTCCAACGATATGCTATAAGTCAAAAACCTATATGTCATTTCAGTATTATTAACCGTCAAAGTTTAAAAATTCAAAAATGTATAACTTCAAAATGGCGGCCAAAATCAAAATGAAATTTAGTGGGCTTGTTTGTCATACAGAGAGAGGTACATTCGAGCCAAATTTCAAGACCATTTTCGATTTATTACGATTTTTTAAATTTTTGCTGACTCAGCAAACTGGGTTCAAGATGGCGGAAAAAGTTGATTTTCCGGGCGGCACAACTACAGGTTAAGACTGATTTTTCTGCCAAGTTTCAACTCTCTAGTTTAAATACCTTGGGCGCTACGATGATAACACACATACACACATACAATACGTCATGCTAAAAACTACTCAGGAGGTCTTAAAAACACCTAAAACGGATAATTCCGTTGAAATCTCGAAAACAAATTTTTTGGTGGAAACAATACTTTTCCTACTATTAGTAGTGAGGAAAAGTAAAAAGAAAGTATGTATAGTGATAAAATTAATGCGATTTTGATGGATTTATTTTGACGTTTTAAAGTTCTCTGACTCCAAAAAAGTGTTTCTCGTCGGTAGTCTGTTGTCTGTGCAGAAGCGTGGAGAAATGTTGCATTCATGTTCAGAAAAATCATGCACAATTTCCAAATAAATAAGAATCTATCCATATAAAGTTGTTTTCCCTAGAAAAATCTAGTTCCTGAGATAATATTATTCAACGCGGACAGTGGGAGGCCGGAGAAAAGTTATTAGCATAGAATATGCTTTGGCCTTGATCTAACTACCTAAAAATGTCACGTTATCTCTTAAAAAAATGCCTAATATCTCAAAAACTAAATGAGATAGAGAAATTGGGCTAAGGACCAATTTTAAAGAGCATAAAAAAACCTTTCAGAATCATTCATTTATTTTTAAATTATCAGCTGCTAAGCATCTTTTAAGTACTGTTACATTTGAAAATTTGAATTTTTTAAAATTCGATCATGAATTTCTGAGCTTACTACTCTTAATTGAGGGATGTTAGAAGTGTGGCGTTTTCAGGAAAAACTTCTGCTTTTCATAAGCTTTCAAATGGTATAATTAAAGTTTAAGCTCAATGGACTAGTTTTTGAATTATGGTGGATTGAATGTTACCAGACGTGAAATTTTTTGCTGAGGATCACAACCAATTCTAGTACAAACGCAAAAAAGGTTTCCCCGAACGAAATCACAGAACTTAGGGTTTCATATAGGAAATTTGACGCTGAATAAAAAAGTTCCTCTAAACATGGACCCGGAACAGCTTCGTTTTCGAGATATTCGCAAAAAACCATTAAAAAAAACACCATTTTTGGACGTTTATCCTTACCATTCTCAAATACTACGCTTTTTACAGTAATACTCCTCGAAGCAAATCTTGTAGAAAGTCGAATTACACCAATTTCAGCTTTCAGCACTTTACAACATAATGTTTTAAAATTAAGCGTTGATGGAGATCACCTTAATGAATTGACTAATAAAGTAACTGGGACGTAGAATTTTGAAATTTCGCTGAAAATCAGGGGGTTGTCGTACAGCGCTGGGAAGGGTGTCAGTCAACGAAAAATTATATTCTTTACCAGGTTTCCTTCAAGAAGTATTATGGTAAAAAGCGTTGTATATGAGAATTGTAAGGATAAACGTCCAAAAATGGTGTTTTTTCATGTTTATTGCGAATTTCTTAAAAACGAAGCTGTTCCGGATCCATGTTTATAGGAACTTTTTTGTTCAGCGTCAAATTTCCTATAAGAAACCCTAAGTTTTGTGATTTCGTTCGGGGAAACCTTTTTTGCGTTTGTACTAGAATTGGTTGTGATCCTCACCAAAGAAATTTCACGTCTGGTAACATTCAATCCACCATAATTCAAAAACTAGTCCATTGAGCTTAAACTTTAATTATACCATTTGAAAGCTTATGAAAAGCAGAAGTTTTTCCTGAAAATGCCACACTTCTAACATCCCTCAATTAAGAGTAGTAAGCTCAGAAATTCATGATCGAATTTTAAAAAATTCAAATTTTCAAATGTAACAGAACTTAAAAGATGCTTAGCAGCTGATAATTTAGAAATAAATGAATGATTCTGAAAGGTTTTTTTATGCTCTTTAAAATATGCTCTTTAACCTTAGCCCAATTTCTCTATCTCATTTAGTTTTTGAGATATTAGGCATTTTTTAAAACTTTTCGTAAAGTACTTTAAAAAAGGAAATAAATCGATATCTCGAGAACTATTAAGTATGGGCCTATGCTTACTCGACATTTTTTGTTGCATTTGATCCATAGAATCCCCCAGTTTCTTTATGACATTTTATCGCGGGTCACCCTGTATATATATATATATATATATATATATATATATATATATATATATATATATATATATATATATATATATATATATATATGTGTGTGTGTGTGTGTGTGTGTGTGTGTGTGTGTGTGTGTGTGTATTTTTTTATGTTAAATATTGATAACATCTTCAATAATATTTTAATGCAACCATTAAAACTCAAAACAACAAATAAACTGGAACAAGTAATTCTGTACTCGTAGAGAGAAAGTTTAGTATACGTTGTATGGAATATTGAACAGATTTTTTAATTTTAAATTTTGTTAGTTACCTTCTATTTCCTGTAAATAATGCTTTCAATTACTTCTCAGCTTACCTGTAACAGAAGAAAGTAAAAGAAATTATGTTAATATTGTTATTTTTGCTCGCTTCAACTAGTAGTTGAGAGATTGACTCTCGGACTCGCTTGAAACTATTGTTTAAAGTGTAAAATATCGGGGAGATGAGATGAACTTCACAACGATGGATACACCTAATAGGGTAAAACTGTAAATTTTCATGACAAAAAAAGATAGTAATAAGCATAGTAGAAGCTTTACGATTAACGATTTTGTATATATTCTTGACAAATGCTTTTAAATTTGGAAACGTCAAACTGGATTCTTTTTAGTTTTTTAGACTAGTTTCAGGAAGGGGGTTTTTAGGGTAGTTTTTCGATCCACAGCTTGGAATGCTACCCTAAAGCCCTTGGTGGATATTTTAGTCCTATTCGCCGTCCCTTTTTACTACGAGCGATTTCGATTCCTACCGCATTTTTAGGCGTTATCTTATTGCCTCAGCCTCATACATCTTTTTAAATACTACCCCTTCCTTTTCTCAATTTCTGTACTGTCCTGGTCATTATCCGTTTATTAGTTCTTCGTATTATTATTTTTATTTTATTATTTGTATTATTAATTTATTTGTATAATTTCTTCAGTAACAGACGGTACAAACTCTTACTCCGACTCCTTGACCAAAGATCCAACCTATCCCTTTCTAATAAACTCCGTATCTACAATTCCATACTCAAACCAATTTGGACCTATGGAATTGAGCTCTGGGGTAGCACCAAGCGCCCAAATTCTTATAGGATCCAATCCCTTCAACAAAGATCCTTCGAAAAATCACTAACTCTCCCACATACGTTTCCAATCTCACAATTCACAATGACCTCAAATTTCCCTTTGTTCAAGACCTCGCTTCTTTCCGCTACACAAAATTCTATGAAAACCTAAACTATCGTCCTAATCCTTTAGTTGAATCTATGGATTCCATTCATATCCCCGACCGCCCTGCCCGTCGGCTGAAGAGGAGTTGGCCAAGAGATTTATTGCAATAATTAAAATAATGTACAATTGTGTGTTGTACAATTTCCTGATAGGAGTACTACCACTGGGTAGCCTCTCCTCTCACGATAAACCACGCTAATCAACCATTGTAATCTGTGTTACTAATAGTAATCTTTTGCAAGTAGCTTAACATAAAAATTGAAAAAAAGTTCTTTGTACAATATTTAAGTACTGAACCTCTTCGTCCACTGGTGGTATGAGGTCCGGTCAGTTCCCAGGAATGGAAGTAAATAAAACCATTCAGTTTAACAGTGACTACGATGTCCATCATTCATTATCTCTCAGTAGAACCATATCTACTTCCCAAACTTCCTGTCCGCTATGCCTAACAGTGACTACGATGTCCATCATTCATTATCTCTCAGTAGAACCATCTCTACTTCCCAAACTTCCTGTCCGCTATGCCGGTTTAGACCAACTTAGACCAGGCAAGTTTGTGCAACCTAATTTAATTCAAAGCAATTTATTTCATTGCGACAAAATGACTCGAGGTGGTCTAGTGTACATCAAGCATCATCCATTCAACTAAAGTAGTAAAAGCGGTTAATATGAAAAAATTTTATTAAACTTTACACCGTTAATTTTATTTATATAATTATGATAATAATATATTTATTATACATAAATATCTCGAAACATATATAAAATGTTTTTATGTATAAACAAGAAACAAGCAATAAAAAAGTAGGGAATAAAATACACTGGCATCTGCCATGTTGGACCGCTATCTTCGAACTAACATCGACTTAATCTCTTGCTTTAGTTTCAAAACATCTTTTAAAAAGTATTAAGGTTTTTATTTTTTTGTTTCTCAGGTCTCAAATTTACAACCCTGATCCCAAATAAAGTAATTGACAAGGAAGTTCAACTTTTCTTGTCTTTCGGAAATAACACTAAAAAACTTTTGAACATAGTTTAAACAAACTTTCTCTTTAAATGCGGATATATATATATATATATATATATATATATATATATATATATATATATATATATATATATATATATATATATATATATATATATATATATATATGTTTAGTTTACTGCTTGGTTTCAGTATAAGGCGGCATGTTCCTTTGAAGTTGTAATGGAAACTGGTTCAATTTTATTTTTATGGATATACAGTCAGTCAATTCGTTGCTTTATTTTTATGGCATTCCCTATCTTTTCTTTATTTTCTTGAATACATTCGTATATATTTTGTTACCCCGGTTTTTTCATGTTTATTCTTAAAAACATTGTTTTATGACGGTATAATTGAGAATGTTTAAATTTCTTTTTGTAACCCCATCTTTGAAAATGTCGGCTTTTTTTCAAATAAAAAAAAGGAAATTAAAGTATTAAAAACAAAGTATAAATAAAATAAACTTAAAGACAAGCTGTTAGCAGTATGCTATAAACAAAACATAACGTTCGATAAAATAAAAGCAATAAATTAAAGATAAACCTAATAATAAATAACGCTTCTTGCATTAGCACTCGATATATTAAAAGAACAGTATGTACTTGGTTTCCGAGCTTACCGAAATGTAACGAAAGCATTCTGATCAAAAATTCCTGCACAAAAATCTGTTCAAGATATCAGGGCAAATATTTTATCTCGTGTCTCTCTGTCAAACCAACAGACACAACAGACCAACGTACAGAATCTTCAGCGTTAATAGCTTCCTTCCGCATGCGCACAAACGTATTTTTATTAACAATTATATCTTTAAAAATACTCGTCCGAATTTTAAGAAATATGGATAGTGTATGCGAATTTAGCCCACACATTTCAATTTTAACCAATTTTGTTATTTAAAAGTTGAATAAAATAAGTGAGATTTAACTGGGAATCAAAACAGATCCAAATCTCAGTAACCTTTCGTCCAATAAAGGGTATTGTCCAAACAAACTAGCCAGACTATTTTTACTTTCTCATATTTCATATAAAGAGAAAGTATAGTGATGGCGCGAAAATTCGGTTTTGATAGATTTTACACGTTTTGAGGTCCCCTAAGTCCAAAAAAGTGGTTTTTAAAAAATGTCTGTCTGTCATTCGTCTGTGCAGACCCCTGGAGCCTAAATTACTGGACCGATTTTGACGAAAATTGGCATACATGTTTAGAAAAATCATACCCCAAGGCCAAATTGAGAAATAAATTTTAGCTCCAATTTTGGGGGCACTGCCCCAAAAACTCTGAAAAAAACGTGAAAAATAATGATTTTTCGATAACGGTTCCGACAATTTTGATTAAAAAATTCTAAAATGTAGTCCATTTAAATAAGAATCTAACGAAATAAGTCGTTTTCCCGGAAAAATCTAGTTCCTGAGAAAATAGCTTAAAACGCGGACGAAGAGGCCTTGTTTGATTCCCCGCCCGGGAGAAGTTATTTTTAAGATATATTTTGATGAAATGTTCAATAATAATTAAATGTACATACGAAAACTATTAAATGGAAAACACTGGGCTAAGTAATTATGAACTCGTATATGAGAAAGTTTGTCTGAGTTCAAAGACCGAAAGACGGGCCGATTTCAAAGAAATTTATATGGTAGGTCACAATTAGCTCATTGTTGATCCCATATTAATTTGGACCTTCTGGCGCAGATGATTGAAATTTGGTCATTGGATTCTCTTCAAAATTGCACAAAGTTTTATTTCATTAACACCTATATCTTTAAGCTCATCTGATTATTGATAAATCGAAACATAATGAAAGTGCGTACACGACGCGATGAAGCTACGTGCAACAATAAATTGGCAGGTTATTTTATTTTCGTACGATTTTTCATACTTTATTTCACTTTACTTAATCGGATTATTTTTTTTAACTTTCGCTGTCGAGGATGACCAAACTTTATCTAATCGTCTTTTTTCAAGATTCTGACATGTACATGAAGATTCCTAGTTGAACTAGGATACACAAAATAGACAGATCTGCTTCTACTTTGAGGTTTCGAGGCAAAAAAAAAAAACAGGTTTTAATTGTCTACTGTCTTTTGACAAGATTCAGTCTCGCCTATCTAAAGTGGTTGAAATCGGTTTGTATTAAATTAACAGGTTCACTGTGCACAATATATTGTGGACAATGTGGAGAATAAACTAATCATTATCGTTCTTTAAATATTATTCACCGTGAATAAAGCTACAATATCTCTATGGAAATAAGTACTAAGTAACAATATTCAAAGTATAATATTTCATACGACTCTCATGCTTTCTCTAGACTTTATGAGAGTTAGATAGCAGAAAGAAATAATAGCTTATTATTTGTTATATCGGACAATAAATTAAGATCATCAGTTACATTGTAGTAGACTGTAATATTGTTATAATTATAACAGATTGCACTAATATCCGAAGCTAAACTGTTGAGACGATTAGCCATATTACTAAAGTAAAACCGATTACAATTCTATTCCCAGAGTAGCCTCTATTGTTAGCTTGGACGAGGGGAGAAAATGTCGGTACGCTCTGAATCGTTTTCTAAATACAGTTTCCACACCAGGAAACATTAATGGAAATTTATTGACCATCAAAACAGATATTCAGTTGTAATTAACGACTTTGGAAAACCCTCTGTTCATTTTGGGTTTAATTAGAATTTAGGTTTAATTAGAAGAGTGTTTTTAAAATGTGGGTAATTGGTTGAGTCGGAGTTACCGGGGGGAGGGGGGGGGGGGGGTGAGTCGATACAGGCTTGTTTTTGTATTTAGGGACTTAAAATGTTATCTACTTGAACGAATTTAACTGTAGCATCTTCATTTTCATTTAATTTAATCGTTTAACCACGTTTTATTGTAGGTTTTTACCTGTATTGACATTTATATTGATTATACATAAATTAGGTGAGTTCATAGCACACGTGTTTTTTATGCGCGTTCGGGCTATATAGATCAAATATACTCATGAAGCCGTGGAGACGGACTGGGAGGTTACATTCAGGTTAGCGTCGATTCGAGTCAAATGGTTCTAAACCATTTTCCAGCCTTAGATTATTCTGTCGCGTCTCAATAGCCTTGTATGCGTTTCAAATATAAAAAGTTCAGTCATGCACCATGACTTAAAGAGCAAGTTTTCAAAGAAATCTGCGTATTATTGTCTTATGATAATAAAGGAAAATTAGGGTTAAGAATTTGGATGAGCGAAAAAAAAATTGGTACACAGGGGTACGGGGTACAAAAGTCAAAATAGTATTTACCCTTCAAGATGTATGTCGTTGGAAAGCTCTTTAAGAGTACAGTAACTCTTGTCATGTACACTTTTGTCATATTTTCATATAAGAGGGGGGTTAAATAGAAAAAACACTTTTTATGCTATTTTTGACCCTAAATTGGCAAAATTTACCCCTAAATGAACTCCAAATTCTGACCAACGAACTCATCATTTCTTTTGAAATTATTGAAATTTTGAAATTGGTTTGAAGTTTTTAAGTGCATCCTAAGGTGAGATATCGTCTGGAGAGACACATAATATACATACATATATAAATAAATATACATAAAAATAAGTGTTAAATTTCAGGAATCGATTCAGAATGGTTTCAAACGGATTTCCATGGAGAAAATTTTCAAAAATTCGCTAAAAGAAAACCTAAATGACAATAATTGGTTGTTATAATGCTTGAGTCGACATATAAACCTAATAAGGATGTTTATACACGATTTTCTACCACCTCAAAGCAGGTGGAGTTTATTCTATAGAGGGGGGGGGGGGGGGGGGGGGGGAGGATACTTTATTTTTTTATTATTATTAAGAAAAAGTCTATTAATGGTTTGGGGGTCTGTCGTCAGAGTTCAATAAAATTTGGTGACACGGTGTGGCTATTATAAAAATAGTTGTTGTTAGAATATAATATAATATTATAAAAAATCGGTCCGAGACAACTCAGAAAAACTTTCTCATATACGAGTTCATAACAATATTATCAAAATAATCATAAAAATAACTTCTCCTCGGCAAGGAATCGAACCCGGCCTCTCTCCGTCCGCGTTTTAAGCTATTTTCTCAGGAACTAGATTTTTCCTGGAAAAACTATTTATATCGTTAGATTCGTATTTAAATGGACTTCAAATTTAGAATTTCGTAATCAAAATCGTCGGAACTATTTTCGAGAAATATTTTTTTCACTATTTTTCAGAGTTTTTGGGAGTAGCGCCCCCAAATTTGAAGTTAAATTAATTTCTCGATTTCACCTTGGGGTATGATTTTTCTGAACATGTATGGCAAATATCGTCAATATCGGCCCAGTAGTTTGCCCAGTTGTTGTTGGCCCAGTTGTTTAGGCTCCAGGCGTCCACGCAGACGACAGACAGACATTTTTTATAAACCAATTTTTTTGGATTCAGGGAACCTCAAAACGTGTAAATCCATCAAAATCTCAAAATTGAATTTTCGCGCCATCGCAATACTTTCTCTTTATATGAGAAATTAAATGGAATTCATTCCTGCATGGTGTGGAAGAAACAGAAATCCAAATTTAAGTAGTTTAGGCTCCATGCATCTTCACAGTCTACAAACGGAAGACTACTGACAAACGTTTTTAAAATCCATATTGTTGGATTTATTTGCCTTTAAAACGAATAAATCCATCGAAATCAATTTTGGTTCTCGACTATGATTTTTTTCATTAAATTAATATAAATAAATATAAATTAATTTATGTTAGAGGTAGTAATTTTTTTATTTCCTTATTCTGAAATATATAATAATTAATAACATAGATAGAAAGTAAATAAATAAAATAAAATATAAATGGTTTTCTAGAATTATAATATTTCCTTGTTTAGTCCAGTAGGTATAATCACTTATAAAGAAAATAAAAATGTAGTTATATAAACAATTAAATTATCCATATAAAATAAATGGGAGAAATCGAAATCTCGCCAATTTAATTATTATTTATTCACTGACTTAACGATGCTTTTGCTTTTTTAATTTAATAATAAAGACCTTGGAAAAATAAAATAATGATAATAATTTATTATGTATAATTGAAGTATTTAATTTGTTGAGCTCATCAATAATATTACTGTGGAACCAGTGTTTACTCATTTATCAATGTGACAAATAAATTAATCATTATTAAAATAAAACAACACCACATCCTTTCACAGAAAATATAATTCTAAACGGAGAGAAAAAAATTAACCATTTATAAATCATACAAAGCTGGACGCAGTAATAATTTCCACTGACAGATGCACGCATGCGTAACCGACAACAACGCAAACCGGGGGGTTTACGTTGTTGTCGGGAGCTTCTTTATTTAAAATTTATTTGAGTTACACATGCAAGCTCACTCACTAATGTATAATACGTTAATGATTAATTGACACGAATTATATAATATTGTATTATAAAACACAGTTTTAGGTTTATGCTAACGTTTAGCTAAATTTATTAGCATCATCAGAGCAAATAGACAAAGTATAACATAAAAATTATACAGATGTTGACTCTAAGACATGTTATAATAGAATGAAGAAAAGGGTAAGGTAAGTCAGGTAGGCAGATTAGTGGAAACAACAAGATTTTCTTAATAACAAAAAATTTTACCTAGAAATACAATGGTGGAAAAATGATCTTATATGAAAACTATAGAAAAGACAAAAAATGTTTAATTCAAAAATATACTGAAAAGAAACACACTTATAAATAGGACTAGAAAATATTTATTAAATTTGTATAGCTATTACTAAGAATGTTTAATGAAAAAATCGGTTTGAGACAACTCAGACAAACTTTCTCATATACGAATTCATAATTGTTTAGCCCAGTGTTTTCCATTTATTAGTTTTCTTACGTACATTTAATTATCATTGAGCATTTCATCAAAATTTATCATAAAAATAACTTCTCCCGGGCGGAGAATCGAACCCGGGCTCTCTCGGTCCGCGTTTTAAGCTTTTTTTCTCAGGAACTAGATTTTTCCCGGGAAAACGGCTTATATCGTTGGATTCGTATTTAAATGGACTACATTTTAGAATTTTTTAATCAAAATCGTCGGAACCGTTTTCGAGAAATGTTTTTTTTTTTCTCGTTTTTTCAGAGTTTTTGGGGGGTAGCGCCCCTAAATTTGGAGCTAAAATTCATTTCTCGATTTCGCCTCGGGGTATGATTTTTCTGAACATGTATGCCAAATTTCGTCAAAATCGGCCCAGTAGTTTAGGCTCCAGGCGTCTGCACAGACAGACGACAGACGACGGACAGACATTTTTTAAAAACCACTTTTTTGGACTCAGGGGACCTCAAAACGTGTAAATCCATCAAAATCTCAAAATCGAATTTTCGCGCCATCACAATACTTTCTCTTTATATGAGAAAGTAAAAATATACTGAAAAAACACACTTATAAATAGGACAAGAAATTATTTATTAAATTTGTATAGCTATTACTAAGATTGTTGGTGTCAGTTCTAAATATATTGATATAATATTCTAGATATTATATTATATTAATAATTTAAATGTATCTCCTCAAAATTCGACAGTGGCTAGTCGCTTACTTGTGATTTAATGTCGCTGCGTCTTAGCAATCGTAGTAACAAATATATCATGTGGTGCGTGCATTATTAATAAATCTATAGCTTACTTTAGTTTAACAATGAATTTCATTGAAAGCACCTTTGTGGTCACTCTTTTGCTCCTTGCGAAAGCAAAGTAACGCCAACAACTCTTCTGGGTTCATTTTCTTTCAAGCTAAAGATTAATGGAGGGATTGAGGGATAGTTCTACAAGTTTCTTAAAGACGCATGTGACACATTTGATCTACGATTGATAGGGATACGAAATATAACCATCGAATTTCTGTTTAGATGCGTAGAAAGTGATTCTTTACGTACTTGTATTCATTGCGCATTCGCGTTTCATAATTCCTCTTTTTTCCGCCCTAGTGCGGTAAAAAATAAGAATTCTTCACCTTAACGCACGATTAGCGAGTTCGTTTACATTTAACAATAGTACATTACGCGTCGAGTGCGGAAAGTAGCATTTTGCATGCGAGTGTGGAGTTTGCACCCGAGCGACAGCGAGGGTAGTAAAACCACACGAGCAATGCAAAATGCCGTTTTCGCACGAGTTGCGAACCGTACTTTATCTACGATTGTTAGATTTAAATAATAAATACAGAAAAAAATAAACTTGCTGTATGTAAGTTCGTATCTCTTCTCTTGATAAAGATGGCATTAATCTCGAGTTGTATTTTTTGCCGAATTAATTATTTCTGGAGGAGTATTATTCTCTACATTTTCGTCAAAGCCACTTAATTCATTCATTGTTTTTCACTAAAAACTCGATATAAACAGTTACTTTAATAAAATAATAGCAAATAAGTTTTGTTAAATGTAAACAAACTCACTAATCGTGCGTAAAGCTGAAGAATTCCTTTTCTTTACCGCGCTAGCGTGGTATAAAGAAGAGGAATTCTTCAGAACTATGAGACGCGCATGCGCAATGAATACAAGTACGTAAATAATCACTTTCTACGCATCTAAACAGAGATATAATGTTTATATTTCGTATCAATCGTAGATAAAACTAATTTGCTGCTTGTTTAATTAAAGTAACTGTTTATATCGAGTTTTTAGTGAAAAACAATCATTGATTTATGTCATTATGACGAAAATGAGGAGAATAATACGCCTCTCGAAATAATTAATTCGGCACAAAATACAACTAATGATTTAATGTCATCTTTATCAAAAGAGAAATATGAACTTACATACAGGAAGTTTATTAAATATTTTTTTCTGTATTTATTATTAAAATCCAACAATCGTAGAGAAAGTACGTAATGCAACTCGTGCGAAAACTGCATTTTGCTTTGCTCGTGTGGTTTTACTACCCTCGCTGTCACTCGGGTGCAAACTCCACACTCGCATGCAAAATGCTACTTTCCGCACTAGACGCGTAATGTACTATTATGAAATTTTACTTAATGTGATTATGTTTATTTTACGAAATAAAAAAAGGAAATGATTCCAATTTAAATAATAAATAAATAAGTGGCTAAACAATAGCACGATTACCAATTGCAAGTGCCCGCCTAGCCTAAATATCGATTTATCATTAATAGTTTAGAATTTGTCGTATTTAACTTTCTTGTATACGTGTTATATGTTATATGAGTAAGTAATAAAGCTCTAAATCTAGGAACTTTAATGTACTCTTATGCACGCAAGGCCACCTGAGAGTTGTTTAGGCAAAAATATTCTATCACGGCGCACATGAGAGTATTTATGGTATTTTAAAATGGTTTCACGGTAAATCTAGGAACTTATTAAGGCACTCTTATGTACAAAAGGCCCACCTGAGAGGGATTGCTTAAGAAACGGTTTTCTATCGCGGCACATTTGACGCTAAATCTAGGTCCTTTTCAAATATTACCTCTTTATACATCAAGGCTCACTTTCTTCCTGGTTCAAGGAACATACTACCGTGGCACATATGGTAGTTATTTAAAGTACTATTTCAAGCTGCGGCACATCAAAAAGGTTTTTAATGAGAGGCAATAAAGAGCCGCGGCCTACCTGAGAGTCATTCATAGCAAACGATTGAACCTCGGCATCCCAAACACACCGTTACGCATAAATTTCATAACAAATATAACATAATTACAAAAATTAATTAAATAAAAAAAAATAGAAGAAAAGCACAGGTACATGACAAATACATACAATCATATTAAATAACTATAATCTACTGCTTATGAGCTCACTTCCATTTCAAATTTATACACTGCAGTCTGCAGTTATCTCTGTCTATTATTAACTCTCTCTCTTTTTTGCACTTACATCTCATATAAAACCTCTAGAGCTATATTATATTAACAAACGTACCAAGGTAATTTATTATACTTTTTAAATATCAGAACGAAGAAGAAAAGGAAAAAAAAAAAATAATAAAACGCTCACACATATCAACTCATTTTTCTTTTAATGCTTATTTACGCTACACATTAATATTAAATAATGAAAAGCCCAACACACATAAGCTTTCACGTGTATATAAAATTTATTACACGCATATATATATGTATATAATATTTATACATATATATAAATATATATAAGTATTATAAAAGATGAGAGATTATATTTATAAGTGTGTGTAAGGAGGAGAAGATTGAAACGGTATAATTTATAACCCGCCAGGGCCAATTAAGTATTTTATATAACACAAAGGCTATAAGAGATATGGGCAGGTATATAAATTATGGGGCCTTTCATATAAAAAACCTTTAGCTCCAGCTCAATATAAATAAATTACCGGACCTAATTGATTCATAATTTTCACCGCTGTCTGTCCGACATATACATACACAAGGTTTTCTTTTTTTAGAAAATACTTTTTTATATTTTTTATTATAATTAAGTATTCAGAGAGTAGATAGTGAAGATGGCTGGCTCTCCAAGCCGGCTTCAGTACAAAGGACGTTTCTTTCCCTCCTTCTCGTTCCCTCATCTTATTTACAGTGGTATTTTTTTCTAATCGGAGGCGCTCGTAAATTCAAAACGAGGAAGGAAAGAAAAAAAATACAAATAAATAAAACTTAAAAGCTAAACGTATCTTTTTCAATCCTTTATATATATTTTTTAAGACTTAGGTTTCCTTTATGTATATGTATATAAATATACACTCTTTTGAATAAAAGGTTATTAAGATGATACAACATTTAGTGTAAACATCCTTTTACTGACATCAATGTGTGTGTTTATATATATATATATATATATATATATATATATATATATATATATATCTATATATATATATATATATATATATATATATATATATATATATATATATATATATTTATACATATAAAAAACACTTAACGGAGGCGTGGTAGATATCACTAAAACAATTTACACATATTTAACGTCTGTGCATTAATGTTATAGAATCAGAGAACTTTTCTTTTTTTAACTGACATCCTTTTTCAAAATGTTTTGAAGGTGGAAACGGATTTCAAGATGATAAATGTTTTGACCGTCGCTTAGTATAAATCATATTATAATATATGTTGACAAAATAAACTCAAAAATTGTTTATCATTTACCTTCTTTAAAAAGTTTATAAACTTTGTACACTTAAAACATAAACAAATATAGATTGCTAACATTTTAAATAAAGCAGTTTTATTTATAAGTTGAATTTTTAATTCCCGTGAATTCATATTGACGAAAATTAAGAATAGTTTTGGCTTAAGTGGTAGGTTTCGATTAAATAAGTTATTCATATGAGAGAATGGAAGTCAACTGCACTTTTCCAATTTACAAAACTTACTTCATGACAAAATCTAACATAAAATAAACGTGCGATTCGGTGCATAACTCTGGTAGAAAAAACTATATTTTGGCCTTTTACATGCCACATTTATTTTTAAAACGGTTACTAGAAACTTATTAATAATCTTCATGTACTTGAAAAAAGCTTTAAAAGCTTAAGCATTAACTTTTCTTTTAACACCTATATTGGTTTTCAAAATGCCAGCAAGGAATGGAACTTTTGTAATAATAATAACATATAATTTACTAGTCTTCAAAACCCTCAAAACCGTGTATAGCATGTCAGGCTGACTAAAAACTTATTGTTTATTCGTACGAGATATTGACCGCCATCTTCAAAATATTAAATGTACAATTTTAACAGTTACATATTATTTTCTTACTCTTTAAGGCCTTTAAAACGATGTATTGTATGTCACGCTGGCTAAAAACGTTTTGTTTAATCGTCCGCCATATTGGCCGCCATCTTTAAAATATTAAGTGTGAAAATGCTAAAAACTATACACTTGTCACAAAAGCTGAGAAGCACCTTTATGCAAAATTTCTTTTAAATCGGTCAATTTATACGCCAGTTATCGAGAGGCAAACACACAAACTTTAAATTCCTAATCTCTGAAATGAAGAACTCACTACGCTCATTCAATTATGGTTAATGATATACTAATTATTTGGTTGGAATCTCTTTCGAAATATATCCATTGAATTTAAGGTTTGTTTAACACGTGACTAATATCCGCAAGTTATTAGACTTGATATCACGAACCTGTGACTTATTTTAAATAGATTCCCTCTTCTCCCTTAAGGCCGCTAAAAAATATTATTAAGAGCCGACATCTAAATTCAAAATTTATACGTTCGACATAACGATGTCTTCCCCTCCTCTCCACCCATTAGACCCTTGAAATTTAAATTGTTATTTAGCTTCTGTTTGTGTTTTTTTAAATGTGGATCCATTTAAGGTTAAATAATTTAATCCAAATTATTTTACTTGTTATGGCTCCTTGATCTTGATATGATTTATCTGATGCCCAAAACATCATTAAGAAAACTTTCGTCAAATTTATTTGCTTTTTAAGTTTCATCGCACATCTATTACCCCAATTTTGAACCACTTCCCGTCATTTAATATCATCCCGTCAAAAAATAAAAAGTTTGAAAATAAGACGAGTTTTAAAAAATAGTATTTTTATATTAATTATTAGATCTGCCTTCATTTTAACTAGTTTATGTTACGGTTTTTTGGATTCTCACGTGGTGAACAGCTAGTTCCCAGACAATATGATTTATGAACACAAACTCGTTTTAACGCTTTAGCTTGAGGGCTATTTTGATGTTTTAGAGGTTATATTAATTTATACGTAATTCGCACTCAACTTTTAGCGAATTTTCAAAGAAAATTACGCTATTGCAATGGCTTCAAAATTTTTGTAATGCGAATTTTTGAAAATTTTTTCCATGGAAATCCGTTTTAGACCATTCTGAATCGATTCCTAAAATTTAACACTTTTTTTTATGTATGTATGTATATATGTATGTATATATGTATGTATATATGTATGTATATATGTATGTATATATGTATGTATATATGTATGTATATATGTATGTATATATGTATATATGTGTCACTCCAGACGATATCTCCCCTTAGGATGCACTTAAAAATTTCAAACAAATTTTAAAATGTCAATAATATCAAAAGAAAGGATGAGTTCGTTGGCCAGAATTTTTGGAGTTCATTTAGGGGTCAAATTTTTACAATTAATGGTCAAAAATAGCATAAAAACGTGTTTTTACTATTTTACCCCCCTTTTATATGAAAATATGATAAAAGTGTACATAACAACAATTATTGTACTCTTAAAGAGCTTTCCAACGACATGCATCTTGAAGGGTAAATACTATTTTGACTTTTGTACCCCGTACCCCTGTGTACCAATTTATTTTTATTTTTTCACCGATTATCATATCCAATAATACGCAGATTTCTTTGAAAATTCGCTCATTAAGTCATGGTGCATGACTGGACTTTTTTAAATGTAACATGTCATTGAGTTTGAAAATGGCTGGGAAAGCCGAAACGTTGCCACATTGAAATAAAGTAGTTTTTCTTCTTCCTTCTCTTACCCTTAAAGGATCCACTCTCTTGCATTAAGTAAAATTTAATCTTTCCGTAGTATGAATACTACCTAAAACTTAAAAATTTGAATTTTTAATAAATAGATTATTGAATAACATAAGTTATTCGGCTTACCTAGCCTAATTTTTTTTTTTTAACTTTTATACAACTTAGTTGGTTCCTCAATTTAAGCTATATATAAAACAGCTTGAAAACTAACGTATGACGGGGAATGAGTGATTTTTAGAAGGATCTTTGATCAAAGGAATTGGAGTCTATAGGTATTTGACCGTTTGGTGCTACCCCAGAGCTCAATTCCATAGCTCCAAATGGGTTTAAGGATTGAGTTATAATTATAAATAAGGATCTAATTATAAAGGGATAGGTGGGATCTTTGGTCGAGGAGTCGCAAAGCAGTTTATAGTTTATATCGTTTGTTAGTGCCCGTAAGTTTAGTTTTAGTTTGTTGAGCCCAAGTCAATCTTCGATCAATATGTAGGCCTAGATATCTTACGGAAGAGGATTGTGAGATCACACCTTGGTTTAAGATGACTGGAGCATATGTTGAATGTCTAAGAGTCTTTTAAAGAGAGTTTAAGAGAGTCTTTTAAAACTTAAATTTTCCTGGTATAGTTGATATTTTTTGAATTTAATTGATAATTTTTATTCAAAATAATTACTTTTTCTTACGGAGATGAGAAAGCTACGCAGTATTAAACACTCTATAAATAAATATTATGACTGAGGATAACCTTACAAGAAAGGGTCGAAACGTCTCAATAATACAAATGAATTAATTTGTATTTTTCACACCTAAATGGTCCATCTTAATTATTAATAATATTGATACTACTTCGAAACGCTTAAATAAAATCATTGATTTTGGTAAGAAAATAAATAAAGGGGTAGCTATCAGTAACATTAAGGTTGTTTTGGTTTAAAAATAAAAATAAAATGCATTCGAAATAATACACTCAGTAGCAAAGCATGGGCATCCAGCTAATACTACTATGACTTCATATTACTGTAATAGTTTTTACAGTCGTATATTATAAATAATTTTATTAGGACAATAGTTATTTATGCAATTATAGGGAGTTGAGAGTGAAGTAAGCCATTACTCCCTGAGCGAATAAGGCGAAGCCGAAGGAATCATGGCCCATGGTCCCTAAATCCCGAGCGAAACCGAGGTAATTAGAATTTTTAATATTTTAAACAATATTTTATCTCCAGTAGTGAGAAAACGCATATTCATCCATTGAACAGGTTTTATTTATTATTTTAATAAATAGACTGCCAATTGGTGTGGCAAATAGCTTCCTCGCATTCTATCCACGTACTTTATTGATTTAATGCTTTTACAAGCAATTATTGTCTAATTGGTTTAATTGTTTCCCCCGTTTTTTTTTTTAATCTGTCAAAATTGATTTTATTTTATTTTATTTTTTTTGTTTTGTTTTAATTTAGCAATAGTTAAAGAGCGCAGACGGTTCATACTAATCTGGGGCTATCTCGGGGTAACTGTCGATTAACTATAAAAGTTTCATTCAAATCGAATAAGTACTTTTGAAGCTATAGGTGTAAAAAATGTATGTTTGCGCGCATGTGGAAGAGAAACAAATTGGCGCAGAAGGTTGAAACTTATATATAGTACCAACAATGGTCTAATTATGACCTACCGCCCAAATTTCATTAAAATTGGACGTGTTTTTAAGATATGTTGGTTCGCAAAAATTGAACGACAGACCGACCGACAGACCGACAGACAGACCGACAGACACACACGGAACCGAAAATTATCCCTGATGTCTGAAACGGATTTCTGTCTTGGAATTTTTGAAATCGGAGACCTAAAAATGTTTCGTTCTTTAGAAGGATCACATAGCGTCCGTTACCTTCGGTAAGCTCGGAAGCAATAACAATAATTGTTAGCACTTTTAATAGCAGATATAAGAGATTCAATATTAAAAACAAATAAGATTTCCAATTAAACTCAAATAGAAGGTTATTTAGATGCAGGTTTAACAACGATAAGTGCAAATTACAAATAAGGTAGAGAAGGCAGTGTCGCCAACCTGATTTCCACAACTTCACTATATCAGCCATTCATACTCTACTATTTATAAAATAATTAAGTTGGCAATCCTTCCTTTTCTCCCTGGTTTTACTTTTTTGCCCTACTTTTACTTTTCTCCCTACTTTTTGAGTTCAGGGGAGAAATGACTACTTTAGTCCCTCTGAACTAATCCAAAATCATAACTTTTTTCTCCCTACTGGAGATAAAAGTAATTTAAAGCCATTTAATAAAATTAAGGTTATAAATGTTATAGAAATAATAATGTATTGCAAAAATATGCACTTTATTTTCTTTTTGAAATTCTCCCTTATATTTATTTTAAAAGTTAAGAACGACCAAAAATAAAAGAAAAGGGTTCAAAAGAATATCATTAGCGGCATTTTAGTCAAAGCACAAAAGGGACATTCCGTTTATTGTTAAATAATCTTTTCTAGTGTAACGTGTTTGTGTTCTCTTTTCCCTCTTGATATCGTTGACTTTTTTAATATAACTTCATTGTTCTATTCTCCGGGGCTTAAATCTTAACACTTCTTTGTCCTGTTTAAACTTTTCAAGTTTGGGTATCGACTAAAACTAAAAAAGAATGAAAGATATATCGACACTTCAAAAAAAAAACTTAAACAAATAATTAAGGCTTTCTTCCTCTTTTTTGTAAGTTTAAAGCAACTATATAATAAATTTTAAAAGAAACACTTAACAATTTAGCATTTAACAAAGCAAACGAAAAAGAACAGATCTCCAAAACACAGTAGCAGCAAAGGTATTTGAATTCCAAAAGATTTACCCAAGATTTATTTGTTATATATATATATATATATATATATATATATATATATATATATATATATATATATATATATATATATATATATATATATATATATATATATATATATATATATATATATATATATTATATATATATAAAGGGAGAAAGATTTATATAATTTATTTCAGTCACAACAACTAACCTTTTAAAATACAATACTAAAATATTTTCTTTTTTTTTCATTTTTTGCTAAAAAAACAAATCTTTATGCTATTCACATTCGGTTTTTTGTATACTATTATATGGTTCATTAATTTTTTAGAGGGTTTTAAAAACAAAATAATAATTGCCAGAAAAAAACTATAAAGGCTTAATTTGAAATAAAAAGTAAAATTTAAAATGTCAAAAAGTTTATTTTAACTTGTTTTTACAGCTAATATAAAAGATAATATAAATATTTAACGATATTGTACATATTTGTTGAAAAGGTTTTATTTTTTTAAATATATTATGGGAATTATATATATCTTATGATTATGGTATATAATTAAGGATATTTTAGAAGAATGCTGTTTATTATAAATAGGATGTTTTAAAATGTCAAATTTTAATTTACACCATTTCAGGCTATTTGCCAAATTTTGATGTTTTCTTTTAATAAATATGTTTTAAATAATGTAATTTTGTTTTTTTGTTTTAACACCTTTATATAAGTTATGAGAAATATGATTTCTGTCAAATTAAATTGCTTCAATATACATATTTATTTTTTAATTAAATAATTGGTGAGGAGAGCGAAACTTGAACTTTGGTTCATTTATATTGCAGACGGAATTCAGGTGTGCAATTGATCAACCTTTGACCTTTAACCTGCAATCATTTTTGACGACTTGGTCTCAATGTGTACAAATTCGTCATATACACCTATGAGAAGGCATGAACTAATTTGGATCATAATTTCGGGCGTACCTAAATCCTTTTCAAGAAGTCCTTTCCGCCGAGGGAGGGATATGGGGTCATTGCAAGTTACATTAGCTTAAATGGAGGTTTAAACTAGATTTGGGAGGGGGCGTTCTACGAGTCCCCACCTTCTCTCTGAAGGCACAGCTGTAAACGCAAAAGTAATTTATAAGAAATTGATTGCCTTTCAAATCTTCTTTTTTGAATGCAATCTAAATGTGAGACTTTAGTTCAGCAGTGGTTGCCATTATATATATACGAGTTTTATGTTCGATTTATTAAATTACTGGCTTGCTCATTAATTCTACTATATTAATTAATCGATCTTTAAGTCTATGCAACAAATTAAAATTATTCTCTTCCAATTAAATTAAATTTAATCTTATGACTTATGATACATATTATATGAACGCCACACCCTATGATATATGTAGTACTTTTTGAAGAGTTAAAATGTATTTTTAAAATGCACGCGTTAACATGGATCTGCATTACTGACATAGTAAAAATTAAAAGTTTACAAAAAAAGTAGTTATAAATAAGTGGTTGTTGGAGAGTGATGAGGGCGGAACTCAGGTTCATTTATATTGCAGACAGAATTCAGGTGTGCAATTAATCAAGTTAGACCTGCTAAACCCGCGCAGCTTTCATCAGGCCCCCTTATTCCCTCTTAAACCCTTAATAATTAATTACTACCTAGTTTTTTTAAAAAAAACAAAAAACAAAAAAAAACATCTCTCTCCATCCAAAGCTAAAAAAACAATTTACAAAATTAATAAGTTAATTTTATATAAGGAAAAAAAGAGACGTTATAATTTAATTTGTTTGGCCTTTTTACTGTACTATAATTATTAATTTATGTAAGAATTTGTTTTTTTAAAAAAACTAATTTCTTCCATTAAAATGTCATGAGAGAGGCGTTTATGCATTAGAGGGAAAAATATATCAGCATACAAAAAAAAAAAAATAATAAGCAGTTTCATTAATAATTATGAGATAACTGAATAAGCCCCTATTTCACGATCAGTGGTTTGTCAGTTCGGTGTGTTAAGTTTTAACTATTAGGTTGGGCTGTGACGAGTTGGTTCGCCTACACAAGGTCAGTTTAGTGTATCACATCAACGATTCAGTTATCTGTCATTTAAGTATTCACCAGGTCAGATGCAAGGTACATATTGGGTAAGGAACGGCTCTTAAAACGATCTAAATATTTACAAGTTAACAATTTGAAAGCGTTAAGACTACACCAAAAAACTGGCATAATTATTTGCACATTAATGAAGAATGTTGATAAAAGTTTATTTCATTGGTTTTTCTGTTAATAAGAAAGGATAAGATACAAATAAGAGCCATAACACCTAACCACAACTAATGGCCACTAACTAATGGCTGACGTCAAATCTTCGTAACTTAGCTACAGGAAGGTAGCTGGAAGACAATCTGCTAGTGGTCCAGCTGTCTTCCTGTGGCTAAGTTACGAAGAGTTGCCGTCAGCATTTCGTGGAGGAGATATGGTGCTTATTTGTATCTTATACTGTGATATCAACGAAGAAATCACCACAAGCATTACAAAAAAAATTGATTGGCGTTTTTGCTAGAGCTGAGATAAGGTAATTCTGGTTAGTGTATAAAACTGAACTGAGCTCAACCCTACTCACGCTCACTAACCAGTTGCGTATCCAGGGGAGAGCTCAGGGGGCACGTGCCCCCCCCCCCCCCCCCCAGACCCAACAGAGTAAAAAAAAACGCCGTATTTTTTTACATTCATTCACCTCATATTCAATTTCAACTCAGAAATGCATAAAAGCGCTGTTTTGAGAGGTCATATTTTCAATTTTTCCGTGCGTTTATAAGCAGATTATGTATCAATATGTATAGAATCAAAGTGTTCAGCAGTAAATCCGGCTTAGTGCCCAATATTTCAATATTTACACTACTAGGTAAATTTGGCAGTGAGGGAGAAGGCACATGTGTCTTCGGCCAGGGCACCTCAACCCCTAGGGACGAAACTCTAGTAAGTAGGTCATAATTATTAGTTCCCATATTAATTTGAACCTTCTCAGCCCATTGATTTCTCTTCTGCATGCGCACAAACTTTTTATCATTATACGCTATATCTTTAAAAGTACATATTCGATGGCCACAAGTAGCTCCATATAAATTTCAACTGTCTTGCGTCTGTAAACAATTCAATATTAACCGTTTGCACTCATTTAATATTCAATACAAATAAGTGTGACCCCATTGGGAATAGAAAAAGGACCATACTAGAGCTTGAAATGAGTATTGGAATATTTTATTATAATTTTTTTCTTTTATATATAATCTTAAAGTATTATTTATTATAAAAACTATATATATATATATATATATATATATATATATATATATATATATATATATATATATATATATATAATACATATAATTATAAACAAACGGCTATAAATAATGTTACTTCACATAATATATCCTTGGATGGGGGGTCTATATATATGTGTGTGAGAGTGTAAACACATTTATAATTGATTAGTACACTTAAAAATAATAATAAAACAAATGAAATATGTGCGGAAAAAATAAATGGAAGGATGAACAACTACAAAAAAATAGAATAAATTAAAAAAGAAATAATTATCTACATAAAAATTAAGTTAACAAAGGAAAGACTGATTACGAATTGAATTAAATAATAAATGTAAATAACAGACTGACAGATAAGACAGGCAAGAAAACACAAAGTACTAATTAATCATGTAGTTTACAGAACTTGGCCTGTCAAGTTTTTTTTCTTTGTTAGTATGTGTTAGTTAGTTAGGTTCTAAGCTAATGTTGAGTTTCACCAGTTTACATAAGTCGAAAAAAGTTTCAAGTTTGTGTAAGTGTTTTGCAGGTTTCATCAAGGAGAGAGTTAACTTCACCAGGCAATTAATACTGACAGCTATAAATCACTTTGCGTGGAAAAAATACAACATTAACCTACCTCCTTTTTAAAAACATATTATTCTTTGTCTTTAAAACTCAATTTTTCTTGCTTTATTTTTTATTAACCCATACACTTAGTAAATACGGAGAGAAATTATTCAACTCATTCTTCCAAATATAAGTAATTTATAGATATAAAGTATATGCTTGCTAGAAACTATCAATGATTGACTTTCCTCATATTTTTCTAACAATAATTAAATTATAATAAATAACTACCTACACCAAAAATAATGAACTAAATAAATAAAATGTTGAAAGTAATAAAAATAACAATTAAATAAACCTATATATCATTTCGTTTCACTATTCATTGCTATTATGACTATGGCTTAGAGAAGTTGGTAGAAAGTAACACAACAATAATTGTCACCACAATTTTATATTAAAATTCACAAACGCGTTTCGACATACAATATCATCTTCAGTGCAGATCTTCAGCACAAAGCACATTTTTTTTGGGGGGGGGTTTATTCGGGATAACCCGGATAAACCCCGTCCTGTAATGACCTAGGATGTTGAACGGGACTAACCCCTTCAACATCCTAGGTCATTACAGGACGGGGTTATCCGGCCACTTTACTTATCTACTCGATGAGATCATGAGTGTGAAAAATGATATTATATGTCAAAACGCGTTTGTGAATTTTAATATAAAATTGTGGATCAATATTTTTGTGCTACTTTCTACCAACCTCTCGTCAAAATTATTAAGTGGTACCATACAATCTCAATCAAATCAACTAATTATCCATAGTTAAAATCATAACTTGCATAATTCGGGAGATAAATAACAAAACTTTTATTTATTATTAATTTTAACAAAATTCAATTTACTTATATTATATTCTCAGCAAATAAGACAAATTTATATTATAATAAATACTCGGATTAAAGAGCATTTGTGTAAGATTTGAGACCTCTAATCAGATATAAAATCAGTCAATATTTGTGGAGGCTGTGAGAGCTCAAAGTCAAAAATTCAAAAATATTAATAAAATCTAGCTTCAACTAAGGTACAACCGATGGAGGTACGAAAAAGAGTCATAGAGTCAAACTTGTTTATCTTTCAAAATTAGTAGCTGTTTTTGCAATCAGTTATATATACGACTTAGAGTTGCATCCACCACTTTTATTTTTTTGGGTGGGGGGGGGGGGGAGGAGGGGTGTAAAAATGTAAAATTTCAAGTTTTTGGAATTTTCCCATCTGTTACACGGCTTCAGTTACAAGTGAACTACCTATTCTAGAAGTCACTTATTTTGTTGATGAGCCAGTGAGACAGTAACAAAAATGTCAACTTTGACACTCTTCACTTTAAAAAAGACATATTAAGGGCTCAATTTTTTACAGTGTCTCAAGTTAATTTTTAATCGCCCATCTTAAGAGGAAGCACTTATATGAGGGTGGAAAAAACAGGTTTAAATTATTTCAAGTAAATATAAACTGCATATGCTTACAGAAACATGACGTTTTTTCAGATTTTTTAGGAGGGAGGGTGATACACACTCCACATTTTTCAAAACATATATGTGAATTTAATTTCATCTAAATCGGAATAGTAGAGTATATTTCACGCGTCTGCACAGCTACCAAACGACAGACAGTTTTAAAAACCACTATCTTAAACTCTGGGGATCTCAAAATTGTAAATTTATCAAAATTATAAATCGAATTTTGGGATGTACAATACTTTCTATCTCTTTTTATACTTTCCTACTAAACGTATATGGAAAAGTAAAAATATACTAAAATGTGGATAAATGTGTATAACACTATTAATATGTTCTGGGCATTCACATAATATTAACGGCCTATGATTGTCGGTCGGCAGATCAGCTTTAAAAGAAAAAAGAAAATGTTTTGCTGTCTACAATTAATAATAAATTAATTCAGAATAAATTATTTGTCATTTTTAAAAAGAAATCTAGCTAATATAAAGTGGATTATTAATTGAACTTACATATGAACATAATATGTTTATTTAATACCCTTTCTACAGGTAATTCGTACTGAAATAACCTAATTTTACAGGGATGGAATAAGAATCAAAAGAATATAAATAATAAACAATCCCGTAGAAATATGTATAGCATAAAAGGTCTAATAAATTAACTATTATTAAACATACGAATACACTTAAAGATAAAGATATTAATTTTAAATTACTATAATGTATATGCAACTGAATGTATAATAACTAATAACATTAGAATTACATTAAGGAGAAATACATTTCTCAGATAATCCTTTAATATAAATTAAGTATGCACTATGATTAAAACTTAGCGCATTAATAACACATGCTATTCTCACAAAAGAGAAATCAGTCTCTCATATTTTTACTTGATAAACAACTGCGAATGTATATTTCTTTGTGGTAATAATGCTAATAATCATAACGTATAATATATCTATATATGTATTAAAAATCGTCTCTAATAAATATAGCTTTTTATATTTTCTTGCATTTAAAATATATATATATACATATATATATTTTTAATGGATACAAGATATGGTTGGGTTGACTGTATAATAAGTATCTCTCAGTTTAAGAAAATAAATAATAAAAATGAATAAAAAATACCTTTTAAACAGCCATATTGACCAACTAGATGTTGTTAGCTACGATAAAATATATTTACCATAATGATTTATTAAAAAAAAAAAAATGTAAGATTGTTTATTCTTTTCAATTTTATTTACTATGTACTTCTTATTAATGTTAATTTATCATAAAGTATTTGTAGTGTGAAACCAATAAATCAAAGAATGTTTTGCACATAAGGAATTAACTTGCAGGTTATTAATATATAATATATATATATATATATATATATATATATATATATATATATATATATAATAGTCGCAGCCTTTAAGAGATATTACATATCAAGAACATACGGGTTAGTTAAAAATACTGTAGTTTGCACAATATGATTTACGTTTGAGCAAATTTTCAAATAATAAGTAAAGCAGACCTTGGCATTGATTAATGAGGGCTTTTTTTAAAAAATAAAAAACTGAGATATATTACTAATTGGGAATTTTTAGGTAATTAATAAACATTATATAAAAAATAATAACCAATATTTGTTTTAAATAAAAAACTATCGAAATAGGACGGCACAAAATCAAAGTTTCGTTTTCGATTCCTGAACAAGTCACACACCTTTTATAATTTTAACCCCTATTGAGAGAAAATATTTTTGACCAAATCGATTTTACTAAGCAGTATAAACAAGAAAAAATTACCCTTGTAGAAGTATGAATTAAGAGATATAGAAATAGGTTTTATTTTGATGGCATATTGTGATAATATAAATATGTTTATCAGTGTTTTGTGGCATTGGAATAAATGTGATTGAGCATTTTCTGCGCATTTCAAGTGCTAACGAAAAATTTATGTTAACTAAATAGGTTACCGATGTTTTACTTTCATTATACTATATTTATATTTACTATATTATATTTTACTATATTATATTTTACTATATTATATTTTACTATTTTTTATCTTTTATTTTGTGAAACATTTGAAAAATTAGTTTTAACATTTTGGAGGTGAAGTATCAGATAATTCTTTGTGTTTCTTGTAATTGATTCTTCCCTCTTAATAACAACTTCCGTTTGTAAATTATTTTAATAAATTATTGGTACCATTAATTTAAAATTCTTCTGGATAAATGTCCTTAAGTTAAAATTATAAATCTATCTAAGTAATTTCTAATTATGATAAAAAAAGGACTTCATTGAAGTATGTTCAAAATATAAATTATTAACCATGACTCAAATATATTTAAGGAATATGTTGAAGATTTATTTAGAGAATTATAGCCTCAAGATATTGTTCACATCTCATTCGATGCTTGATGTTGCAAATGAGCGTAATTATTCTAAATAAAAACCATGATGAACTACTTCATGTTTAGTTTCGTGTATAATTTTTAATATAGAATAAGATAAGGAGATAAATCATTTTGTTGAGAGAAGCAAGATGCAAATGATGCTTATTAGCAAGGTTTCTCTCATCTGGAAGGACATAACGGAGTGGCTTTTCATCCCGTGCCGTCTAACTTTGCGCCATCATCTCTTTCTCTACAAGGGACCAAGTTTTATTTTTTCTCTTTCTAACACTCTGTGTAAGGTTTATTGCTTTTTGCCGGCGGCCAAGCGATAAATAACAATCTCTCCCCTGAACTTATAGCTGTTTAACATTACTCTGGGGCCTGTAGGCGGGGCCATATTACGGGCCGGCGACACCCCAACCTCCGGCTCGCTGGATAGTTCGCTCACATAAATAACCCTTATCCCGGGCTAAGTTTCTCCGTTCTAAAAAATGACCCTTTTCTCCGGTTTTAATCAGCCTAACAACGTCTATATTAAGCATGAATAATTCATAGTTAAAAAATATTATTATTATTTTAGCCCCGTCGGCTATTACTTCTCTTGTATTCATAGACAGGCCTGTGAGAGGTAATATACAAGACAAGTCATCTTAGTATCTCGACATCCTCTCTTGTGGCTTCTGAGCTCTTTTACATCTGATACATCGCCTGGTTTTTTCCTACCACATCTACTAACATGCATCTCTTGCTTTCTAAACTCCACTATATGGATGCAACTTCTGAATAATTTAACTATGTGTGTAGACAAATTTGAAACTAATGCATTAACGATAAATAAATATAAAAAAAAAAAAATACATGATAAACGCTTTAAGATTTATAGATGGTAATAAAAAAACTGTTAAAGGTTTGAAATAACTAATAAAGATACTTATTTAACTAGACGTTCTGAAGGTGGAAGACAACGTTCTAGAAAGTACTTCGTACTTTTCTATAAGAGGTTTGTGAATTAGTTAAATTGAGGGGCAAAATTAAGTAGGGAAAGTGAGATTTTTAACACCTTACTTAAAAAAAAAAAAAGTTAAACACCTTCTAGCTCTTCCCAACTCACCCGACCACTAAACCCATTGCGGATAACCTTGGATACCAAACCATAGTAACAGCAACGTTTGTAATCTATGTTAAGGTCCCACCTATACAGTCACCGAATAAGCTAAATCTGATTCAGCACTAAAACCACAATCCACACCACAAGGCAACCTGTACGTGTACGTTCTTTCGACGCGACACCTCAAACATCCCGCCTAACCTGAGAGGGGTGGATTTGCGCATGTTCATTGCATAAACCGTAGCCGAATCGGACGCCTGACATCCACACAATACGTTTTACTGAAAATCAGCAAAGTTCATACGTTGGGTGGCGACACTCGACACTACCGAAGAAGAGATAGGTTTATATTTCATAGCATATGTTGCTCTGCGCTTTAAGACAAGAAGACAAGCACCGCACAAAAAATGACCTCAGCTTTAGAGAATAATTAAATTTGATAAATAATGGTGATTGAAACATATTCATATTAGTAAAATATTTAAGAACTGTGTGAAAGTATAATCATCTAATTTTAAGTGCATTTTTATAATTATAATAATTATTTCTAGACGTGTGTGTTAATATAATTCATTAGGTTATGTTAAATAAGTATATAGAACCCATAAATATATTGTTAAACATAAATATATATATAATAAAAATAAAATAAGAATTGCAATAATTTTAAACTTATATTTATCTGATTGTGTAAAAGCTAAATGTATGTTAAATGTGATTAACTAATGTATGAAAGCTTATTTTATTTTATTTTATTTTTTTACAAAAAATATAATAAATTTTAATATGTAATAAAGTAAATAAAGAAAAGAAGTATCAATAAGTATATAATTTTCTTTTTTCGAGAATATATTGTATGTGATAAACCAAGTACTTAGTTATTCATTTTTATAGAAATGTTAATTTATAGGCGTTTTTATATTTTTAATTCAATGTTATTTATTTATCCTCTAGTCATTGTTATTGGCTGTAAGAAATAAGTATTGTGAACTTCAAGTATTAACAGCTCAGAGAAAACCCTAATGACAATCATTGACCACGTTTATAATGCCGAGATATGTTTGTATGTATGTTAATAAATAAAGGGAACTTAATTATTATTATTATTATTAGAACGTTTTTATCTGTAGTTAATATTTTTGCAGCACTTTAATTGGAATAATATTTTAATAGCAATGATAACTTTACATAAAAATATGATGTGATTAATTTACATCGTCTGTATAAGGAATATGTATGTTGTAATTTGTTTTTATTTTTTTAAATAAAACTACATCTGACAGTTATCGAGTCTATGCGATGGCAATAATTTATAAAAGTGAGTCAGTTAAAAGTAGCAATGCAAATGGAATTCCACCTGTAATGTATAAGTGGAATACCAACTAAACCTTGAAAGTATTTCCTTTAGAAAGTCATAAAATATAAAATGAAATTATCCCATCTTGTTATTTTATTAATAATCCCAGCCAGCTGCTCTGTAAAAAGTTAAGCGGGTATCATGAGAAAGTCTCTTGTCCAATTAAATCAATTTTAAAATGTTTAATTATTTTTTCGATTCATTATTGAACTTGTATTTTTAATTGAATTTCGTTTTACATTTTTTTTAACTTTTTTTTATTAAGATGTGTGAATAAATTTATAAATTGGAAATTTTAAATTCGTGTTATTCTTTAACAAATGAATATTATTTAATTGTTATCTGTAAACTGTTTTTTTAAAATAATTATTTTACAATTTTGTTATTTTTTTAGTTTAATTGAATAATAACTAAATTATATATAATAAATAGTCTGTCTATTAGTGTGGCACAAAGCTTCAACGCATCCTATTATATGACGAATGATCATGTTGTAATAATTGAAAGTGTGGATTTTCGAACCTGTTTCGATTCCCAGTGGGTTCACACTTATTTTTATGCATTATATAATGTGCGCAGAGGATTTAATTAATATTAACCCCAAGTAAACATGTCCATTGCTAGACCAACAGTGGGCTAACTATGACCTCCCATTTAAATTTATTCAAAATCGGTACATTTAGGTATTGTTGTTAATAGAAACAAGTTGGTGCTCATGCAGAGGGAATCAGTGGGCGCAGAAAATTTAAATTAATATGGAACTTATCACGACTTAATATTTTTTTTTTCATTGAATAATACAACTACATAGATTATAAATGTAATGAGTGTCAATTGTCAATGATACATAGATTTTCGGATAGTGAGTTATACGAGAAAGGTAATAACAGTCCATTGACTACTCTTTTTGGAGAGAAAACTAAAGAGAAAAATACACTCCAGCACCGGGATATGAACCACGGGTCTCCTGTATAAAGTTGTAGATTATTTATTAATTTTTAATTGTTAGTAATAATGACATGTTCAGTAAGTCTCTGGGCCACTGCCTCCTCTGGCGGCAAGGTATTGGTTATCTAGAATGGATTGGGAGGAGAAGAGTTCAACTAAAGGATTGGTGCGATTGGAAAAGGACTGGTGAAAT
Organism: Gerris lacustris; assembly: GCA_951217055.1. Lineage (NCBI taxonomy): Eukaryota > Metazoa > Arthropoda > Insecta > Hemiptera > Gerridae > Gerris > Gerris lacustris. The sequence goes on from OX578282.1 coordinate 29,049,612, forward strand.
TTTCGGTATCGGATATGAATAGATCACAGACAAAAGGGATCGTTTAGGTCATTGTAGAGAGGTGGGTTTGAGACATATAAAAGAGCATCTGTGATTTTTCTGAGTATCTTTCTCTTGGATTTGAGACTTGTAGAATCCGACGGTATTGAAAGGCTTGGTGCTAGTATTTAAAGCTCTACCGTCTTTGAGCTAAGAAAAATCATTAAAATGAAAATTTTATTGGTTCTAAGAAAGATATCAAAAATCTAAGTACAGGCATAATTTTTTTAAGGGGAGTAAGAATCTAAAGAAGTTATGGTGATTTACAAAAATTTTAATCGTCAGACTGACAGAATAGCGGAAGAGTGGGCTAATTAGGCACATACAATCCAAATTTAATTAAATCCAGACGAATAGTTTTTAAAATGTGGTTAAAAAAACAGTTGAACGACAGACCGACAAACAGAAACGAGACCAAAAATGTTTCCCGGTGTCTAAAGAAGTTTAAACTCTGTATAAAAATAAAAATTTATAATTTTTTTAGAATGATTACGTTGCTACAGTCACCACCTTCGTAAAGGTCGGGAGCAAACTTATAATTAAATAGGGGCAAGCAAACTTATAATTAAATAAGCTCCGCCCCCTACTCGCTTCGCTCGTCAAACCCCAAAAAGGCCGCTGCCCAGTATAAAGTATTAGAATTAGAATTATTTTAAGTCTATTTACTATGATTGATTATAATTATTATAAAAATATATTTGCACCTAGTGGAAGTTTAAGGAATTAAATGACAAATTTCAAATCAAAGTACCGCATTTGTCTGCTAGGATAGCTTACCTCTTGCCTCTTAAAATGTCACAGTTCCCTTGATATTCCGCTCAGCACAGTCTCCTCCCCCTTACCGGCCTCTTCTCGGCGGGTATCTCCCAACTCTCTCTTACACACAGTTTAGTATATATCACTCTCACTGAACTTGCTTGTTTACAAAACTTTTTTAATAATATAGATATTTAGTCTGCCACATAGTGCAGAAAGTATCTTCCACACGTCGTATCATTGAAAGTGTAGTTTTTTGGTTTGATTTTCATCAAAGCAATATCATGTTTTTTGCACATATAAATTTTGGTCTTTGAATTTTATTTATCACGCATAGATAATATTATAATAATTTAGCAATAAATTAACCATACAAAAATCAATAAACTATTACTATTATAAATATACCTATGTATGAATTAGTTTGAAAGTTTCAAAAGTTAATAAATATGTTAAAGAATGAAAGAGAATTAGTTTTAGGTTAAATGTCACAACTAGTAAATAATATAATATATATTTTCGTTCAAAGTTTGACAGCCTTTATAATTAAGAAGAGAAAAAAGGTTGAGCGTATTAACATTTAGCTATTTATTTATTCAAATTCAAGCGATCATTTTTACATAAATAAAAAAAAGAAACAGTTTCTCTAGTTCATTATGAAAATTAATGTATCTGTGTTAATTCAATACTGACAGTAAAACTTGAGTTTAGTCGAGTAATCTAAACAAATGATTACTAACATTTGTCTACTGATTAAAAAATAATAATATGCTGAATAAGATTAGTATCGATCTGTCACATGAAAAAACATTCGAATTACTGAAATAACCATGTTTTTTTTAATAAATTTGTTGTTTTTTGCTACAACTGAATAAATATATTACTGGTTCGACCAGTTATGACATTTTTACCTTGATGTAAAGAAGGAAAAAAATCTGAAACGTTGTTTCATTTGAATAAAATACAGAGGTAGAGTAAAGTTTGTAATGTCGATAAAATTTAAATGTACACATTTACACCGACTGGTTTTAATCAACTTTACAAGCAATTAACTTGTCGACAATCATATCGCAACTAATTAAAATTGGAATAATTCTTGTAACCCCCTTCATTTTTTCCTACAATAATTGGCCATGTTTGGAGTTTGGTTAATAGAGTAGGTATACATAGATTAGCCATATTGAAGGTTAGGACTTCTAACTCCATCTTTTTGTATAGATCAATTGGCCATATTTGTGGTCACGTCTATAGGCATTCTGATTATAATTCTTCCTACCGAATAGTGATGTGGAACATAATAAAATGGTAGTGCGTGAAGTCTCACGTAAAAAGGGTTTCAAGGGTTTCGTTGGTGTTGTAAACATGAAATTAGTAGTTGGGGGGGGGGGGGGGAATTTGGATGTTTTTGACAAAATGGCGTAGAAAATTAACGCTTTCCACAAGTGTTATATATTTTTGTACTCTACTCTTCAATACCTTTCACTTGATACCCCACTCAAAATTTTGAAAAAATATTTTTTTCCCCGTGACAGCAATTAGCCGCCATCTTGGATTCCCAGTTAATCCAACCAAGTTGCTATTCTTATTTTTTCTTTGGCCCATCAGACTGCACATTTTGCATATTTTTCTATATTTTTAGTAAGAGCGGAAATATAGTTTTAGGGGGGGGGGGGGGGGGGGGACAACAACCTAATTTTCGATGTTTTTTGACAATATGGTGGGAAAAATTAAACGCTTTCTACAAGTGTTATATATTTTTGTAATCTACTCTTCAATACCTTTCATTTGATACCTCACTCAAAATTTTAAAAAAATATTTTTTTTCCCGTGACATCAATCAGCCGCCATATTGGATTCCCAGTTAATCCGACTAAGTTGCTATTCTTATTTTTTCTTTGGCCCATCAGACCGCACATTTTGCATATTTTTCTATATTTTTAGTATGAGCGGAAATACGATTTTAGGGGGGGGGACACGCAAAATTTGATGTTTTTTGACAAAATGGCGCCGAAAATTGTACACTTTCCCTAAGTGATATATATATTTGTAATGTACTCTTTAATACCTTTCATTTGATACCCCACTTGAAATTTTAAAAAAATATTTTTTTCGCATGACGTGAGTTATCCGCCATTTTGGATTTAAACAGCTGATAATTTTGAGTTCGCTATATTTTTCCTATGTGCGCGTCAAAACGATCTTTATTATTGGAAAGTTTCACGTTTCTATCTCTTTTTATTCAAAAGTTATTGGAACCGTACAGAGTGACAGACAGACAGACAGACAGACACATGAACGAAACTATAAGGGTCTCTTTTTTTGGTTTTACCAACGAAACCCTAAAAAACCATAGAAACATTTTCACTTTTCTTTTATATACAGGTTGATTGGCGATATATGTACAAAAATAAATGGGGTGATTCTAAACATCATTGGCTACAAAAAACGTCATATAATCCATGGATCTATTCTCAACCGTTTTCCCACAAGGTCAAAATTTATGATTTTTTTAAGACCGAGCAACTCGAGAAGTTAGTTAAAAATCGATTGCAAGATTTGTACTGGACAAACAAACAAACAAACAAGAAAGCAAGCTAATAAAAACATAGTAAATAATTACAAGATAAAAATAACTTTTTATATACTACGTTTTTTAATTTTCTTTTGAATCATAATATGTAATGTTAATAATATAATTTTTATTGTTATAAATAGTACCGAATTTATTTACTTCACACAAATGACAACCATTTAGAGAGCTGATCTTAAACCTATAAAAGGACAAATCTTTGACCAACGGATCTCACCAACACCGAATCTAAACCGTGGCCATCGATATGGCCCTGTGTAGGGGAGGGTAAAGAAGAAAAATAAGTACAAGTAAAGAAGTACAGATGTAGAAAATATGAACCTATATCTAGTGCACAAGTGTAGACAAACCTGGTTGTCATAGGTCAATTAATTTATTTCTTTATTTACTTATTCTTTTTAGCTGTCATTTAATGTTTACCTCTTAATATAAAATCATAAATTTGATACCCGTCATTATGAAGATCGTAAAAATATGGGATACGTCAAAACAAATAAAATAACTTGCGGATTTTTTCCGAACTAACTTTCCATACAGCAAAATTTGCTGAAAACGAATTAAATTCTGCTGAAAGATGGTTATAAGTATTAAAATAATGCATTGTCATCGTGTTCTGAGCTATTCTAAAAGTTTCAAGTGCCTAGCTATTCGGGATGTTAGTCAAAAATCGTTTGCAAGATTTGTACCGGACAAACAAACAAACAAGAAAGCAAGCTAATAAAATAACCGTGTTTATTGTTGCTATTGTTGAATTACAGGTGAATAAATAATTAAAAGCATATTAAAAGAAGCAAGATTGGTTTAGTATGCTCACCTTTTTCTACTCTTAAATACCTTTAAAACTATGTATTACATGCCTTTCTGATTAAAACCTTTATTTTTAGTTGTCTGTCATAGTGGACCTTCTCTGTGGCTGTGAGTAGCACGAGTAGCATAAGATGCAGCGGACCACGCACATTCAACAAACCAGAGCAGAACATATTCTTTAAAAAATGTGGGAGAAGTAAAAATGCAGAAGTCATGTTTTTAACGACTTCCTTCAAACACGGAGCACAATGTGAGCTTGAACTTTTCTTCAAGCTTTCAGCGGTTGTAACATTACATCAACACGTTTGGGCCAAGTGAATATAAAATTTCTATCGACATTGGAAAAAAAACAACACCTTGAAGTGAATGCTGCTATTTTCCTCGACTCCAATGTCATACCCGAGCAGACCACCGAGACAGGAAAGAGCTTCCTTGCCTCTCTATATGGAGGCAACTATAAAATCCAAAACCTCAACGACCTACGGTTCCAGATGTTTCCGAAGGCAGCAACAAAAACGTCTTTCAACTTTGCTAAATTGCCTTCAAATCAGGATGATGAGCAATTTCACTCTCTGCGGACGACATCGCCATAGCCTATCTTAAGATCATAGAGACGTTGGATTAACTATTTATATCTCTAACTAACTATAGCCGGATCGGCACACTTCTCGCGCCTTCTAGAAGTTGGTGCTTTGTGAAAAATAATTAAAACAATATAATTAATATATCTTTATTGTTACATAATTTCTTATTTAGTACAAGTAGGTATTTTTTTTTATGCTTATTTTTAAATTTATTTATCTAAATTAAATATATGTCCAGCTGTTTTTTTTTGTTTTTTTTTTTGTTTTTGTTTTTCATTATAAATTAATTTAACCATCAATTTTTATATTTATCTACTTCACAGTTCGGTACTATTTAGTTTAGATAATGCGTTTTGTTTAACTGTAATAAGTACCTATATATTTTTAATTAAAAAGGAAATTATGAAATCAATTTAACTTCAATATTTTTTATTTTATAATTTTCTATATTCGTATTGAATTACCCTTTAATCTAATTTATTCTTCAGTCTTCCTTAGGTCTATAGGGCATTAATAAAGTTTATTACTACTCCATGTCTGGCTATATTTCACCTCCTTTGAGGCATCCTCAATCTTCTTTTAGGCCTGAGGATGCCTCAAAGGAGGTGAAATATAGCCAGACATGGAGTAGTAATAAACTTTATTAATGCCCTATAGACCTAAGGAAGACTGAAGAATATTTATAATTTTCAATTATTCTATTTTATACTACCTTCAATTTTTAATTTTAGGCACAATGATTCTATGTACCAAATTTCAGATCTCTAAGTCCACTGGAAGCTAAGATAATAGTATCTGATTAAATCCTAGATAGCTGTCATATGTTTGAAGTGGAAGTACCTTTAATTTTCTTCTTTAGCTTCTATAAGTCTATGTATCAAATTTCAAATCTCTAGGTCCACTGGAAGCTGAGATAATAGTATGTGATTAAATCCAAGATGGTGGCTATAATCAAAGATTGCGGCCATTTGCTGAAGTAAAAGTACCTTTAATTTTCTTCTTTAGCTTCTATAAGTCTATGTACCGAATATCAGATCTCTAGGTCCACTTGAAGCTGAGATAATAGAATGTGAATAAATCCAAGATGGCGGCTATACTTCAATATGGTGGCCATATATCGAAATCAAAATGGCCGAACTATTCTATTTATGGTACACTCCATGTATTTACCAAATTTTAAAGCTCTATGTCAATGGGAAGTAGGAGAATTAGTGATCAGTCAGTCAGTCAGTCAGTCAATCACTGTCACTCTTAGTTTTATATATATAGATAACAGAGCTAAAATAGTGATAAAACTAATATTGGATTTACGATCTATATTTCAAATTACAGAGCTGCGGAGCAATTGCGGGAAACGATGTGACCCAACTGGGAATAGAAAACCACAATTTCATTTCCCAGTAGGATCACAGTTCTAGGACGCGTGGAAGCTTTGTTCACGCTAATTGACATATACAATTTATAAATTTATTACAGTTCAAAGTAATTTTTAAGTATTAAGGAGAATGCTATAAACAGTTGTGTGGCCAATGAGGCCATGATATTGTTAATTGTTCGTTTTCTTGGGGTCTAAGTTCCGACTAGTAATTTTCTATTTCCCCACTCTCCCTCTTTAACTACTAATTTATCAGCTATTATCTTGGAAGAATAAATAATAAATATAATGCTTGGCTTTTATCCAAACAGTAGATAATATTTTCAGGGGCGTACCTAGGGGGGGGGATATGGGGGATCAATCCCCCCCCCGAAATTTAAAAAAAAAAAATCCTCTTGTAAATAATAAAACTATTTTTATACCTTACGACATTATAAAAATGCATCCTGTCTGTCTTTCAGTAACTATCATATTATCATCTAATCATGATCAACTATTTTCTTAATATTCGGTATAGTCTATTGAATGAAAGCCAAGCGCGCGATCCTTAGTTTATTGACAAACAACATTCTCTTACACTAGACGTTAGCGACCAAATATTTGAAAATGAAAAAAACTCTTTGGCGTGATACCGCGTATTTAAAGAATTCCCAGCAATTTAAAATAAAGACCAGTCGAATAGTACACTATACATCGATAAAATCGCAAACTAACGGCTACTTCTAATTTTTTAATATGTTGTCAGGAGCACTACCAGTAGTGTATATCCGATTTTGCAGCTTCCAAAGATCTGTGCTAACTTTGTGGTACTCGAAATTTTCGCACTTGTTGCGGTTTTTTGTTCTTCCATCTCCTAAACTATGAGTTTCTTTTCATGTAAACAATTCATTTATGTTTTTAAAGTAGAGTAAATTTCCTACAAGTTGAGGCCAGAACCAGCTATGTACGACCAATAGTTACCAAGATACAATCCTCCAAAAATTGGCAATTTTTTCCAAAAAAAAAAGTGAAATTTTAAGATTTGGTCATCTTTTGACCCCGAAATCGAGGAAAGTACTCATTTTACTGGTAAAGTCATAGGGAGAGATGTTGTAGCAAATGTAATTAGCTTTAATTGAAGCGAGCTTCTTACATTTAACAAACTATGCATCTTGTCTGTCTGTCAGTAACGTTTACGAGTCCGACGATAACTCGAGTAATAGTTGACCGATTTAGTTGAAATTTGGTATACATGTTCCTCTTACTAATACTGAGGCTAAGTTCGTTGGACAACGTTATCAGTCCAAGAGTTCGCGCGCAACGCTCGCGTAAACGTGAACATAAAATTTAAAATTGGAATTTCAGGATGGGAAAAGATTATAATATCAACTACTCGATGAGACGATCATTTTTTAATAATAATTATAATTTGATTTAGTTCATTTCTTAGTAAAACCAACAGCAACACGGCTATGAAGTAATAAAGATCGTGAAAACTATAAAAACAGATCTAAACCTTTAAAATAGAGAAAGCAACATTTTTGTAGATTTCTTTTGTTCTAACGTAACGATTTTAAAAAACTTAATATACATCGTCTATAGTACAATTGAAATAGGCATGTAAAATTTCAACTTGATACAAGCAGAAGTTTTTGTGTAGCGAAGTGATAGTTTATAATAATAGATTAAAAGCTACTGCGGGCGGTTAAGATTGTTATAGGCGTTAGGCATGTAGTTATATAGGAAGTAAAAAATAAATAAATACATACTTCCACTTATCTACAACTATGACATTAATCATGATAAGTAAATTCCTTAATATTCATTATTCATAGCAATACGCTCGCTGCAATGATAGAGCCACGCGATGCCTAGTTTGAACACAGAACGACGTCTGTGATGATAGTTTCATCACAATGCTCAAAAATCCAAAAAATGGGAAAACTACATTTACAAATCGTTATATAGAGATTTTCGTCGTAAAAAGTTCGTTATAATGAGGGCCGACTGTATTTCTCTCTTAAACTCCAGGGTGTAGACACACACTTACAAATGTTGTATTCACACTTTTTAAATGCTCAGAAAAGCGTTAAATTAACGTATTAAGAAGTCTAAATTTCCAAATTTTTCCGGGGAAGGGCCCCCGGACCCCCCCCCCCCCCCCCCTTGCGTGTTGGTACTATATAAATATTCATGTATATCCCCCCCCGAAAAAAAATCCTGGGTACGCCACTGAATATTTTATATCTTTTATTTGTCACTATTTCTATATCTTTATGTGTAGTGTATAAAGTGATAGTTCAAATATAATACTTTTCTTAGCCTGTAAATGAACATTAAACAAAAAAACAAAAATTTCTACTATTTACTATTAAAAAATACTATTTAATTTTTAAAAATAATATTACGCTTAGTATGCTTTTTATATACTTCTTGTTGACTCAATACATGTTTATAATTATGACAATAACTACATAAAACAATTCAAATACTATTGACTGATTTGAAATGGCAGCTAAATAAGGCCACTCCTTCCCTCACTATAATTATAGAGAATAAAATAAAATCATTGTTTCTGGTATAACAATTTCTCATCAATATTGATGTCTGCCATGAAGGAATTTTATGAAATTTGATCTTTAAGTGGGAAATAAGGGGAAAATAAAATAAAACATAACCCACTCCGTAACAAAGTACGGAAATCCAGCTAGTAATATCTAATAAGAAACCGAAAATGAACAAGTTCATCGCCACTATAACTTAAAGAAAAACATCCATAAGAATTTGACCTGCATACTTTTTTCTTCTCTAAATGCACTTTTGAATTAACACAGTAAACATCAGAATATATGATGAAGGCTGAATTTGATCAGCTGACACCAGTCAATTGTTATAAATACATCCATTCTGTGGGAAGACGTTTGATTATTGAACTACACATCTACAGTGATATATTATGTAATTATAATTGAACTGCACTAGAAAAAAAAATACATTGTTTACATTAAGAAGTTTATATTTGTGCACTGTGCACTTTATTGTGAGTAAGCACTTTTCTCCAATTATTAAAATAATGTATATTTATTATTTTAAAAAAAGCTTGAAGAAGTAATAATAAGTTAAAAGAAGCCTTTCGGTCACTGAACTTTAACCCTTCTCTATCGTAGTTCGACAATTTGTAAAGTTACCGACGTGCGCAATACTTTATACTTAGCAGGTAGATTACATGTAAGAGCCACTTTGTAAGATAATCTTGGTCACTTTTTCATGGGATTTACCATCATAAACTATTTTTAAAATGAGTGTACTTTTCTAGTCATCCGCTTTAACAAGTGAGAAGGGGTCAGTGAACTATTCTTGAAGACCTGTCACAGACTTCATGTATGCGGTAGGTTAGAAGTAAAAGTTAAAAAAGTATCCTTTGAAAAGAAATTATCTAAATAGGTAACACTCGTCCGTTTTCCAAGAAAAGTGTAAGGTTCATACTGAGGTGGTGGTCTGAAAATAACAATTTAACAGAAATCTCTTATTCTTATCCTAATCTTATAATGTTGGCTGTCAAATTTTTCTTCAGGATCCTTCATTCTTCTATTATAGTTATTTTCCACTGACGGCGGTATTTTTGGAAAGGCCGGATAAACGGGAAATCCTATTTGGAGAAGTGTCAGAGGCGCAAGCTTTAATCATCTTCGGTCACGTGGAAGTCCCTTAAGGCAAGATAATACTAAAGAGGCTTTGGTTTTTCGGAAGATGAAGAGATGGAGGATTTACAAGAAGAAGATTTGTGGTAAAGTAACTAAAGAAAGAAGGTAAAACCAGGCTGGTTAATCCTTAAGGACATCTCTTCGTAAAAGTTCCATTGATTGAATCCTTATTTAAAGGGCGATGAACTTAAAGAATGGTATATACACTATGTTTGGCCAGGACCAGGTCGACGAACTTCTCCGGAAAACACGTAAGGGTGGTGAATGAAATAACTAGATTTCAAAAAAAAGGAAAAATATTTACTCGGGTAAATGTCCTCTTCATAACGATAAAGTTCAAAATTGTAACAAAACTTCTGACCTTTGTGGTATCTATTTGAGATTAAGCTTCGTCATAAAAACAATTATACATTTAATATTTCTGTCAAATGGTGTATATTAAATCAGCATGATAAGTTGATAATATTTTCTAAATACCATTCTTTTAGGTCAATGAACTAGCAACAAAATAAACAAGCAAATGTTTTGCAAAAGGAAAAGGTCGATGAACTTTTTTGCAAAAAAAGGTGACTTACTAAAGAAGGAATATTTCTAGTCCGGATATAAAAATGGAGCTACAAGAAAAACTTAAGCAATAATTGACTTAGACACTAAGATGTATACCGTACATTAGGATTTGTAAATATTAACAACTAAGCCTGAAATTCAGTTTGTGTTACATTTTCATTATGATCGTTCCATTGTTTATACTAGGTTATTGTTAAGAATGATAAAGTATTTCCAATTCCTCCAAGAATATCCTGGGATAGGATTTCAAGAGCCTGTTGCAGTGGCAATCTTTTTTGGGATGGTGTAAAATAGGAAGATCTTGTCTATTCAAGTCACTCTTCTTCACTTAAGCAATTACATCACTTGAAAGACTGTTAGTGGAACTTATTCTATTCAATCTTCATACATAAACACATTATAGCACTGAACACTTAATATAGTTAAGATGACAGGTCTCCATAATAAACTCAAACTTTGATAGAAGTGCTCCTTCATTGATCTTAAAATTTCATTCAATTTTAAATCTCACATCACATCTAGTACCTTAATTTTTACAATCTTTTCGTTATCTATAGAAGCCCTTGACTTATCCAGGATATTGTACCAAATACGTCTAAATCTTGATTGATCAAGTTTTAAATTGGATGAACCCCAACGTTTCATCGTACTAATGGGAGTTTGCTCGTAATGTATGTCATCACCCACTAATTATCATATACAAATCCCTTGAGAATAAGCCCTACCTTACCTAACGCTTGAAACGTCAGAATGCACATAATCTCAGACACGGTCACTCCCAAAAGATAAAACTTTTAGACTTAGGCAGCGCTGTATAATATAGTAGCTTATCATTAGTAAGACAAGTGTGACTGTAAACACTTTAGTTTGGAATTTTCGTTTCCTAGGCTTTAAAAAGATTTTATGTAGCTATCTCTATATAGCATTTGTACTATATATAGCTAAGTGGTTGGCTATTTGTCCACGATTTTGAGTAATTGTGAATAATATTGCATAAGAAACTTTCTAGCCATTTCAATTGCTCACAGCTAATTTCAACAGCTTTAACTGGATCTGCAGTATTTTTCTCAAACATTTGCCTTCCATCCAACTTTATCTTGGACTTTCCGGCCCTTCGTATATCAAGAGTCTGTGAATCCTTCATATATCCTCATACTGTGAATCATTCATATATCCTGTAACTTGGATCTCCTCCTTGTTTCTCCATGCCATCTAATTCTAATTTAGCATCCATGTTATGTTTTATTATGCTCTACAACCACCTTTTACTCGCATACCTGTTGCATGCTCAAGCCACATCAGGATTAACATGCTCGCAACTCACTCCAAATCAATAGATTTAATCAAGAAATTTTATTATATTCTCAAGGTGTACATCCGCCTTAACATGTTATGGTTAATAATCGTCCTATACTCATATATAAAGCCAAGCTTCTAAAACATCACTAATAACCCTGGCACTTGGCAAATTTCACAATAAATAAAAACCAAGTTACAGCATAAATAAACACAACTATAAACTTAAATCCATTACAATAATACAAATAAGACTTACTAAGATATAATAATACCTACCTATTTATTAAAGAAATAAATTAGATCATGTCTCGTAAAATACTTTATATACATAACAATATCTACTAAACTGTAAATTTCAAATGAAATATAAGATACATTAATCAAATAATATCTATATTTCAAATACACGATATACTATTTATAATCAAACGAATATATTAAAAGGGTATAATAAACATGTAAGGAGGAAAGTATTTTATACACAAGTATAATAGTGGGTAATAAAATAATAAAGCTCCCCATATAATTTATCTTGTAAAATAACTCTTTACTGATCGTGAGCTTTTTTTATTGTTATATTATTTTTTATTACAATATATATATATTTCTATGGGGATATAATAAAGGTATGTAAATCTCGCTTCTCTGTGCAGTGGAATCAGGCTATCATAAATCTCACCCAAGGCTTGAGACTATAAAAATTTATTACATATAATTCGGAAAAAAATTCACTATATTATGTGTAATAAATAATATGATATGTATATTGTATTTTTTTTTATATTCTTATTTTCTTGACACGATATTTTATATTATAATATGTATATATTTTTAATTTATTATTTTTATATGTTACACACACAAGTATATTTAATATTAAAATTAACTAAAATCACTCGTTTGCATGTTGTATTATTGGTGTTTTAGGTAGACACGTGGAATATAGAAGCCCTTACTCTATGTGTATTAAATAATATAAATATATCAAATTTTTGATCTGTTTGTGTATACTGTTTTCTGTTTTTTGTATTAGTTTATCCCAATATAAGCATAATTACCTTAGGTATAGACAATTTTATATTTTAATTACTTAATAACTTACCTACTTCCTAGTAATAAATTGTTTATACATCGTATATAAAAAAGTTAGAGTTATTATTTACAGTGATAATAGCAACATTTGTAGTTGTTCAGCTAAATTTTAAATTGTTGACATTATCTTAAGAAAAATAAAAATAAAAATGTGTTGACACATTAGGAAATGTTACTGTTTTATTTATTTATTTTTTTTTTTTTTAATTAAAAAAAGCTAATAGGTAACGCCTTATTTAACCTGTTTTATTAAATAGTTTAAGTCAAAAAAGGAAATAAGTAGAGTCAAATATAAAACGACGAATAAAAATAACATGACATTTTATTTAAGTCAAAATAATGTTATTAAAGCATTATCTTTAAGAAAAATAAAAATAAAACAGTGTTGAAACATTAGGAAAAATTACTGTTTTATTTTATTTTTTCTTATTATTTAAAAAAGCTTTTAGCCAACGCCTTATTTAACCTGTTTTATCAAATAGTTCATTAAGTCAAATAGTTTATTAAGTCAAAAAAGTAAATAATTAGAGTCAAATCTAAAACGACGAATAAAAATAACATGAAAGGTTATTTAAGTCAAAATAATTAAATATGTTCGTTCTTCAGAACGACCACAGTGCTTTCGTTGCCTCAAGTAAGCTCGGAAGCATAGATGTGTGTTATAAAATGTTCTAAAAAACTTGTACATTATAAAATTTAACGAAAGATCGAATTAGATTATCTCAAACAAGATACCACATTGTATAGAATTTCCATAGCTAACTATAATACAAATAATTTACTCCTATGCATAATAAAATATTTTAATTATATATGATTATTATCGTATGATTCTTTTTAAACGGCTTTCACATCATGATTATTTTGTGATGGCTCGAGAAGCCAATATTAGAGGGGAGGAGAAAATAAATTACAGGTAAGTGTGGAGAGCAGCGAAGAAATAATTAATATAGGTTTTAGCTGTCGACTAGTCAATGACTAATTAACTTCATATCGACGCTTCCCGCCTCACTTATAATAATAATATAAACGCTCTTATAATTCCACGAGAACGTGGTAAGGTTATATTTTTAATATTATAACATAACTACTACCTTCCTCCCTCAGAGAGCATCTAGTCGCCTCTTATTTTTAAACACCTATAGTTTTAAAAGAAAATTTTTCTTCTCCATAATTTACAGTTTTTGAAATATTAAAAATTATTATAAAAAAAAACAACACCGCTATGCGTGATAAGAACAGGTTTAATTTTTTTTATTTTACTAAAATTTTAAATAATTAATTGAGGTGTTTTCTGCAACACTGGATTTTTAGGAGTGAAAAAAGTTGTTAAGGCCAACATTATTTCAATGTAATTTACAGAGAAGTATGACTTTTTTTTCTTTTTTTTACCCAAAAATATTTTGTAAATATTTTAAATGATTATTCAATTCTGTTTTTCTTTAATGATTTCTTTTTTTTTAAATTGTTATAGCTATAGGTATTTATTTCACTAATTTTAAATCTTTCGAAAGAAGCTTTTTAATTTTTATAAGTCGTAATGGAAAATAAACGTTCAACAACAGCATTTGTTGAACGTTGTGAGTGTTTGTTTACTTATTGTCTTGTCTTAAGAGTAACAACTTTAACTATTTTCGACGAAGGCAGCTAATCTGGTTTGAGCTGCCTGTAAATCGCTCCAGCAATAAAATTACCCGGACTAAGGAAACCCTCGGTAAACCTAGAAATGCAAAATCACTGCCAACCTCTTCTCTCCAGTCGTTTTTACGAGTACCACCTCTAACCACCTGGTATATCTTGTTGTGGCCTCGAGTTAACTTCACGATGCACTACACACCTCTGAAAATGCTTCCACTCGTGAATGCGATCATGCTTTCAAGCGCGAACAAGCGAAATACGGACCCGTATTATTATGATCGCTATCTTTCTTACTTTTCCACCCTAAGGTCGGCTTCTCAATTGTTGGCTCGAGTACAGTGAACACCATGTCTTAAGAGATGAGATATAAAGGGTATGTATATGTATGTTTGTTTGTGCTTTATAGAATTCGACACCGTTTGACCGATCGCCATGAAAGTTGGCAAATGCATGTATTTTTTCATGGAAAATGATTTATATGATTTAAAAATTTAAATTTTCGTAAACAAGGGTACAGGGTCAAATTAGTGTATACCCTTCATGATTCATGTCGTTGGAAAGCTCTTTAAGAGTACAGTAATTGTTGTTATGAACACTTTTGTCATATTTAAAATGGGAAAAAAATGCTATTTATTTAAAAATTAGAATCCATGTTCTCCACATGGTCAACAATATGTTGCTTGCTCCAGAGTAGGAACTCCAAAAACTCTGTATATCTATAACACCAAATCAGAAAACAAAAAATATTGTTTATCCGCTGGTGTTACGGTATTAATTAGCATTAGTTTAATTAATTTTAAGTTTAATTATGTATTTTTATATTAATTATATATTATCAATATTGTGAATAGTATTGTTCATTCACGTGAATTATTAATAAAATATACTGTCAATTGGTGTGGCAATAGCTTCATCGCATCCTATCCACGTACTTTATTGATTTTATGCTTTTACAAGCCATTATTGTCTAATTGGTTTAATTGTTTCCCCCCTTTTTTTGTAATCTGTCAAAATTGTTTTGATTTTTTACACGAATTAAAGTATCAATTTAGCAAAAGTTTAAAGAGCGCTGACGGTTCAAATTAATCTAGAGATATCTGCGGGTTACTTTCGATTAACTATAAAAGTTTCATTCAAATCAGATAAGTACTTATGAAGCTATAGGTGTAAATAATTGTATGTCTGTGCGCATGTGGTAGAGAAACAAATAGGCGCAGAAGGTTGAAACTTATATGGGACCAACAATGGGCTAATTATGACCTATTACCCAAATTTCATTAAAATTGGACGTGTAGTTTTTAAGATATGTTGGTTCGCAAAAATTGAATGACAGACCGACCGACAGACAGACACGGAACCAAAAATGTTCCCTGATGTCTGAAACGGTTTTTTGTCTAAGAATTTGTCGGAGACCTAACATTTTTTCGCTCTTCAGAACGATCACATAGCTTTCGTTACCTTCGGTAAGCTCGGAACCAAAAAATGTATATAGTTCATTATCTATTTATATCAATAAAAATTATGCAATCTCATCAGTATAAGCCATCTTTCATTATTCTATAACGAATAAAGATTCTAAATTACATACACATTCCCCATATTTAAATATACAGAGGTAAATAATTATATACAGACAGGACAGGTCTGCCGGGTTTTGCTAGTAATATATAAGTGTATAATATATATGTGTGTATTATTTGACAATTTTTACCAACCTAAATATGTCAATATATACATTTGTTTTTTACACGATTTTATTTAACTTCACTTGTTTGTGTGGTGCAGACTATCATTTAAACTAACTTTCAGTCTGCAGTCTACCTAGAAAGCTGAAATTTTCAACAGCTTATGTATTTCCGACAACGTAGAAAGCTGAAACTTTCACAGATTATGTATTTCCGACAACGTAGAAAGCTGAAACTTTCACAGATTATGTATTTCCGACTACCTAGATAGCTGAAACTTTCGCAGATTTTGTATTTCCCGTGACAATGCAAGTTAATAAAAAAATACAATTTTTTTTTTTTGTTTAATTGTATATTGGTTATTTTTTGGAAAAATCTCAACAACCGCAATTGTAATGGACATTTTTTAAACGCTTCTCTTTAAAATGTTCATATTGTATGTGTGTGTGTCATAGTATCGATTTTTTTATTGTATGTAAATAAGAACGTAGTTAAAACAAGAGGTAGTATAATAGCTCCTGTCTGACAGGTGAAATACTAAAGTTATAGCTCTAGATAAACTAGATGTCTACATGAATCATACCAAGTTCCACAATATTTCTAACTTAACATTTGCATAAATAACTCGTCATACGATCTAACTAGACAACAAACACCTCTCCAATTAACTACAATAATAAAACCTTATCAATATGTTAATTACACTTTATAACTTATCATAAAACATTTTTTTTTCTCAAAATTATTATAAGGGTATGATTATCGCAAATTATATACAAATGTAACCCTATTTTGAGAAAATAATTATACACACACAAAGAGACACACATACACACACACACACATATATATATATATATATATATATATATATATATATATATATATATATATATATATATATATATATATATATATATATATATATATATATATATATATATAATATTTGTGTGTATGTACCTATTTATATATTTATAGAATACACAAAAAAAGGTAATTTGTTAAGGGTGCAAATGGGAATTTTAATGAATTCCGTGATTACATATAATCACCCCAAAATCATTATTTCTAATAATGAATGATATGTAATACATCCAAAATAGCTAATTTACAAAATGATACAATCATTTGGGCTTTCATAAGACGAAATAAAGAATTAGATTATACTTTAGGAAAACTTTAATTATATACCACTTATCTTCGATCCAAATATACAAAATAGCTATATGTTATAGTTTATTAGACTAATTAGAAAAATACGTACGTAAATATTGCGCAGTGAAAGCAACTCATACTAATTTATTTTCATTTTGTCCTAAAGAGACTGCATTATGTATTAGTAAAACATTTTAAATATTAATTGGAAGAAAAACCTAATAATAATGTAATACTTAGGTGGGATCCATATTTTTTGTGTTGCACATGCATTAATGTTCAATTTTTTTATGGGGCGTATGTATTGTAGTTGCAGTACTCAAATAAAATTTAAAAAAAAAAAAAAAAAATTATGGGGCGTCTTCAAAGGATGTGAACTGGCTTTCAGGGGCTGCAGGAAACAAAAATGTTTTGGTAATCATGGGTTCGCAAACACTTTCTTAAAACGGTTGTACATGCGATCTGGCAGACCTGACAGTTTTGACGAAACAGTCCGTTTGAAGGACTGCCACCTGAGCGTGTGTATGATTGCTTAAGAAGCGTTTCTGGACCCACGTAACTACAGTTTTATAATTTTAGTGCGAAAAAACACGTTATCGGACCACAAATTGATTAAACTATATTACCCTCGAACAACACTTTGAATTAAACGTGAATGAGACATGAGACTACAAACAGCTCATGAATTTTGACGAATTTTTAATCTATTACTCTTAAGGAAAATCTATGTTTCTTCGGAAGGTCGTTTGGGAAGAGTCTGACAACTGATAATTCACTTTGAAATAAATTCTCAGACATTGCACTTGCACTTCTCTTTACTAAGCCAATGTTTATTCGAAATACCCCCTCCACCTATTCAATCCACAATACCTGCCATAAATTCCTTGTTGATAATACTATTTTTGTTTCACTTTATAAGGAAGAATTTGCGGACCCATGTTTACTGGAATATATTTGTTCAGAATTAAACTTCCCATAAGCTGAACACTTCCTTCGGAGCCAACCCATCTGAGAAGCTGAAGACTAAATCATCATAAAAATAATAAAATCATCTCTTCTATAAAATCTTATATAGTGTTATATTTTATGGAGTTAAAAGCTCTTCTCAATAACGGAAGAAAGATATATTTAACAATGTTTTATATAGAATTACAAAAAGCAATATAAATTATATTTAAGTGGTTATACTACATCAAATACCAAATTATAAATCGAGCGAAATAAATATTTAATTCAGATATATAGAAATAAAAGAATTATCTCAACAAATTTAAATAACTACCAACAAACAAATAACCTTGCTATACAAAATAAACGTTTATTCTTTAGGCATGAAATTAGTTATAAATTCAGAAATATTACCGTTCCAAGGAAAATATTAAGGGAATCGTGGCAGTTAAAATTAATATTATTTATTATTATTTTGTTTCGAAGTTGAGTGGTTTATAATTAAAGTTTTTCTAAGTGTAATCTAATATAATTCTTTATTTCGTCTGGAGAGCGAGTTGAAGCCCAAATGATTGTATCACGCGAGCCCCTGACACCTTAATGATATACCTCTTACCCCAATACTTGCATACTTCTCTCACATGCACACTTAAACTTGCCAACATATTATTTATTATATTAAAGTAACCCTTTTTTACGACTTTTTATGTTTTTCTTTTGTACATTTTTTTTTTATTAATATTCAAAGTTGGTGAATTTTTAAAAAAAAAGAAAATGAGTGCATGTAACATGTGATAAAAGCATCTGCGTGTTTTCTGTTAGTTTCATTTTAATTTCAACGTGTTTACGTTCTTATATATTTTATGTGTTGAAGTACTAAATAACATTTTTTGGTAGCTAAACATACCTCATTTTTTTATACGTCGAAATACATTAATGTACATATTTTCATTTGAAACCTTACTTACTCATTTTATTTATTGTTAAATATTTAATCTTTTACGTGTTGAAGTAGGTACTTTAAAATACATTTTTATTTGACATAACCTTTCCAATTCGTTGAAATAAGAAAAAATAATATTCTTTATGCTCTTAGGGTACGGCCACAGTGCATGCTGGTTTTCCGAATCAGGTTCAGGCTCAGAAAACAAGCGCGAGAATTAAACAGTGTGGTTAAAGCTGGTGGCCAGCCATAGGGTAAGCAGGCAACTGGTTGCGCGCGCAGGGTTCGGAGTCAGAGATTTTACCGGAATGTGTAGTTTTCACTCTTGTTTCAGATTCTGACTGCTATCAGTGCGCACGGACTGTAATATAACTACTGACCTTGTTTAATTTTTTGCGTTTGGAGTTATTTAATAAACCTTTTTCTTGGTTATATACAAATACTTACTTCTTGTCTTTTAAAAATTAGAACAATGTTACATTTAAAAAAATAACGGAGGAAGCATTTAAATAAATGTGAAAATAATGGATTGCAAAACCATAAAATCAATAAAAAATACGTGATAGGATGCGAGAAAGCTGCTACACTAATTGGGAGTCTATTTTATGTGTGTATGTGTGTGTAAATAATCTATTTCTTCTTTTATAACTAAAATTACAAAAATAAATTAATGTAATAATTAATTTATTGTTTTTTACTGCATATATTTAGAAAAAAAAATATATTGAATACATTTAGAAAAACTTTTGTAACTTTAATAGGTTTCTAGATATATTTTGTTGAGAACCGAAGAAAGAAACTAGAACTATTTTATTTATTAGGACACAAGTGATTTACAGTGAGTATCTACTATAAATAATAATTAGCTAAGGTTTGCTCGTTATTCTCTAGAATAATTACCCAACAAACAACTACATAGTGTATATGGAGTTTTTCTATTATATTTATTTTTATTGCTAGTTGCTTTCAATTATGAAAGATTTAATGTGTGCAAGAATGAAAAATAAATAAAAAAAAAACCTTTAATGGTCTTTTAAAATGTTGGCAGCGCAATAATAACATTTATATTTTTTAAAAAATGCTTACAGGAATGAAGAAATACGATTTAACTACAATCGAATTGCTAGTTTTCAGGCTTTTTGAGGCTATGTGTACATGGCACATAACTTCCTCACGTACTATTATTTGACTAATGACCTCATGAAAATTAAAAGTGTGGATTTTAAGTTCAGCCTCAATTTTTTATTCATAATAAATTTGTGTCGACGGTTAAAATTGATATGACAAACCATTCAAATAGGATAAGTCTTTTTAAATATACATTTGGTGTATATAATTGTTAATAAAAATAAGTTAGTAGCATGCGGAAGGTACCAATGTGTGCAGAAGGTTAAAATATGGGAACAACTGTGGGCTGCTAATTATGAGCTACCATTTAAATGGTGGTTTTTAAGTTATTATGGTTCCCAAAAAAAAATTGTCGACATACTAAGAGGCAGGCATGAGACAAAACATTTTCCCTGATGTCCTGAAACGTATTTCTGTCTAGGAAATTTTTGAATTCACATAAAAGTCACAATGCATCGATTGCCTGCGGTAAGCTCGAAAACAAAATTCGCAAAGTCTTAGAAATTATATTATTATTATATTATACCTTGTTTTTATAAGCTATGCAATTTACATGAAACTTCGTTTTATTTATATAATTTAATGTTTCATTTATACATTTATTATTTTGGAAACTATAATTTTTGGAATTATATTTTTTTATTTTATCGTATTGCATTAATATGAAGGAAATAAAGATATTACAGGTAAAATATTAAGAAAGTTACCATCTCATAAAGTAATAAGAATATTAACATCATTTTATTTAATCGTTAACTGGGTTTTTATATTTATAGCTCTGAAATAAAGAGATAGAGGGAGGTCATAAGTTATAAAGTTATAAACAATGAAGAAAAACCTTAAAAGTTTAATAAACTTTGCGATAATCTTCCTCTCTTCAATTTTGTAACACGGCGTTTAAATAATAAAACATGCTTAATCGAAAATTTTCCCCAAAATATAATTAACGAAGAAGGATGGGGATGTTTTTGAAAATTTTGGATTTCGTCCGGATAAAAGATTTTAAATACGGAGGGGGTAAATACAAGGCGAATGAGGGCTTAAAGAAGAAAAGGCGATATTGGAGGAGAATGGGGTAAATCCAGGGACTCCCGTAAATCTTTCATGCCTTTAATAAATTCCCCTATAAATTCCTTCTGTGAAGCAGGACGGAGTAATAAAGAGCCTTTATAGCGCCCTCCCTTTCAGCCCCATAAATAAACTGTTAAATGCAATTATTACGTGTTTATGAAGCAAAACTTTCTCAGCGGAGAGAGGCCCCCTTGTTGTTTTCCAAAGACCGTAAATTTTATAAAATGCTTCTACTCCCTCTAGCTCTAGCTTTATAATAGTTGACCGATAGTTTGATCCGATGAACAGACCCACGCAACCATTTTACTATAAATAAACATTTATTTAGAAATGTTTCAATGCTAGTGGTCACAGTCTAACTTAAATATAGTAACACTTATTCATTTTGAAATAGCTGTATTTTAAGTAACAATATTTTTCGTTTAACCAAGAAAAGTAGAGGTAAAAGTTTGACGGTTATAGCTGTAAATATAACGATAAGGTTATTTGCTAAAGTATACTAAAATAGCAGGACAATTATTATTGCAGTTGTTCAGGCCCACCTGAACTCTTAATATTTGCCAAGGACCCTGCCAAATCTTGGGGAACCAGGACCTGGAGGAACGTAAAGGACCTCGTGTCAAGACACGAAAGAAAAAGTAAATATTTCAAAATTAAAGCAAAATCAAACAAAAAATTATGTTGATCAAGATCAAAAAAATGTTATGTCGTTTTAAGGAGTTTTAACACGAAATTTATCATAAGGGATCTCCAAACATTATAAGTACGTATTAGAATTAAAAAAGTAGCAATGATTGAATATTAAACGATAATGTTCCTTGTTGATACTCAAGATTTCTAAAGAAAATATAATAACATAATAATATAAATTACTTTTATGTACATTGTTCATTGACTGCTATGATGTATTCTCTTTATTTCTTTTATAATACTTTTTGCTATTTTTCGGATTTGATTTCGGCATTGTCGTTAGAGTGTATTTCGAACTAAAAAATCTTCCTAACTTTAAAGCCTCTAGCGGTTTTTATGATTTTCTAGGAGATACTTTAGTAGTAAGAAGATTTTAAGATTAGCTAATATGAAACTTTATTGGGTGGGTGGCAGCATTTTCGTTGCTGCATTGTTTTTTTGTTTTCTGATACCTATTATATTTCTATTTCATAGTGTAAGCGTGATTCCTGATGTTAAATATATATTTAGAAATTCAATTTTTTAAGTTTTTGGTAGTTTTCATACTACGGAAAGTTAAGTTTTAATTTAAATCAAATTATAATTATTATTAACTACGGGAAACAGACAGTGAAAAATACACTCCTGTGCCGGGATTTGAACCACGGGCCTCTATATTTCCAGTATAGCGCTCTTCCATCTAAGCTACGCAGGAGAATGATTTTTCACTACCGTAATCGATAACTAGTCCCGAATCCAAGCTTTCAATATTCATATACATTTAGATAGTCAATATTTATGACATTAGAACTAAACCAGAATTAACGCTTATAATTATAAAGTACTCAATTAGTACCTGTACCTTGTACAATCAATTCGAAATTCAATTTTTTAAGTTTTTGGTAGTTTTCATACTACGGAAAGTTAAATTTTAATTTAAATCAAATTATAATTATTATTAACTACGGGAAACAGACAGTGAAAAATACACTCCTGTGCCGGGATTTGAACCACAAAAAATAAGCGTTATAAGCGTTAATTCTGGTTTAGTTCTAATGTCATAAATATTGACTGTCTAAATGTATATGAATATTGAAAGCTTGGATTCGGGACTAGTTATCGATTACGGTAGTGAAAAATCATTCTCCTGCGTAGCTTAGATGGAAGAGCGCTATACTGGAAATATAGAGGCCCGTGGTTCAAATCCCGGCACAGGAGTGTATTTTTCACTGTCTGTTTCCCGTAGTTAATAATAATTATAATTTGATTTAAATTAAAATTTAACTTTCCGTAGTATGAAAACTACCAAAAACTTAAAAAATTGAATTTCGAATTGATTGTACAAGGTACAGGTACTAATTGAGTACTTTATAATTATAAGCGTTAATTCTGGTTTAGTTCTAATGTCATAAATATTGACTGTCTAAATGTATATGAATATTGAAAGCTTGGATTCGGGACTAGTTATCGATTACGGTAGTGAAAAATCATTCTCCTGCGTAGCTTAGATGGAAGAGCGCTATACTGGAAATATAGAGGCCCGTGGTTCAAATCCCGGCACAGGAGTGTATTTTTCACTGTCTGTTTCCCGTAGTTAATAATAATTATAATTTGATTTATATATATTTAGCTAAACTAAACCGTTTAGAAACGAACCACAAATATGAACATTCCACAAATTGAAAACATGGTGGTAATAGAATAATGAAAAACGGAAAGCCTCTCCATAAAAGGAATGTTTATTCCACATATAAGTTGTTTTCGGCCTCTTGACCATCATCAGTGCCTACAATAAGAAATAAATAAAGCTACTTCAGTACTATGTATATAAAAAAAAGCAGTGTATGTTTACTTCTTATTGTAGGCACTAATGATGGCCGAGAGGCCGAAAACTAGTTATGTGGGGAGGCTTTCCGTTTTTCATATACATATATCAAATTGAATATCCTATTGATATCAACTCCACTTGCGCTCTTAATCTTTAGATGGTGGTAATATTAGAGATATAATAATAATAGTTTAGTAATCTAGTGGGTTAAGGCCTGCCAAAGGGTTTATACAACTTATATATGTAACGGATGACATGGGATTTTAATTACACGTAAATCAATAGGAATTCTACAGCCGAATAGACACCACTTCACTGTAGCTACAAATTTATGTATATGGCGATGCTGGGTGAATACCGAGCCAGGGGCCCATGCCAAAGTCGAGAATCGAACCTATAATCTCCTGATTCCAAAGCAAGAATGATAGGAATGAGCTACCACTACCAGAGACCCTTTGTATAGTGGAGTTATATGCCTACATCATATCTATTACTCATATCGTGCATTTCTTACTCACAGCGTGAGAAACTGAATGCTTCTGTGTGTAGCATATCTATACGTAAGCCTTTGGCTGACTCAAGGGTCAGCATTGTATAGCAGCCAGATAGTGACTAGTTTATTGAACGAGCGTAGTGAAATCTTCATTTCAGAGACTTGGGATTTTAAAAGTTTGAGTGTTAGTCGAACTTTAAGTATAATTGTAATGTAATAATTGACCGATTTGAACGAAATCCAGTATATAGCTGCATCTCAGCATTTGTGACAACTGTATACTTTTTGGAATGCACTATTTTCAAGATGGTGGCCAATATAGTGGACGACTAAGAAAAGTTGTTTAGTCATTATGAATTTTTATCGTTTTACAGTTCTTGAAGAGAAGGGAAAAGAATATGTAACAATAACTAGTGATGCTACGTCTGTATAGAACTCACATAGAAACAAATGCGTGTTTGTTTTCAAAATTCCAGCAAAAAATTTAAATGTTTATAATAATAGTTAAATATTCTTTTCCAACTCTTTAAGACCTTTAAATCAATGCGTAACATGTCACGCTGAATATAAACTATTTTTTAGTCGTCTACAATATATTGGCTATCATGAAAGTATTAAGTGTAACATTTTCCATAAACTGTACAGTTGTAACAACTGCTAAGAAGCAACTGGGAAGCAGAATTTCGTTCAAAAATTATCTTATACGGCAGTTATTTTTTAAACAGCTCACAAAATTTTAAAATCAAAAGTATCTGAAATAAAGAACTCACATTCAGTAATTTTCAAGGAGATTAAGAATATGTAAGTTCTTCCCCTAAAAATTTCCTGGTCTAAGGGAATTTTCTATGCGCCACATCATTAGTTTATGTAGAACTTTATAGTATTTTAATAAATTTCCCAATCCAACTGGTGTAAAATTTATTTAACTGCAATAGTTTCTGAGCAGGTATTGCAGACTGCAATACCTGCTCAGAAACTTTGCTAGTTAGTAACAATTTAGACATTGAACAATATCAAAATATTTATAAACGATTTACCACTGTCACAAACGAAATCATAAATTAAAAAACAACAATATATATATATTTATATATATATATATATATATATATATATATATATATATATATATATATATATATATATATATATATATATATATATATATATATATATATATAAGTGTGTGTGTATCTGTGTAATTTCAAGCTATATCACCTAAATATTAAAACTTTCAAAGATAATCTTAAATTATTTCTCTCAATACTACTTAAAACTCTATTTTTAAGTGTGTTTGAAAAATGGTTTAACTTTTCTTTTTTTTTAATAATCTTAAAGTGCAATTTTGAAAGGGATATATTTATTAATGAAAAGCAGTTGTTGAAGTAGTCGGAATGAAGGTTAGTTTGAAAAAGTGGATGCCTTTAACATAGAATTTATGATGCTGTCATATGGCGCAGATGGTCTTGGGGTTGGAGCAAAGCTAAGAGATTTTATAACGACTCGCTTCTCCTTCTCCATATAACCAGACGGTAATCGTAAAGTAAAGTAACGTGTATTTACAACTAACAGATATTATTTTTATTTATTTTTTTTTAGAAGAAGAAGAAGACGAAAAAAATATAGAGGATGGAGAAAAAATAAACCTTATAACTAAGAAGATATTAATAATACGAGATAACTATTAACACTTGAACTGGAAACAAGTGCGTTTTATTTGAAAAATAATAGTAGTAATAATAACGTTAAGTTAAACGCTAAATTGACTATTTAAACTAGGGATAACAAGAGAGAGAGAGAGAAGAGATAAAAAACGATGCACACCTGCCTGCAGTTTATTAAGCTCAGTATGAAATAGTGCAATTAAGAAAAAACACTCATAAATTTCATACAGAGTGTTAATGCTCGTATGAAAATTATAGCTGGTTAAAAAGACTATTTACTTTAATATATTATCACTGCTTTAATCTAAGTAGAAAGAAAGATGGTAGATTATAGTTCTAATTCATTTATGTAAAGTGAGTTGACAATGGAATGCAAAAGAGTAACAGTTGTTGCAAATTTCTTTTAAATTTATTAATATGTGCTGTCACTGCTGATTGCAAAACAAATAAAATACCTTAATAATCACCTAGAGAGTGTGTTGAGTGAAAAACTTGCAGCAATCTTATTATGTAATATATATGTAAGATTTATAACTGAAATATATAATAAATAAATATTTTGAAGAGGAAATAAAAGGCAAAGAATTTAAGAATAATTTTGAACATCTTGCCATCTTGCATACTACAAAAAAATAACGGAAGATATGTGATTTTTTTTGTCTCCAATTTCAAAAATTCCAAAACAGAAATCAGTTTCAGACAGAAACATTTTTGGTCCCGTTTCTGTCTTTTTGTCATTCAATTTTTGCGAACCTTAATATCTTAATACCTACTCGTCCAATTTTGATGAAATTTGGATGGTAGGTCATAATCTGCCCATTGTTGGTCCCATACATGTTTCAACTTTCTTCGCCGACTCGTTTCTCTTCCACATGCGCACAAACATTAAATTGTTTTACACCAACATCTTTAAAAGTATACTCATCAGATTTTTAGCTAATTATGACATCACTTACCATTCAAATTTGATTAAAATCGGGCGTGTAGTTTTTAACATGTGTTGGTTCGCAAAAATTGAGCGATAGACAGACACGGATCCAAAAATGTTCCCTGATGTCTGAAACTGATTTCTGTCTAGGTATATTGTTGAAATCGGAGACTCAAACAATAATACGAATATGTTGTAGAAGCATAAAACCAATAAAGTACGTGATAGGATGCGAGGAACCTAGGTGACACAGTATTTGATGGACTATTTTCTTACTTGGCTTAGTTCATTTTTATTCTGAAGGGGAGCTTCAACTGAGTATTCCAACCAGACTCTAAATTTGAAGCCGCACTTGGACTTGAAAATAATTATTTTGCCATTTAAGCATTTTCATATGCGAGTATATAGTTACTACGTCTAGTGATTACTATTTCCTAGTTTTCGGGGATACATTTAATTATTATTATTAAACAATTTCAAAATTCCCCCCCCCCCCCACAAGAACTTTTTGGGGGCCCCTCGCCAAACAAAATTGATGAGAAAAAAAATAAACTCCTGCGTTTAGAACTGGGGGCCCCCCTCGTCGTTGATTTGGGGGCCCCCTGACGGTGGGGGCCCTCCCGCAATGCGGGCCCGTGCGGGCCCATAGTTACGCCACTGATAACACATTATTATTTGTGTTGAGAGGCGATTAGAAAATATATTTTAAATGTGTTGTGTTCTTTACATTTTTTTTTTTATAATGAAAAAATTTATGTTTTTATGAGAGGACAACTTTTAGACAGTAAATACTTGCAGTGAAGTTATAAGTTATGACATAACATCAATAATGTATAGTATAGGGGTCATAATTAAATAATAAACTATAGGGGTCGTAATTAAATAAATAATAATATTAATTAATAAAAATTCAAAGCATTCTATATTCTCAAGACATCGTAGTTTACATTCAAAACCCGAGATACGAGGCTCGCTACATATTATTGCCCATTGTGATGGCGGGTAGCGTCCTAGTATATCCAGGTTCATTTCACTTAATCGACATATGTGATGCGGGTTTATGTAATATAACAACACACTTAGGAGTTATCTATACATTTTAATATATTTTAAAATTTAATTAAAATAGTCATTATCAGTTTATTCATAAAGTTGAGAAAAGTTCATGCATTGTAAATTCGATAAGTGAAGATATAAATACTTTATATTTAGAAATCCTTACAATTTAGGAATAATATTGCTCATAAATTGGTGTGTTCAAGAGTAAGGGTGAATTCATACCCACTCACGCATCAGGATAGCAAAGTGGATCCATGATGTAGGGAAATCAGTTGTAAATAAACTGGGCCAAATCCTGCAGCGCTTTAATTACTTTCAAAGAGAAAATTAATTCTTCAACGTCAAGACATTATTCCTGATCGTTATATTAAATTTAATGGGTTGGTTGTTGCTAAAACATAATAATGGCTGTCGTTGGGGGGTTTAATGGAGCTATATTATATAGGGTTGGTTTTGCGGGTTGGAAGAGAAGGAAAATGTCGGGTGGTGTCGTCGGCCTGTCGACCGAAACTCACTTGGGGGGGGGGGGGGGGGGGGGAGGGAAGCGAGTAATTGTCGAGAGCCGGCGAGTCTAAATTAATCTGAAAGGGACCGGGGCAGAGAGAGAATCAATGGGCGACGTGCGGGGAGAAGGCTTTCTGACGGAGATTTGTAGTGTTGAAGAGAGATTTACCGCCCTGCTCACCAAAGCAAGGGACTACCGGAATTAGTGCCCTCCTGCTTTCGACTTCAACAGGTCTGCACCCTCGTTAGTGGGTTCCATCCGTCAGACGTTTTCCGGAGAGAGAGATCTCCGACCAAACAACCAGACAGCAATCCGCACTTTGACTCTGGAACTCCCAACCCCACCCTGACAACTCACCCGACAGTTTTAGCCCTTTCTCCAAAATCTCTCTCAACGTTCTTTTAACTTTTGAACAACAAACAACATCCCCCTTCATAAACAAACCTAACACTGGCTCTATATGTGGATTTCTGAAATATATTGACAACGTCGTACAACAACGTTCCAACCGGCACGTAGAGAAGATAACACGTCCAAGCTGACAGCATACAAAACATAAAGGAGACGCACATATAAATTCACCTACATACCAACCAATTCATTGCAAGGAAAGTGTAAAAGTCACCAAACTCTAAGTAGGTTAATGAAGGTCTTAAAGTGTTATGACTATGACTCGTAATAACAGTTTAATTATTATTCGAAACGCACCCATGATTAATTGTAGAAGAAGTTTCACGTAACCTCATAGTATAAATGGGTCGAAATATTTTTGTGATTTGAATGTTAATATCTATCAACGTTTCAACAGAACACACTAATTCTAATTTATCAGAATAATCTCAAGGTTTGACATTGCCATTCTCTGGGTTGAAACTTGTTCACGAGTTTCTTCCTGGCAGTATATCCTCACTGCCTCCAACAATGATGATTCTAATACACAAGCATAATAATATATTACCTCTATTAAATAATAAAACATAACTATGCTAAAAGTCTCAAACTGACAAGCCAACACTGTGGCGAATAAGCTTGAGCCTTCTAATGGTCTTAATTTCATTCATTTGAGCGCACTCAAGACCCTAACAATTAGTTTCTAGGTAAATCCTCGACAATACTTTTATTATAAGTGCCTGGTATACTTATCATTCTTAGCTTTTACACCACTTACTTGAGAAGGTGATTTTGATACAATTTATGAGAACAAATCAAATCACTCTTCAACAATATACTCTGTTGAATTTTTTTAAGCATGGAACAAAAGTTGGACCTCACATCACTAGCACTTTTAAAAAGGCCACTTTAAAAAAGTAACCTCTTCAACAACACAGACAATATTTATTACTAACCAATTCTAACCCCTTATTAAAAACATTTTATTCTCTGTTGGATATCTACAGCATGAAACAGAAGGAGAATCTAACACCTAAAGAATTATTTGAGAGGTCACTCTCAGCCTCAAACATCATAATATATGTCTTGTATCTATCATCTAAGAAACATAGAATAGTGTGATGCATCTTTAGCATTATTCAAGGAGTTACATTTTGTCTTCTTATCACAAATGTCATCCTCTTTATTATTTAATATATGTTATAAAATCCTATAACTATGAAACAAAATCAGCACCAATTAAGCGGCTGTACATAGTGCTAATTCACCACTGAATACATCCTTTTGTTAACAATATATCCTTTTGTTAAATCCTTTCATAATAAAATAAGGGATAAGTATAACCGCATCAACACGGTCCTTCCCTGTGCCCTGCTTCACCCTCGCCCTTTTCCTACACACTTTTAATTCATTTGTTTTTCTCTCTCGTCCTTTAACTTTCTCTTTTGCACAGCTCAAGTCTTGTTCTGTTAAAACCACACGCCTCACTTTGCAACGTGCTTTTCATCCTCCCTCCCTTTCGTCCCTAAAAACCAACATTACAAATTTATTCTTGAACATTCCCCATCCCTTAAGAGGAAATAAACCGTTGTATAAAGAGCCTCTGCGCGAGTCTTCATCAAGGAGTCTCCCTTGGGTTTAATTACATACAACGAGATTCTCATTTTATCGCTTTCTAACCCCCCTCTTTTTAGCTCGAGGGGAAAAAGATTGTTTTAAGACAAATCCCGTTGGAATTCTACCTTAAACTTTTTTTAAAATGTCTCTCATTTGCCTGATAACAGATAAAACAAACCTTTATTCTGTTTCTTTTTTTTGTGTTTCATTTAACTCTAAAGTTCCTTATTTTTTTTAACATTATTTTTATATTTACTAGGCGCCAGCATACTAAATAAGGCAAAATAACTTTGCTAATACAAAGACACTGATTATAGCGTGACTGAAACACATTATAGAAACAAAAAGGGTGGGGTGCAGAAAAAAAGTCCGTCAAGTATAAAAAAAAAATAAAATAAATGAATAATATCTTCATCAGGAGTGAGCTAACTCGTTTTATTACTTTATAGTAAACAAAATGAGACGGTAATGACCTATAATTGATAACATCTAAGTTAAAACAAATTAAATAGGCTATAAAATATTTAACAACTAAGTATGATATAATTCACAACACATACACTTTCTAAATTCATGTCGGATAATGATAAAATTATTCTGTTAAGGGTTTTTAATACGTTTCAAAGTTTAGAGTTTCTTTCATGTAAATTCGATTTACATTCATTTAAACTTTATAGTATATCATAATGTTGATTTTATTATGCCCCTTTTATATATATTTATGATTGCTTTATTTATAAAAGAAGTTAAATAATATGATTTAAATCAATTGACCGATTAGAATAATGAACAATTTCTTTTCCTGGAGTTGCTCGACAAAGAGGTTGTCCTTGCACTCAAAACAGTACACAAAAATGCAGGCCACATCCGACCCATGAGACGTTTTGATCCGGCCACTATTGTGTTTGATCCACAAAAGTAGTTAACAAATGAACCTATGCAAAGTTAGAAGTTCCCCATATTTAAATGCCATTTCAAAGATCAAAAAAGATCAACACGAGTTGTTATTGTCGTTTTTGTTGCTGAAATGGATAATACTTATCCATAATCATCCATATTGTCATTGTGAAGTGCTATGTTTGAGTGTTGCTTACTTCATCCAGCCCGATAAAGACCATCCTATCCAGATCCGGCCCTTCAACCAAAACATTGGAGACCCCTGCTCTAGACTAATGGAAAGAAGTAAAATGCTGCCTTTCCACAGTAAATTTGTGTAGGAGAATCCGACCCTCAACCGCAAGCTGTCACCATCAGCGCCGGTGAGATAAAATCAGGTGGAATAAGGAGCCAGCGAATATATTTAGCTTGATACAGACGTGCACTTAATTGATCTCTCCAGTAGTGATAATGACCTCTTGTGGTACAAAACAGTTTTCACCTTAATAAAGCTTTAGTAGAGAGACAGTATCCTATAACTTTACCTTAATAAAGCTATTTTGGGGAGGCAGTATCCTACAACTTCACCTCTCATAATTACCTCTTTAAATAAAAAACATTTGGTAATTGTGATCATTTGAACACAATTTTTAGTAATTTTGATCACTGAAGTATTTACAGCGATATTAGTTGAATAAATAATTATTTAAATTATACGTTTTATTCAGGACGTCTTAATTAATATATGAGAAGCCAGTTTCTATTAGAAAACATTAATTTGGTTGAATAATTTGATCAAGTTATCTCTTAAGATATTTTTTTCACAAGGTTCCCGAAGAACATTTCAAATAACATGGAATCTTACAAGCGACATTATTATTATCAAACAGAATTTTATAAATATGGTTTCAATTTATTTGATACAAGTCCAATTTACATATTATTACTTTGAAAGCCGGTTTGCAAATGTGAAGAGGATTACGCTAAGGGTGTGGAAATAATGAGAATTGGTCGGAGAGTAAACATAATGAAGAAGGATATAAAATGTGATTATTAATGATTTATTGTTTGTTTTGTAAGTTATTATGTTAGAATGAGGGCGGAGGGAGATTTATTAGTATTATTAATAAAACAGCGGTACGAGGATATTACCCGGGTTTATCCTTGTAGCCGAGGTTTCGATTACTTAATAGGTCACGTCACCAGGGGCTAGGGTTAGAAGATATATCGCAACCTGCACATGAGGTGGCTCCCTTATTAGGGTGAGGCAACACAAGAACCTTATATTAATTTAAACCGACAACTTAATTAATATCCGGGCAAGAAGGTTTCTCTCCGCGGATAATATATTAGGCGGAGGTCGGAAAGACTAGGGACGGAAGATAGGTATCAATAATATAGTAGTACGGAGAGAGGTCAGGTTATAACGAGCCGATTCATAACGGGCAGGGACTAGGTGATGGAGTGGCCAGATAAAGAATAAATTTCCCGTAATATGTCGTCACTGCGGGGGCTCTAAGGAAAAGCAACCGAGTCGGAAGGAGAAAGGGATAAGAGAAGGACCGAGGAGATTAATGGGCCTCGGGGTGATTAATCAACAGCCGCCTCGGGGCCCCGCCGCCCCCAAGATAAAAACAAAGTGGAGGCCATAGATCAGACCGCCTCCCCCACAGCCGACCCCTATAGCCATATATCTAGAGGGCCGCCTCCACCCCGCTGTCAATTCTAACCTTAGGTCGGGCGCCCCCTAACCCTTCTGTCTTTCCTTAGAAAGCATCAATCCTTCCCTTTTCTTACTCTTCTCCGCGCCCCGTATCATCCTTCTTCTCTAAGAGCCTAGCCTAGTCGTCCTTGCAGTCAACTCGCGAACCCACATCCCGACTTGACTTCACACCCCACAATCGTGTACAAACCAAACCCACCTACACCACTATACATATATATTTGCCTGTTGTTTTTTCTTCTTCTTTACTGCTGCTCCCTCTTCTAACTGAATGAGAACAGAGTAGTGGGGATAAAACAACAAGACTTATTGATTCAACTAAAGATTGAATTGGTTAGGGGAGGACTATAATAGAAACAGACAAATTCAAACTAAACTTACAATTCAACTGATTATTCTAGTTCGCAAGCATTTAATACTACTACTTCATGTCGTTGTGTTAAGTTCAAGTTTGTACTTTGATTCAGTAAAAGATAACCACTGAATTTAGTGCGAACGTCAAGATTTTCATCACCGACATGCGGTCCTCATCGATAGACCTTGACTAAATTTTATTTTCCACTTAAATGTAAACGACTTAAAATAAAAATTATAAGCTTATAACTAATAGCATTTAGAGCTAATTAGTCTTCATTTCCATATTCAACACTTATAATGAATACATCAAACAAGGAAGAAATACACCTAATCATTCAATAAATTAGTTGATTTGCAAACATAATTCAGGTTTTATTTGTTCAAAAATAACATTGTAGTTCTCTTCCAATTTGAAAAAAAACACTAATAATGTTTTTAGTTAGACTGATAAAGATTGAATAGAAGTATAAAGTTAAATTTGGTAATGCATTTCCTATAATTGTCTAAAAATTAAAGCCAACTCGAGCACACTCCAAATTTGTTAAAGCTAACTCGAGCACACGCCACATTTGTTAAATTCACTGTAACTGTTAGATACTTTACAAGTTAGTGAAAGAAATCTTGAAAAGAAAGAAAAGAAAATTTTAAATTTGGCGTAAGGCCATTTTTGATTGCTACATCTAATTGTTCAGCTGCATTTCCCCGAAAGTTTGGAACTGCAAGATTCTAATTTCTTAGATCTGTCTGAAATATTGCTGAATAAAGTTGAAATACTGAATTAAATCTTCCTCGATTTATAATACGTATAGAAGCAATATTTTGTTATTGTTTTAGTGAATTGTTCCTTTTGTAAAAAATTAGTATTAATAGAAATTCTTTACTTCAGGTTTTGTTAAAGCATAGCCTAAAAAATGTTCTCTTGATTCAGGAGTGAATGCACAACTATGTCATTTTTAGGGTTTCGAGGTCACCCTTGTGCTTTTGGTAGTTCGTCCGTCCGTCCGTCGCATCATGGATCATATCTCCCGACCTACTGTAGCTAGAGATTTGAAATTTGGTATACAAGTTGAACTATTGTGCCCAAAAACAGGAAAAATTATGCGAATATCACAACACAAAATTTGTTCGATCAGCGAGCAGTTGCCTACTGATCGCATTATTTTGTAATTTTTGAGTGGGGTATCATAATAAAAGTATTGAAATGTAGATTTCAAATTTATCGTGTTTCAAAAATGGTGGCCATTTTACCCCCGAAATTACCAAAACAAAACCCCCCAAAAATGTCCCCTCTCCCCACTACCCCATAAGGAAAGGCCCAAAAATTACATAAATATACTTCCTGGTGGGCCAATGATATTTTCGGGGGATAGTTAAGAAGTCCAATTTGGAAATTTTAGGTGGCCTTAACTACATAGTGACCCAAAATTTCAATTTTTTGCAATTTGGTATAAAGGTATTAAAATGTAGATTACAAATATATATAGCCTTTCCAAAATGGCGGCCAGTTTACCCACAAAATAACCAAATAAGTGCATAAGATACTAAAGGATAATGTGCACATCTTGTTCCTCTAAACTCCAAAGTGCAACTTTTTAAACATGTTTTAGTAAAAAATGTAGGAAATATGAATTTCCATGCCTGAAGAAACCCATTTAGTAGCTTACTGGCAAGTACCTGACGCCTGACGGGATTTTTATTATATCTCTAGCTTACTATCTACATTTTAGCATATAAGATGAAATATACACGTTCTTTTGTAATTAAATATCTTAACGCCTACAACTAACAATACATAAAAAAGGTTTTCGAGAGATTATTGTATAGTATATTAATAAGCCTAGATCTTCCGGAGAAAAAATATCAAAAGTTGTATGAATCCCGACATTCCTAACTCATAGTAACAATCTAACAAGATAATTCGTTGCTCAGATGCTAGAGAGTTTTTTAGGGACCAGCTAATCTACGTTAAAGAATATTGCCAATTAAGAACGTAGAAAATAAAGGTCTAATTTCTTTTAAAATATCACCCTGAATCGACACACAAGAAAGACAAAAATTATTTTCCTTATAGTATCAATTTTTAAGGTATTGCTTTCAAACATTTAAAAGAACAGAAATATAATTAACAAATTTAGGTTCAACCTTAGATTGAGAGAATAAGGGAAGGAAATTAAAAATATATTTTCTTATTTATTTTGTTTTCCTTTTATTAGTCGCAAATATTCTAAAACTATCTGAGATTTAGAGACTATTTTAAAAGTTACAAAGTTTTGAAAATAAACCAACTTAATAGTACAAGTTAAGTTATAATCATTTATATAATCCAGTAGTGTCCCGACGACGGCGAAGACTCATCTTAAAATACTTTGTTGTTTACTTTGTTGTAGCTGAGGTTAGGCAACCACATTTATTCCAAAAAAAATGAATGTTTGTTTTGATTTGTTAGTCGTCAAATAGAAATTATAACTTATCTAAGTATATATCTAAATTAATTTACTTAATTTTACTTTTTTCTAAATATAATATTAAGCCCGTTGCCACGGGCTTAACGGCTCGTTATATAAAAAAGATAAACTTCAATTTATTTATAAATAACAAAAGAAGATAATTATTTAGATTTTAGATCATGCAACAGTGTGGAGTGTATATTTTTGTTATTTACATGAGTTTTGTTCCAACCATGCAGTGTACCGTCCGCGGGATCATCACGGGCATGCGCAATGGATAAAAGCCGTTCCAACTAGTGACCGTGTTTCGTACCGTCTTCCAAACTGTTCCAACCCCACGGGATCGCTCGCGAACCGTTTACAGTGCGGTCCTAACAATCCTCTGACAATACCAAGTACTGGTTTGTATGACATGCGCAGTTATGTCAATGGCCACACATGTCAATAGGAAAGTTCCCTAACTATTAAGTTCCCTTTAAATGTTTTTAACTCGGTGCGAATTATATTACTAAACCCGTTCCATCCTGACATGATTATATTACAGTACAATATTAGCGCATGCATATAAAACCTGCCCCAAACAATTCCCGAACGATCCGCGGGACAATTCAGAGGACGGTACAAATAGGGAGGTTGGAACAATCCTAATATATGTCAGATTACAGTAACATCCGTAAATTATAGAAAGAACGAATGGCAAATGAGCAACAGAAATGCTAAACAATAATCAACAACTATTCCACTGAATTCGGGAGTCTGCTAATTCTTTAACAGATCTTATTATTACAATGATATATTAAAATAAAAAAAAAACGAGTCTTGTTTATCCTATAAGCAATTAATTACGAGTAATCAGGTTTATCCTATAAGCTACTAATCAATACATCTTAAAAGCTATTCCATTTAAACACGACATTAATAATTCGGTTATTTTTATTTTCTTATTTCAAAAAAATAATATTCGTATTAAAAACTCGTGTTAATTTGTTTCTGGTATAAAAAAAAATGCTTCTCACGAAATGTCATTTCATATTCAATCATGTGTAAAAATAAACAAATGAATAATCCACTATTATTTTAATGACGTTATTAAAATTACCAAAAATTTACATAAATTCTTTTTTTAATATATATATGTTTTTTAATAACCAGTTTATTGTAATTTGTTTAATAATAATTGACTCACAATCTCAATCGAAATTATTCAGTATAATCGATTATTTATACTTTTTAATTATTTTACATTAGACAGGAAGGTTTTTCTTAAACGGATTTCCTTGTTTCTTATTTATTTATTTTTATAATAATATTTGTGATACTTGAACATCAACAAGATTTTTGTCAGAAATAATATTAAATAAATTATATTATGTAAATATATCGATTACCATAAAAAATAATAATATTTCAGTGAAATTTATATTTAAGTAGTATTGATTTTGACGCGAGACTTGATATTTATTTATTTTACATGATATTTTATGGATTATCGTGACATATAAATGATGGATGATGTCCTCTAGTAATCAATCATCTGTGCATTTATGTAGAAATGTTTGTTTATTTACTTGGGGTGTTCTTACTCACCGTAAATATGAGTCAGTCCTCTTTAACTTAATCATTTTCTCACTTTCACCTTACCTATATAACTGGGATAAAGTAATCAAATACTGAATGTTCATGATATTATTTAAATTTAGAAAAGATTGCCAGATGATTCGACCAGATTAGATTTCTGTTATCCACGTATTAATTTAAAGGGAGAGATAGAGCAGGGAATCAACATTACTCTGAATTAATTATAACTGAGAATTATTGATTAAAGGACCCCATACCCATACACGGTCAAAATGTATGCGCAAACATTTTGACCGTGCGGGGCTGTTTGATGTTGGCGTAAACATGATGTTTGACGTGTATGGCCTAAATTTGCCCGACATCAGGTTTGCGCAAAATGTTTGATCGTGTATGGGGGCCTTAATAGAGGAATTATGTTTTGTTATATATGGTAAAAACACTACTCTATCTCTATAGACTCTAGATGTTGCGACGATGGCTACATTTTTAAACTTTTTAAGTTCCTATAAGTACAATATACCTCTTACCTTACCTTAACAATTAGCGCGATGGACCTAATTATCCCTGTCCAGAGCAACATTTCTCTTCATCAAGACCTCAAACATTAAAAACTGTCAGTGTGGTCATCCTCTTAGACTACCGCGGGTCATCCTCTTTTACCGCGGTGTTTTAACGCGCAAATACGAAACACCCAGCTGCACCAGCTGCCTTCTTCCATCCGGTTGACAAGTCCATACGATGGTAGCTTCTTTCCTGTAGCATAATCTGACAGAGGTCCATGTTGAGTTTCTGGAATTCTACGTTTCTCCTAATTATCCAGTGATGCTGGTCTATTTGAACAGCTCCGTAAATTCTCCTTAGTAGGTACTTTTCTCTTAGACCGGAAGAATATAATTTTAAGAGAAAACTTGGATTCGTCAAATCGTCATCAATCATGTTCACGTTACTATGGAAATCTTAAGGATAAAATTCTTCGTCGGAAAGATAGAGAAAGAGTTATTGAAACTGTTCACGATAACCAAATTCGTCGGAATACTATGGTCGGGTGCTAAGGAGAAGGGTTGCAACATTGGTTACGAAAATTTACGGTCCCTTCAATTTATTTGATGGGGGGAAAAAGTTTGGTTGATATTCATTAAGATGGAGTTCTTTTGATAGCTGCTATGTGTGACAAAATGGACAGCGCTATATAGAACCCTGATAGCAGATTTTTCTTTCACAGTTAGGACGGACACTATGCTATCGATCACCATGAAGTCAAAATCAAAATTTTAAATGGTAGTAAGATGATGGCTCTGGATGGAATATCTCCAAATAATTAGAAGTCTTCGATTTTCTAGATGAGCAGTTGAGCCACTTGATTAAGAATAAAGAAAGACGTCACTCCACTAAAGAACCTTTACTGTTCAAAGCTGGCTTTCAATTTTCAGTGGTCACCTTGGTATCAGTGAGACAAATCAAATACATAACTGGAAAAATCAGTGTAAGAGTTCTATTACATTCTAAGCTCTGATTACAAGTGGGGTGGATAAGTAATAATAAAGGCTCTATAAAGGGCTTGAAGGCCTGCTGTCAAGTTCATGGATCTGTCCAGCTAAATGTTGACTTATGGTTTCACCTGACTCATTCTCTCCGCTATTTTTTTAAAGTAATATGTAGTTCATTTGTATTTCTTTTATTCATTTGACTAATATTTTTACGTTGCTTTATTTTTCAGGTATTTTTTTACGGCGTCTGAGACCCGGGAGTGATGTGAAAAAAACGACCGTCTAGTCACAAAATTTAGTTGAAATTCGGTAAACATGTTCATTTTACCAATGGCCAGGACGAGTTCATTGGACAACGTTATCAGCCCAAGAATCGCGCGCAACCCTCGCGTAAACGCGAACTTCAAATGGAAAATTGGAATTTTAGGTCGGTTTTTTAGTAAAACCATACCGACACCGCTATGAAGTGTTAAAGATCGCTAAATTTATTAAAGCGGACCATAAAATTTAAAATAGAAAAAACAACGTTTTTACCGATATCTTACGTTCTAACGTAATGATTTTAATAAAAATTCATACACATCGTCTAAAGTACAATAGAAAGAGGTAGAGGGCTGCAATGATAAAAACAATGGTTTATTTTAATTTTGCCTAAATCTGGTAGTACAAATAATTAGTTACTTTTAATTTTGTCTCCTTTCTAACTCCGCCATGTATAAGTAGTTAGAATCAGTGGCGTATCCAGGGAAGCACAGGGGGCACGTGCCCCCCCCCCCCCCCCCCCCATAACATTTTCTAACAAATACGTTCTAAAACAGTTGTTTTTACTTGAGCGCGGAGATTTTTTCTGTTTATTAGTTGTACATTTTTTATGGGAGGGGGAGCTGCTTTGTTGAATAAGTAGTTCCTTTTTCTTGTTACCACTAGGAGTGCAACATCTATTGAGGCTATATTTCGTTCGCTAGCATAAAGAGATTCTAGCTTGTATTTTTTGACAATGAGTAATACATCCGTTTTTCTGCCCACCAATTTCTTGCCGTTGTTTATTGACGCTTATAGAAATCACCATTGTTTGAGGCAAGTTAAGTGCAATGTTATCTTTCTTCTTCAACCAATGTTTACTCCATATTTGCCTCCTCTTCCGTTTCTCCTTGCTATCTTCATGTATCGCGCCAATCTACAAACTGCTTAAGCTTTATTTTTTGTTACCACAGGCATAGCTTGGTCGTGTACACAAAAGATCACAGTATGAACACCAACTTCTAGCACGTCACAGAGTGAACTGCATTTACAGTGTGTGGCGCACGACGTGCCATGCTAAGCACGGCGCGCCGAAAGAAAAAATGGCACGGCCTGCAATGCACGTGTAGTGTATGGGTCATGGGCCGCTTTAGAATGTGCTTCCCCCCAGACTTAGCCGCTGGATACGCCACTGGTTAGAATTGTATAACCTAGCAGTGTGATTTTATATAATATATATATATAATGAAAAGCTTAAGGAACTTCGTTCCTACTGGCAGTTCCACGACCTACACTTTTTTTTTCAACTAAGATTAAAATTTGTAACAATAGCGAGGCAATTCTATTAGTAGGGCTACTCTTTTGGATCTTTATTTAATGGTTCTTAAAAAAATTATAAATGCAATTTAAGGGTAGAGGGATCGGCTGCTACTAATGATAAGATTGCCACAATGAATCATGTCTCCTATCTCTGGGATTCGAACCGGTATAGACTCACATTCTTGGTAAGTCCCACACATGCACATACATATATATATTTGTATATATACACATATTTCGTAGGATTCAACACACCAATATTGAATTCCTTTTCAATATTTATTTTACAAATGATAGATCACTTTAAATCCTGGTTGTCACTTTTTTATTTGCAATACAATAAATTTTGATTTTATATTTATTTATTTTAATTTTCATATTTGAAAAACCTCTGGCATACTAAGATTTCTTTAACTGAAACTTGAATGTTTACATCAATAACTGTTTAATATGAGGATCACGGGAGATATTTGAGTCAAGTTCGAAGTAATATAGCGTGGGTATTTCACTTCAATCATCGGAGTCCTCATCAATCAACACCAGCCTAGCCAATCACTCAATGTCTCGCCAAGAAAAAAAATGTATTCATATATATATATATATATATATATATATATATATATATATATATATATATATATATATATATATAAATTTAAAAGCTAAGGCCTCCAGTAATGTAAACAGTGTAGCTCAAACCTCATCACCTTATTCTAAAAAAAAGAAACTTTTTCCCTCTCTGGTTGGCCACGACGCCTGAATAATATTGAAGGTAGATGTTTACATAAACATAAATCCATTAGTAAACATTACTGTGGGTCTGGGATTGACAGTGACAGGCTGACTATCAGTCACTTCATAAGACTCCAGTCAATCTCACCAAGCCATAAACCAGCCACCATCCTTGTCTCTTTTCCTTCCTTCAAAATAAATCCCCCTTCAGTCTTTTTTTCTCTTTATATAATAGCTCATTTATTTTCGTTAATAGAAAATCCATCAAGTTATATATAGGATATAACTATACAGTTGTTTACTCAATTTTTTTAAAATGATGTAAAAGGGTATTCTGACAACGATGATGTTTTATTAAAAAGTTTATAAGCTTTGTAAAGATTATAACATTTTTTTGTATTATTATGTAATTGTATTGTCACGAATGTTATTATTATTCGTTTATAAATAAGATTGAGTTCTGCATTTAAGGTGTGACGACATATTACGAACAATCGTAGAAAAACACGATCAAACAATAAAATATGCATTTGGAATAAAAGATAATTTATAAACGAATATGAATGAGTATAATATAAACACTGTATTCCACGACTTTAAAAATTGTCGGTACATTTAAAGTTTTTGGAAGTGTTTTATCGTTTTCGCCATCAAAATACTGCCTCATTTTTTGAAGAATATTCCATATGAGTAGTTCTAAGATTCATAACAATGTAATTCTTGGAAATACTTCTAGGATGGAGGAAAATACAGTCGAGTTCTAGAATATTAATACTATTATTCTCATAGAATTGCGGTAGCAAGGATGTTAGCTAAATAGTTCTTGAAGATCGACAGTCATGACCACGATGATGAGTGTGGTGGCACATAATATGTTGTCTAAACCGCTCTGTTTTAATCACAATAGGTAAAATATTTTACCTTCCTGACAATCAAATACTTACAAGACTCTAAACTCATTTTAGCGTTCGGTCTGGGTTCTAGGGAGAGAGCTTAACCATTTAAATCCCTGATCCCAATTTTAGAAATAGGCAAAGTCGATCACAAAATGAAATAAGCTAATAAAATTATCCGGCTAAATTTTACTCTTCACTGTTCATCGTTTTGTTCCGACCTGACAATAGATTATAGTTGCTAACTCTCTACACACTTGGCCACATTTTTGCGTTCTCCAGCCTCCAGCCATAAATAACTTCAGATATTATCCATCCCACTCCCACTCTTCTTTCAGAGGTAAGACCCATTCATTGGCGTAACTAGGGGGGTGCTAGGGTGGGCTAAGCCCACCCTAGACGAAAATTAGCCCACCCTAGAAAAATAAAAAAGTAAAAAAAAATCCAAGTTGGTTTTTTACGGACATTTGTACTAAAATAAAACGAAATGCAATAAAATAAATACATACTTTCAAAAAACTATTGACTAATCTGGCAAACAAGAAAACGAATACCTGAGCCCAAGTGTTGATAGATTTTTGTTTTCGTTTGAATACCGTCCAACGAAAAACTAGTCAGTCTGT
Organism: Gerris lacustris; assembly: GCA_951217055.1. Taxonomy (NCBI): domain Eukaryota; kingdom Metazoa; phylum Arthropoda; class Insecta; order Hemiptera; family Gerridae; genus Gerris; species Gerris lacustris. The sequence continues at coordinate 29,092,404 of OX578282.1, forward strand.
CAATTAATTTTTGTAAATCGACTGTCTTTGCGAGGGATGCCGCAGGCCGACCGAGCTGTGGTGTGGGACAGGGTCACCAATTTGTCCGTCGGATGAGGGGGGGGGGGGTTGTAAAATTCTACTGTACTTTAAGGCGTCGTGGCAAAAACAATTATACCCCGCCTCTTGATTTTCGGAAAAAATACGAGTAGGTAATGTCAAAATCGGTTAGGAACCTTAAAAATCGCTTGACCAAATATAAGGTAAGGGCAGTTTTAAACCACTTAAGGGTGGAAATCGGCCCTAAAAGGGGAAATAGTGTGTTTTTTGGATTTTTGTACTGATGGGTGTGTTTGTCGTGAGACATGCAGTTTTCTGGTTAAAATTTTTTGGGAAATGGGTTTATTTTCAACGGGGAATCGACTACGGTCAAAAAAGGCGTTTTTTTAACACGTTTTTACGTAAAACTTTTAAAATTATTGAAAAATTTAAATTTCTTTTCAAGGCTTCTGTAGATACCGCAGAAGTCCATCGCCGGTAACGAGAACTTTTTTTTTACCTGCACTCCCGCTTAAGGTCGACATCGGGAATTTTTTTTTTCGCTGATCAGAAAACTGGAGATATTCGGTGCGGGGTGTGGTATACTATTGGAAAGCCCTTGGGAAGAATACAAAAGTGATCCAAAAATATTTTTAAAATTTTCACGTTTCATCAGGCCCTTTGAAGCGAAAAAACCATAACCAAAGACATTTTTTTAAACGTTTTTCTACATGAGGCTTCGACGCCATTGGGCTTTTATGCCTTAAACGCCTATGAAATGTTGCTCACCGCGTTTTGCTTCTAAACTTGATGGTACTTTTACTTCTTTAAATTCCTAGTTCGAGGTACTACAAGATGGTACATAAGAGGTACATACGGAGAAAAAAAAGTAGTCTCCTACTCTGCTTCGTATATGCTATGAAAATGTCCATTTCAAGGGGTAAGGGTAATCCCCATTTTTTAGTACCTTCAGGAAATCGTGTTTAAGGAAAAAACTCACAAAAATCGTGTTTTTCTGAAATTTCGACTTTGACCTTACGTACCGTTTGCAATTTGATTCGGACGGGGTTCAAAAGGGTACCGGACTTTAGGTCAAATTGTTCTCTTTAAGATTCCGGTTTGTTTTTATATTTCCGATTCCTACTTCGGGAGCTACGTCTATGTGAAGGACGTCCTCCTTTGTTAGCCGCAACCAGGGAAAGGGCTTTGTGCTGATTTGACAGAGGTATCGTTGGAAAGGCCTTTTAAAATGTACCAAATGTGTGCAAAAATATTTTCGAAAAAAAGTACTTGAGACATTTTTAAATTCATATTAGTACAATTTATATTAGTACACAATTTATATCTTATACTAGAAGATTTAAATTTCTTGTGCCAACTCTAATCTTATAGACTGTAGTCATACTTTCATTTCTATCTCTGTCGATTGTTTTTGCTTTGCTATATAATAACTGTTTTTACATACATTTTTCGATACTTTTTAAAATGTACCTACATTTTTATTAGGTAAAAAGAACCTCTAGAATTAAATTTTAGGGTATCGAAATTTCAAAAGTTTCCGGGGGGGACCTTTCCTCCCCCCCCCCCCCCAGGGGCTTAGCCCCCCCTAGACTTTTATCCTAGTTACGCCAATGATTTAATTGAGATTCGGTTTACAACGGACCGGGGTGAGGGAAAGAACCAAGAACGGTCGTTCAATTAAAACTTAAAAATTAAATTGAATTAACATATGATCATTCAGCTGACCCATTCATTGATAAACGACAACTCAGTTTAACGTAATATTGTTTTTTATTACAAGTATACATATTTAGAAATAAAAATGTATGAAGTTGTAAGTGTGTAAACGATTGTTTTATTATAATAGCTTTTTAAAATTTTGTATATTTATTTATTTTTCACTTTCACGAACATTCGCTATAACTTGATGGATTACTAATCGTTCCAGATTTTAACAACTTGTTATTTTACCTTAACTTGAACTTTCGATAATTTAAAACATTTTTTTCCTAGTTATTTCAGTAAATTGTAGCAGAAGAATAAATTTGAAGTTTTATATGCATTTACATTAATTAATCAGAGAAAAAACTATGCCATACTACGTTATTCATTACTTGACCTTGCATTTGAAATATTTAAAAAAAAAATAGGTTCAAACTCTGGTTTTTTAAATTATTTACTGACAGAAATTTCAACAACGTTAAAAACGTGATTTTTTTTCCTTCTGACCTTTTATTTAAAACAATAACTCCTAAATACAGAAATAACTTCTTAAATACTGAAAGGTAAAAAACTTGAAATGAGTTGGTTGCATGATCGTATTTAAAACCACTCACATAGTAATTAACTTGCTTGTTTTTTAAGAAAACGTTCACGATTTATGTTTTTATACAGACCAAAATGCTTAGTATTCGTCAAGCCGTGTACCCAAGGACTTACGACTCTTAACCTAAATCCATGAAAATTGTTTGCTCAAAGCTGCCAATCTCCTTCCAGTTCACTAATAAGTGAAGTGATTTATTGCCCTGGGCGGTGGCTCAGCTCTCTCCGAGAGTTCTGGGGCTGTCGATGAAACTCCATCAATCAAAAGCATTGGACAGGTAACGAAAGGCATAAATCAATTAACCCATCAGAGTTTTGCCCAAGGCTTCAAGGGCACTTCACATATTGCTTTCACGTAACAAATTAATCAGTTATTTTAATGCGAGCTCTCCCTGTCATTCCACAACGAGCTTAATACCCTTAGTAGTTTATCAACGTCGCTTTTTTTCTCATTTTCGGGATCTCGTAACCTTTTTTTGAGGGAGGAAAAAATTACCTAATGAGCCAAAGGAAATTGATGATGAAGAATTTAATTGATTTCCTCGTTGTTTTACTATAAAAAATTGGTGGTTTATTTTTTTAAATTTCCTCAAATAAAAATTATCGGTATAGTAACCCGGAATCTTGAGATTAGATAATAAATACCTGATCTTGAGAGAAGCAGCAGGCGACCTAGGACTGGAAATAAACCGTCAGAAGACAGAGTCCTTGTTTGGGCCCAGTCCAGAGTCTTGATGGGTCCTGAAACATGCAGTGGGAAGACCCTTTAGTGCTGGGTGAGGATAACTTACGAAGGTTCAAATATCTAAGCTCACTGGTCACGGAGGACAACTCTGTCTCCTCAAAGATACAAAGCCCGGATTGCTGCCGTCAGTGAAGTCTTCACTCTACGGTCAATTTTTAGATCCCATAACATCAGCCAAAATGTGTGCAATGAAAGGGATTGGAGGAGAAGAACTAACCAAGAGATAACCGACCTCTGCAGGCAGCCGGACTTGGTCAGTGTGATCAAGGTGGTGCGAATACTCAGGCTAGTTCATGTGTACAGCAGCTCAAATTATGGAAGGAAAACCGGGAGGAGCAAGGAGGAGAGGAGGAGCTCGATTTTTAAACATTGCAGAACAACCTGACGAGGATGTATGTTCTTAGTGAAAGTGAGCCCTACATGTGATGTCTACATGAACTAGCCAGAGTATTCGCACCACCTTGATCACACTGACCAACGAAGAAAAAGAGGTTATTGAATGAGCGCAGTGAGTTCTTCATTTCAGAGACTTGGGCTTTGAAAAGTTTGTGTTTGTTTGTTTGACCAACGATAACTGGCGTAAAAATTGATTGATTTGAACGAAATTCGGCACCCAGGTGCATCTAACAATTTGTGATAACTGTATAGCTTTTGATGATGAATATTTTCAAGATGACGCCCAATAAGGTGGACTAAAAAAAAAGTTTTAAGCTTGAAAGCACATGATGTACATCCATTTAAAGGTCTTGAAGTGTAGATAAAGAATATCCAATTATTACAACTTCACACTTAATATTTTCCAGATGGCGGCCAATATGGTGGACAATAAAACAAAAAGTTTTTTTGACAGTATGATGTTATATATATACAAATTTAAAGGTCTTGAAGTGTAGAAGAGGACGAAGCAACTATAAAAATTTCACACTTAATATTTTCAAGATGGCGGCCAATAAGGTAGACCACTATAAACATATTTTAATCAGCATGACATGTTATATATCGTTATAAAGGTCTTTAATAGTAGGAAAAGCGTTAATAAGCTAGAAGGCTATCTGCGCTCGCCTGCTAGACAGCAAAAGCAACAAGGCTCGATAAGCTCGCCTGTTGATTCAACAAATTGATGCCTAGATGCATTTATTGAATAGGCTCGCTGTGATAACCTGTAAAAACTTTAAAATAAAGATGTCCACAAATGCAAGGAAATATGATAGAGCCCAGCTGTCTACTGTCTAGGCAGCTAGCCTACAATATACGTGTTGAATAAAGATTTTCTAAAATAGCTGTAAAAAAGGCGAGCGTAGCGAGCCAATCATTTTAAATAAATATTTTTTACAAAGGCTGTAAAACAGGAGAGCGTAGCGAGCCTGCAATAATCCTATTAAATAAAGATTTTGTGCAAAGGCTGTAAAACAGGCGAGCGTATAGCGAGCTTGCATTAACGTTTAATAAAAATTAACTAATAATGTAGTACAAACAGGCGAGCGTAGCGAGCTTGCAATGACTTTATTTAATAAATATTAACTACCAATGCTGTAACAACAGGCGAAATGTAGCGAGCCTGCAATAATCTTATTAAATAAAGATTTTGTATAAAGGCTGTAAAACAGGCGAGCGTAGTGAGCCTGCATTAAAGTTTAATAAAAATTAACTAATAATCCAGTACACACAGGTGAGCGTAGCGAGCTTGCAATGACTTTATTTAATAAATATTAACTACCAATGCTGTCAGTGGCGGATCCAGGACCTAATTTCGGGGGGGGCAATCCATCCAACACCGAGGGGTTTTCGGGGTATGAAATACCCCTCAAGAAAAAGAGGGGTCCAGGGGAAAAATGTATAAATTTTGAATAGAAATTTGTGTTTTACTCTTAACAAACTTAAGAAAACATTTAAAGTAAATACGGCTCAAAATCTTTCGAATAACTAAATTTAATTACAACTTGAATGAAAAAATTGAGTTTTAATCACAATGGTAGGTTAAGGTTTCATGATTTATGGAAACAAACTAGAAACTGCTACAAGACCGCTGAGAGGATTTCCGGGCCCCTGGGCAAGTTAGCATTAGGGCCCCTTTGAACAAATAACGGTGGGGGTCCGGGGGCCCTCCCCCGGCAAATTTTTTAAAATTTAAGTGCAAAAAGATGAGTTTTAAGGGTTTCTGGGGGCAAGTTTGTCCTTACAGGAAAAGATGTTTGGTGGGGACGAATTTCGGAGTTTAACTAAGATGGATTAAAAAAAAAAAAATAATAATTAAGTTGTTTTGTAGGTGATAAGTTTCATTAAAAAATCTTCTTTTACACTTAGTATAATATAAAATAAAACATAATATAAATTGTTTGCTAAAATAATGAGATTAAGAGTAAGCAAATAAAAATAGTTAAATAACACATTTTATTTTTAAAAAATGCATTACAAGTAAAAATGTAAAAGTTATTAATATCAGATTGTTAATATGATTTATCTGTCAGTTTCTCTCCTGTAAATTAACATTGACCATATTGAATAAGATGAAAACATCACAATAATCTTAGTAACTAAATGAAACACAAGAATTCAAAATTCCATACTCATGACACATTAGGAATAATTTTAAGTTTATTACATTCAGTGGCGTAGCTAAGGCATAGGCAGGGGGCTTCTCGCCAAAACAAAAATGAAAAATAATTGCGTTTAGAACTCAATGGGCCCCCTGACAGTGGCGTAGAAGTAATATTCCATGTTAGATTTTATCATATGCTCTAAAGGGGTCCCCATCGACATTAGTACAAAAATATAAGTTTCATGTTTTTTTAAGGCCCGAATAGTCACGCCACTGATAACAATATCCTCCTTGCCTTTTTGGTTGTAATAAAACCAGGGCCGCCCGCCCCCCAGAGGCAACGGACCCCCGAGGGGCCTGGGCCTCTGGGAATGGCCCCCTCTGCCCCCCCCCCCCCCCCCCCGTTGGTGGCCCTGAACTGCCACATATGCATTTTCTCAAGCGTGGATCTTGTTGTTACCTGTTTTATAGTGTACGTGTACATATTATCAGGACATGCAAAATAATTTTGTATATTATTGTCTCTCGGGTACCCTCTCTCGGGGGGGGCACTTGCCCCCTTTGCCCCCCCCTTGGATCCGCCACTGAATGCTGTAACAACAGGCGAGTGTAGCGAGACTGTAATATTCTTATTAATTATGATTATGTACAAAGGCTGTAAAACAGGCGAGCCTGCAATAATCTTATTAAATAAAGATTTTGAATAAAGGCTGTAAAAAAGGCGAGCGTAGCGAGCCAATAATTTTAAATAAATATTTTTTACAAAGGCTGTAAAACAGGAGAGCGGAGCGAGCCTGCAATAATCCTATTAAATAAAGCTTTTGTGCAAAGGCTGTAAAACAGGCGAGCGTATAGCGAGCCTGCATTAACGTTTAATAAAAATTAACTAATAATGCAGTACGAACAGGCGAACGTAGCGAGCTTGCAATGAATTTATTTAATAAATATTAACTACCAATGCTGTAACAACAGGCGAGTTGTAGCGAGCCTGCAATAATCTTATTAAATAAAGATTTTGTATAAAGGCTGTAAAACAGGCGAACGTAGCGAGCCTGCGATAATCTTATTAAATAAAGATTTTGTACAAAGGCTGTAAAACAGGCGAGCGTAGCGAGCCTGCATTAACGTTTTATAAAAATTAACTAATAATGCAGTACAAACAGGCGAGCGTAGCGAGCTTGCAATGACTTTATTTAATAAATATTAACTACCAATGCTGTAACAACAGGCGAGTTGTAGCGAGCCTGCAATAATCTTATTAAATAAAGATTTTGTATAAAGGCTGTAAAACAGGCGAGCGTAGTGAGCCTGCATTAAAGTTTAATAAAAATTAACTAATAATGCAGTACACACAGGTGAGCGTAGCGAGCTTGCAATGACTTTATTCAATAAATATTAACTACCAATGCTGTAACAACAGGCGAGTGTAGCGAGACTGTAATATTCTTATTAATTATGATTATGTACAAAGGCTGTAAAACAGGCGAGCCTGCAATAATCTTATTAAATAAAGATTTTGAATGAAGGCTGTAAAAAAGGCGAGCGTAGCGAGCCAATCATTTTAAATAAATATTTTTTACAAAGGCTGTAAAGCAGGAGAGCGTAGCGAGCCTGCAATAATCCTATTAAATAAAGATTTTGTGCAAAGGCTGTAAAACAGGCGAGCGTATAGCGAGCCTGCATTAACGTTTAATAAAAATAAACTAATAATGCAGTACAATCAGGCGAGCGTAGCGAGCTTGCAATGAATTTATTTAATAAATATTAACTACCAATGCTGTAACAACAGGCGAGTTGTAGCGAGCCTGCAATAATCTTATTAAATAAAGATTTTGTATAAAGGCTGTAAAACAGGCGAACGTAGCGAGCCTGCGATAATCTTATTAAATAAAAATTTTGTACAAAGGCTGTAAAACAGGCGAGCGTAGCGAGCCTGCATTAACGTTTTATAAAAATTAACTAATAATGCAGTACAAACAGGCGAGCGTAGCGAGCTTGCAATGACTTTATTTAATAAATATTAACTACCAATGCTGTAATAACAGGCGAGCGTAGCGAGCTTTCATTGGCTTTATTTAATAAATATTAATTACCAATGCTGTAACAACAGGCGAGTTGTAGCGAGCCTGCAATAATCTTATTAAATAAAGATTTAATAAGATTATTTTAAACATCTTAACTTTTTTAAATAGTGATTATCTAAAAATGCAAGGAATTTTTTTTTTCTATCTAGAACTAGCGAGTTAGTACGATATTCGTTTCACAACATCTGAGTGTTTTTGACACTTTAAATTTAAAATTGCGGTGAATATTACAGACGACTAAATAATAAGAATTTAGTCTGCTCTGCACGACATGTCATACATCGTTTTAAAGGTCTTGAAGAGGAGGAAATGAATATTAACTATGATTACAAAAGATTTGCAACAAATATGGCCAAAATAAGGTTGTTACAAAGTAAGTTTTTACTTATACGGCATATTACATGAAAATAATTTTAAGGTTTTTTCATGTTGATTAAGAATATTTAATGTTTTAAACGAAATATTATCCTGAAAGTTATTATATTGAAAACATAGTATGGCTGATATAAGAACACAATTCTACGTAAGTTCTTTATGCAGCGCATCACTATAGTATCTAAATCTAAATACATTTAAACACTTAATACATATTTTAATTAAGGCAGACGGGGCCAAGAAGCAATACCTTCCCTATTGGAGGGGCATGCGTCTGTTTCTCTTTGGTGAAGAAACAATATTACATTTTAATAATAATTTAATGGATCGGTTCAGAGACCTATCTTCTATTCATGGGCGCACCCGGGGGGGGGGGGGCACAGGGGGGCCCGGGGATTTATAAATTAATCTTTTTTACCTCCTGGGTAAAAAAGTGTCGTCTATAGTCTATAGAACTTGGAAAAAAAATCTACATAAAATTATGACTGCGCATGGTCAGAACTTTTTATTGGGACGAAATTCTTCCCGACTATTATTATCCATTGTTTATTTTGAATGAAAGGTTACAATATAAAATTTTTAGAACAAGTTTTTAATTAAATATTTTCTTGTTTTAAGGTTTTTTATTTTAATCTACAGTTTTACTTTAATATATTAATTAAATTTAATTAAATAGTTAGCAGTCATTAGAATAGTTTTTAATTATCGAATAATTAATATTAATTAATTTGGAAACGGGTTCAATTGTAGTATAAGATTTTAAAAATTGCAGATACCCGACCTTTCGCAAGGAAGACTATTTTTGTATTTATTGACTGGACTGTTAGATACCCTACTATTTTTATTTGGTTATGGTTTTGCAAAAAAACTCAGTATGTTACTGCATATTTGTTCTTAAAAAACAATTAATTACTATTTATTTAAAATTTAAAATTAGAGATGTAGTAGTTCAGACAATATCTCATAAGAAGCGCTAACGTCGCTTCAAATACTCTCTGTCCAATGTTAATGTAAACTATTTTACATTAAAGCCGGGTTCCCACGGGGAGTGAAGACTCTAGAGTGGCTCACTGTAGAGTGGACTCGCCCCGTGTGAACGTGTCGCAGTGAACTCTCCTCTGACGTCACCGGGAGTGAGGATAGTTCACTACCGCTCACTCTCCAAATCAAACCTGTTTAATTTTCAGGAGTGAATACTCCTGTTGCCAGCCGTTTCATAGAGGCAGCACTTTGTTTTTTTTTATCTCTCCTCCACCCGCGGCTAAAACCTTTAACCTTTGCTTGTTTTATTATAACTTATTATATTATATTATACTATATTATATACTATTTTAATTTTATATATTATATTATATTTATACTATATTATATTATACACTATATTATTATACTATATTATGCTATATGTACTATATTATATATTATACTATATAATATTATATTTCTTGTTAGTTTGCGTGATATTATACTATATTATTATACTTTATTATATTTCTTGTTATAGTATGCGTGATATTATACTATATTATTATACTATATTATATTTCTTGTTAGTCTGCATGATATTATACTATATTCTTCACGTTGTTTTAAAAGGTAGTTGGTAACTATGTCTGAGCCTTCGGCGACGGCTCGTATTCTTAAATTGCAAGACGGTGAAACTATGAAGTTTCTAAAGTTGTATTCCAGTGAGTCAGTTTTAAATGATTCGAGCTGTTAAAATTTTAAAAATAGAGATTTTAGAGAAGCTCGCTTTTCTACGAGAAGCTCGTTCATGGTTGGCTCCCTGGGATAAACTGAGAAGCGTGAGCAAACCCCGTGTGAACTCTCCACTGTTCTCCGCTAGTTTCACTCTTCTTCCCCCTCCAGGCGTGGGTCACAAGAGTCTTTACTCTAGCGTGGCACTGTAGAGTCTTCACTCCCCGTGGGAACCCGGCTTAAGAGTGGATTTAAACAGCAAGTTTTCCTTAAAAAAATCTATTTCAAATAAACAATTTTTTTCCCTATAAATTAATATTTCTATTGAGTTTTTATTGATAAAAATCCTTTTGAAAGTAATAATAATGGTACTGTCAGACTCTTGGCATTTTTAAGGAAAACACTTTTTTGGTTTTACATACACCACACCACACACACACACACACACACACATATATATATATATATATATATATATATCTCCAAAAAAATTAGCCCCCCCCCCCCCCTAAAGGCAACCCTGGCTACGCCCATGCTTCTATTCCCTTTCTTTTCAGTGTCAAAGCCGCCTAAAGAAACAGAAATTGTGGTTAAAGTGTAAATTAACCACTGATGACTGATCATCATATTATGTGTTCGTTGTATGAAAAAAAATAAGAATTTCCAAAGATCAGGAACATTTTTCATCAAAGAAATGCAGATAATTGAGGTTTAAATAATTAATATAAAAAAATACCATTTTTGAAAACTGGTCTTATTTTCAATTTCTTTTCTATTTTTTGGTTTCTGTATTCTTCACCTTAGTTGTATTCTATGTGCAAAATTTTAGGAAGATTGAAAGACGGGAAGTGGTTGAAAATTGGGGTAATAGGAGTGCGATAAAACTTAAAAAGCAAAGAAATATAAGACCAGTAAAAAGGCTTTAATCAGTCGTATGAGGTTGGCTTTTTATTCGCCATAAATAAGTGAGAAATAACCAACAGGAAGTTTGTCGTCAAAGTAAACACTGACACAGATAAACACATTTTTTTAAAAATCCCAGATTTTTTAAAATATTTATTAAACAATAATTGTCGTCATTGCAATACTTTGTATGAATGTTGTTATCTATAAAGAGATAAACTATTTAAATTGTTTGACATAAAATAAATGTCAATACTGTTCAATTTAATTTATTAAAATTTATAATTGTATTATAACTATAACATAAGGTTCTTAGAGATTAAAACAATAGCTGATAGCAGTCAAAATTAGACTGCTCATATTTATAAATAAACGTTTTATTAGTACGTTGTTCCAAATAGATATTGGAGGTTGTACAAGCGTATAATATTTTAAAATCTGAGATATACAGCCGATTAGCTCCTAACAAAATGTCATCTTCTATCAACGGCCTTATTACGTCAAAAATAAGTGACAGCTATTACCCTCCACAGTGCTCGTCATTTCTCGGCTGACACTATAACGACCTCCCCGACTATATTTGAGACTTTTTTGAAAACGTGTCACACCTGTTGGTCCCGAAAAAATATCCAATTTTCTTTCGGGTACACACTTGATGGCGGCCGGTCCTTATCCTCAGGCTGTCGTTACGGTCGTCCGTTTTCCGTCGCACAGTTGTCGAATAGGCGTGTAACCCGAGGAGGACCTTGGAGGACCCCCTTGTCAGGCGGAAGGTGGAACGCCAGGCCCTCGAGTCGTTTTTGTCGGCGGCTCCGTTGAATAAGAGCCTTCTGGTTCGGGAGGTCGAGAGAGGTATTTCAAAGGCGACGCCGCCACTGTTCCAGGGAGACGAGGGTCTCAAAGAACCTGACAGCGGCAATTGCCCCCGTCTCTTCACCTTCTCTTTAGTTGGCAGCTCCCTGATGTTTTCCGACGCGCCAGACCTTGACACTCCTTCGGACAACACGACCGACCGCCTTTATAAAGGTCGAATTTCTTCATCGTTAACTTCCGATCCCGGTAAGCCCAAATTAATATGAATGTTGGTTCCATTAGTCTGCCCCCGACCCTTCCCTTCTGTCAGGTGGCTAATGAACCGGAGAATAACGACTTAATAAATTAAAAACAATCGATTCAGTTGATTCAAAGTAACCATTTAACATTTCCTAAACACCGAATGTTCGTCATTGTTATAAACGTTTCCAAATAAGCCTTTTTAATAGACACATAAACCATCCAGCGTTGAATCAATATTTGTTTTTTGTAGGAATATTTAAGATGCATTGTTACCTAACTAACCCGACGGGTTTAAAAACTGTTGAATGGATGATTTAATAAAACAATAAGATGTTAACTTTCCTGACGTCCAACATCCTGCTGTTGGTTGTTGTAAAAAGAAGAAACAATTGCAACTATTAAGTCATCCTTGACAAGTCCTACTTAATCTGAATTATGAGTTCCTTATTTTCCAGAGCCAGACACGTTTTGAAAACACGTCGAACAAGAGAGGTCTTTTAAGAACAATTCCATGTTTTCTGAGTCAACAAGACTTAAAGCGAGGTTGAGCACCTGCGACGTAACTTATCATGTGTACTGGAAGGTGGAACGAGTGAAAAAAAGGACAGAGCTGAAAAGTTTCCCATTGTATAGTTATTAACAGGTTTTTTGTATGCAGCGTCAGCCAGGGGAAGGCAGGGAGACCCATGCTAAGAACCGACTAATGTGTAATGTGTACAGTGCGTGTCTAAAGCGGTAAGTTATGATTTCCGCCCAGCTGGTGTGTCGCTATCCTCGTGTTTCCAGCTCGGAGGTCTCTAGTTTCTCGTACATCATTCTGAAAACAACAACTGGTGAAGATAAAGTGACTTCTAGGACGAGCAGACAGTTCGACGTTTTACAACTACATCGCGCACTGTTTTAATGACAAAGGATGTTTCGTCCCAAGCCAATAAATAATTCCCTCTTGTCTGGCCAATGAATCCTATGAAAATTTATTCGACAGTAATATCTGGCCGTACAGACAACAGTGCAGTTAACTAGATAAAAGCAATATGAATTGCTGTATTTATAGCAGGTCATAACAGTAAACAAACCCGAGCACCACAGCATTATAACTTCACCCCTACCCCAAGATACAAACAAATCAACTCTGTTAATCGTTGATATGACCAAGGTCAAAATACAAATACAATTCTTTATAACAATATAAGTACGAGTATATGGTTGATAAAAAAAAAATTGTATTGGCCGATTTATTTTGTGGTAATCAAATATAATGATACTTAGTTTACTTTTAAATAGAAACGAATAAACTTAAATAAGAAATAATAAAAACTGAATATGTATAGTTAATATTCATTTGACCCATAGCAAAACCAAATGTTCAGAGCATTGATTTGTTAGATTACATTAAATGTTATTCAATGCAGCATTTAATTATTTTTTTGATCCTGGACTCAATAGGTTTACTATATAAATTATTTAGCTTTTGTAAAAAGCGTTTTATATGTTCTGACATGGTTTTGATGGTCCACGGACGTAGGTAGACTCATTTTTAGGACAAACGTATCTAATGTGTAGTGTAAAAAGAAACAACTTAGTAAGTTTATGACTTCTAAAAAACAAAATCGTATGGTCTTCATCGCTAAAAACTGGTGTATCACATGCATCTGTTGTCAGTAATCCTTGAATATATGATGTTGCAACAGTTCTCTTCATTTGCTAGCAATGAATAGAAATTGTCACTTCACGTTACAATAGCATAAAAGAATATTGACAGTTTGTTTCAATCGATTCCTTTTTTTTACACTTTGAGATAAAAGAATGGAAAAAAAGAATAATGGTTATAAGGAGGCCTCATGTTAATGAAGCATGGAGCTGACTAAACTTGGAAGCATGACAATACTGTCAAAGACTATTTTACTACGAGGCGTGAAGTTCTGGTTTAACTGTGACAGCGCTACACCGGCGGAATGATACTCAACTCCTTGAAACTCATTCCAACCGTGACGTATCTCATTGGATTTACCTTCAAGGATGTAGAATGGTAACAGGGGCTGACTTTTAGGCCTTAGAAAAACCTAAACAGTCAAGGGTAATGTCGAGATGAGAGTTAACTTCAGCTCTGAACAATGGTCACAAAACTCTACCATAATTCCTTAAAAAGTTATATTATGTCCGTGAGACATATTTTCCTCGTGAACGTGATATGTGTCAACAGATTCTTTTCTTTGTTTTCAGTTCGTTGTATGAAATTGGAACCATATTATTAGACCTTTAAGTTATACACCACCTTTTTACGAAAATTCTTACTATGTATTTATCCAGCACTGTCCTGATTACAACAAATCTAATTAATTACAACAACTCTAATTCAACAAATCTAATCTGATTACAACAAGCTAATGTCCAATTTTGGTACACTTCAGATTTCCAACCTTCTGTCAATACCCTAGCTTTCTTAAAATGGATTTTTAGACAAATTTATGCTCCCTTGAGCAAACTTTAAACATTCTGAGACTCTTTAAGTCTGCTTTAAGCTTAGGATTTTAAGGGATTCACTTTACCCAGATTTGTCCAATAGACCTTCCCACCATCAGACATAAGGTTTATACCCCCCAGAAAAATCTGCTCCTAATAAGTCTCAACCACCTTAATCTATAAAGAAACTTCCACCTCCACATATAATACCAGTGTAAAAGCATAGAAGCATATATTTTTAACAAAAGTTCTGGAAACTGAATTGTAATTGTTAAGGAATGTACATCTTAGGTAATCTTGTACCTTTCTTAAATCTTCTCGTAATCCGACCTAGAGCCATAATCCATCTTTCTATGCCTCCAGGTAGACCACCCTTCTTTTGTTCCTTCTACCTTCAACACTTATTTATTGTTTAGGTAATTATGTACAAAAACCGTGAGAATAAATCTTTCTAAATTATTATCCAATTCAGATCTATCTTAAATCAAAAAGATAAAAAAGGTATTTCTTCATTGATTCTTTAGGGTCAGAAGCAGCATTTTTTATTTAAACTTTCAATAAATTCAACTGAGTAATGTCAATATTTCAAAACAGCAACAACCAGTTTTAATTTATTTACATGAACTATTCGTAAAGTTAAGTTTTACAGCTCACGTTGGCTTGGATTGTTCTTAGCTTGTTAGTCAACCAAAGTACGTGATGATACTTTGCCTTCCTCCGTTTCACCTCTGAAACTTCATTTACTAATGTGAACTGGCATTTTTAGAAGTTTAACATCTCAGATTATACTTCCACTATGTTTTAAAGTTCTAACCTCTGTCTAAATGTCAAACCTTTTTTTCTACAAGATTAAAAACTTGATGACTTTATTAAAAAACAGGATTTGGAAATGAACTCCCATGTAAACTTTGAATTTGTTTTTATAGTTAAAAACATGATTACTTAATTTATATAGTGTTTCTGTCGTTAACAGATTAAATTATCATATAAATTACAAATTTACTTAATAATATAATATAGGCTCTTAATATATAAGCATACCCCTACCCCTGCTATTAGGACAGGGCTGGACATAGTAAGAATTTTCTTAAAGAGGTGATGTATTAACTATTGATAGCATAACTTAAAGGTCCCGCCCAACCGAGATTCACAGATTAATTTAAAAATTCTTTGATATAATACGCACTATCACATTATTCACATTGTACATATTATACATAGTTTTTATTATTACTTAAATGAATCTGCTGTGGGAAACTAGTTGCTAATTTGTGTAATTTTGTTAAATTAGGACAACATTTTCAAGCAGGAAATTAGAAATGAACATGCCGAGACGCAAATCAATAATATTATTATATTAAAGAGGAAAATGACAAAAAGTATATAATGGCTAAAGAATATAAAAAAATATATAAATGTCTATTGATCCCCCTGAAAAAAGTATTGTCCTAGAACAAACATATCCTTTTAGAATCCCAAAAGGTGAGACATGTTTGACATTCATGATGATAACATCGAATAAAAGTAAAGAGGTCAATCTGACTGTGTTGGGATAACCTAATTCAGCGTTGAACAAGACCAAAAAAAAATCTAATAAAGTTTTAAAATTAATTTAATAGTAATTTTCAAGATCTTACATAACTAACTACCATTTTAAAAACTACTTGTATGCATTTTAATGGATAAATCCATAGATAATATATATTTAAGAAGATTGTCAATTTCCCTTTTGTACAAGCTTTTATAAGGTTAGAGTGGGGGAGAGCTTAACCCTTACCGTTTAGAATAGACAGTAGCAGTGCCCACCAGGGAAAAGAGGAAATTCCCGTGGGGGTTCAATCAACTAACCCACGGCATATCTGACAATTGCGTTAGACTCTTCGGCTGTCAGACATGTTGGGTCGTGAAAGGTAGATTCGGAGACAAGTCATCAAAATTACCGATTGATAGAGCAGCATCATCGGTGCAACTATTGTACACCCCTACCCCTGCTATTAGGACAGGGCTGGACATAGTAAGAATTTTCTTAAAGAGGTGATGTATTAACTATTGATAGCATAACTTAAAGGTCTAATAATATGGTTCCATAGTTTCATACAACGAACTGGAAACAAAGAAAAGAATCTGTTGACACATATCACGTTCACGAGGAAAATATGTCTCACGGACATAATATAACTTTTTAAGGAATTATGGTAGAGTTTTGTGTCCATTGTTCAGAGCTGAAGTTAACTCTCATCTCGACATTACCCTTGACTGTTTAGGTTTTTCTAAGGCCTAAAAGTCAGCCCCTGTTACCAATCTACATCCTTGAAGGTAAATCCAATGAGATACGTCACGGTTGGAATGAGTTTCAAGGAGTTGAGTATCATTCCGCCGGTGTAGCGCTGTCACAGTTAAACCAGAACTTCACGCCTCGTAGTAAAATAGTCTTTGACAGTATTGTCATGCTTCCAAGTTTAGTCAGCTCCATGCTTCATTAACATGAGGCCTCCTTATAACCATTACTCTTTTTTTCCATTCTTTTATCTCAAAGTGTAAAAAAAAGGAATCGATTGAAACAAACTGTCAATATTCTTTTATGCTATTGTAACGTGAAGTGACAATTTCTATTCATTGCTAGCAAATGAAGAGAACTGTTTAACACGGAGTGTAGCATGAATAGTTTTGAAGCGTGCAACATCATATATTCAAGGATCACTGACAACAGATGCATGTGATACACCAGTTTTTAGCGATGAAGACCATACGATTTTGTTTTTTAGAAGTCATAAACTTACTAAGTTGTTTAAATAACTAACCAAAAAAAAAAAAGAAATATATATTTTTCTGTAAATTAAACGTTCTTTAAAATTTGCTAGGAGGTTTTATTAATATCTAATAATTTAATTATGCATTAATATATTTGTTGTTATAGTGAGTTTGAGAATAATACTTCTTTAATTTTTAACAAACTTCAAAAAATAATAATGTACGATCATATTAAGCCCATATCACTAAAATAAAAGGTCTTTTAAGAGACCCATCATAAAGCTGTTGATAGCATAGGTATATGTTAGCCTTTGCTCTTCAACCTATAACTATAACCTATGGACATTATAAAAATATACATTGAAAAAAGTTTATGGATGGGTATTGATAGGCAAAGAATTTGCTTATAAACAAAAAATAAAGATAGCAGATAATAATGAAATAAGATAAATAAAAATTGAGTGACAAGCACAAATAGAGCGCTGAAATGTCCTCAGGAGGAAAACGAGATTATCACGCTTGATGTTAAAAGTTGCAAGAATTAGAAGATTTTAGAAGTGAAAAAATGGTGGTACGTACTTTCTAGTCAACCTTTACCTAATACAGATTAAGAAGTAAACTTACTACTTACTGTGTGGCTTCAACAGGCTTTACTGTTTTTAACTTTAAGTTTATAGGACATAAACAGAACATTCCAAGAAAAAAATGTTTTTACGGTTAACTTTATAAAAAGCTCTAGGTTTAATAAAAAGCCTTCACAATGTTTAAAGGCGCAGGTTCATATGACCTTTTTAACGCACTTGTGTTAGTTAATCGGATTGTTGTTATACTTTTTACTACAGGTCTGAACATTGAATAATAAAATTAAATGCCAGATGTGGAAAAAACAAATTGACAAAGAGATGGTGAGGTGACAAAAATTATTCTGTGGTTATTACAAGTGCACTTATGACTGATTTTGAAAATTTTGATATTTGCTTCTGAGCATACCAAAGGTAACGGAAGCTATGGTATCGTTGAAATTTGAAAGGTAGGTCATAATTAGCTCACTGTTGGTCCCATATAAGTTTCAACCTTCGGCACCTGCACCCATTAGTTCCTTTTCCACATGCGCACAAAGGTTTTTTATATTAACACCTATATCTTTAAAAGTACTCGTCCAATTATTAATAAATTTGGATTGTTTGTCCAAAGTAGCCCACAGATGGTCAAATCAAAACATCATTGAAATACGCTATAAGACGCGAGGAATCCATGTGTCACACTTATTGGCAGACTATTTTAATCTTGCTAAATAAGACTTGTTGTGAATAAGACATATGTGATTAAATATGTGGTTGCATCCAATATTGCTACAAGTTTACTAAAGGCAACGGAAGCAGTGGCGCACCCAGGGGGGCAGGGTTTTTTTTTTTCTGGCTACTAAAATAAAACATTAATCTATTATATGTATAATGTACAACTTTTAATAATAAAATATTATTAGTGTGTATATAATTTTGTTTAAATAAAATACCCCGGTCTTCATGTCCCGTTCATAAAAAACTTATATTTATTTGTACATAATATAATAACATTTTAGATGCTCTTAGAATAGGCTAAAAAGACGTTTTCAAGTAACGTAAACTATACAAATTTTCCCGAGGGAGGACCCCCGGACCCCCCTAAAAGAGAGCCCAGCCCCCTTCAAAATTGGCTGGATCCGCCCTTGATATGAAGTAATTTAAGAACAAAGAAACCCAGACTGGTTAATTGTCTGTGATTATGCTAAGCCCACATTGCATCCCCCCCCCCCCCCTTTTTTTAATCTGTGCCCCTCCCAAAAATAAATCCTGGGTGGGCCACTGAACGGAAGTATTGGGATTTTATAATATTAATATATTAAGGTGATATGGGACTTCTGTGAGCTAAATTCGACAAATTCCTATTTCTTCAAAATAGGATGAGTGGGTACTTTAAAGGAAGTCTGCTAATTAGTGACACACATAGCTTCCTCGTGTCCCATCCTTTTACAACCCATTATTGTCTAATTTATTTAAATTTTCTCCCTTTTTTGCTCACGGGTTAAGAAAGCATCGTGATCGTTCTGAAGAAGGAATTTTTGTATGTATGTATTCAAATTAAATGAATTAATAGTCATAAATTGTAATATATAGAAGCGTCTATGGAGGAAGACTCATATCTATCTCCGACAGAATATAGACTAACCTCTCACGAATCAATTTTTTTTTTTTTTTTTTTTAATGTAACTCATTTCTTCCTCAATCGGCACTGATGATGGTCTTATGAAGGCTGAAAGCTGCTGTGTTCAATAAACCAGTTTTGATTTCCGTGGATAGACCATTTATGTTATTCCTCATGTCATGAATTCGTTTCAGACATTTTTGGTCTTATGTCAGTCTGTCTGTCCGTCAACATGATTGCGAATCCATTTATCTTAAACATTACATGTCCAAATTGAATTTTTATGATAGGTCATAATTAGCCCTCTATTATTCTCATATTTATTTCAGCCTTCTAGGTACGCTGATTTCTCTTCCTCATGCGCTCAAACTTGTTTTATTAACAACATCTTTAAAAGTACTCAACCTATTTTGAAAACATTTTCTTTATTTAAAGTAGCCCACAAATAGTCCCATACCCATATCCATATTAACATTAAAATGTTTATAATCAGAAGTTTTGATCCTTGAAGGGTAAGAAGAAGAAGAAGACTAGTACTCTTTCATGTTAGGTGGCAACGTTTTCTGCTAACACAAGCCATTTTCGAGCCTAAAAATTATTTATTTATTGTAACATGACATACATAAGAATAATCATGATAGGTAACATATTGGAAATAAAAAATTACTATACAGGCATTAAGAAATTACAAATCTTTACACTAATTGGACATTAACAATTTACAACAACTATTTTAGTTTAACTATTAATTTCTTACTGACCTGACTTCTAGTCAGTCAGGTCAGTAAGAAATTAATAGTTAAACTAAAATAGTTGTTGTAAATTGTTAATGTCCAATTAGTGTAAAGATTTGTAATTTCTTAATGCCTGTATAGTAATTTTTATGTTAATAAATTCTTTCTAGCTTGAGAATGACCCAAGGAGGGGTCGAAATATCGCTAAAGAGTGCGTTTTCATTTGTTTCCTTAAGGCTCTACCGCCCTTTGAGGTTAGGAAAAACAGTAAAATTAAAATTATACTGGTTCTAAGCAAGATATCAAAAATCTAATCACAGGCTTCATTCCTAGTTTTAATTCTGCACAATTTGAGCCCTACTTCAACTCCCTATGATCAATAGTACAGGCGCCATTTTAATACAACGAGTTTTAGCGTTGTATTGAAATGGCGCCTGTACTATTTATCATGGAAAGTTGAAATAGGGTTCAAATTGTGCAGAATTAAAATTAGGAATGAAGCCTGTGATTAGATTTTTGATATCTTGCTTAGAACCAATAAAATTTTTAATTTAATGATTTTTCTAACCTCAAAGAGCGGTAGAGCCTTAAGACCCTGCAACTAGTTAAGTGAATAAATATTATTTTTAGGCTCGAAAATGGCTTGTGTTAGCCGAAACGTTGCCACCTAACATGAAAGTGTACTAGTCTTCTTCTTCTTATTACCCTTGAAGGATCCAAACTTCTGATTATAATTATTCTACAGGACACTTAGCTTTTATTAAAATGTTTACTATGCTTATTTACTATTGAATAAAAATAAATGTGACCCAACATAGAATCGAAACATTAGTATGTGAGGAAGCTATGAACCACACTAATTTGCAGACTATTTTTTAGGTTAAGTTCAATAAACAATTTTTTTTTTTGTAAATGCATTCTTACTGATATTTTTTCCTCACCGAAAGTGAAAATTATAATTTTTACTATTATCTAGCTAAATACTATTTAGCTGGTTTTTAATTCTAAATAAAACCAAAAACTCCAACCTAATGTTTAAGTGTTCGTGTTCGTCATCATAACATATTATGTATAGTATGTATTCTTTTCTTTCATTCTTCATTCCTTATTTCTGTTTCATACATTTCTAAAGCACAGGTATTCATCAAACTACAACAATATATATTGTGACGGCGACGAAAAGCGATTGTTGTTCCTTTAACGATTGAACATAATGTTTTAAGAATATTTTTTTGAAGGGGTGAAATGTTGTTTTTTGACTGTGGATTTGTTGGAAGTGAAACCGACCTCTTTAATGAATATTGCATTCCGGGATTGTCTTACCCCTCTACAGTGTCGACAAAGCGGCGGCAGAGTTCAGAGCCGGAGATAATTCGCTGCATTCATTGGAATCACTAATAAACCTTTCCGAGGCATTGGCAAACCGAAGAGAGAGAGAGAGAGAGAGATTTGTTGCAATCGTTAGCAAACGCCCTCTGCAGAGGCTGAGGAGAAATAAAGGGGTATAAAAACATGAACTAAGAGCTGTAGGTTCAATAACGACGACAATGCCATGCCTCGAGGCTCTAAAGCCACCCTCCAGAGAACAAAGTAACCGATTCCAATAACAAAGAAGATAACGAATTCTGTCAATTACTTATTCCCTTCCATCAAAGAACAATGCAAATTGAGGATGGTTGGGTTCCTTTTTTTTCATAATTCCAAACCCTTGGTCTTGTTCGTTTCAATTTTCAGCTCTCTCATTTGGAATTCGAAACATTTTGTCTGCGGTAAAAATATTTGTATCGTTCCAGAACAATAAACGGCTTAAACACAACTAGAACATTGGAATAAAAAGTCTGATATTCATAAAAAGGTAAAAGACTGGAATACTTAGAACCTGGATTTCCAATTATTTTACAAAAAAGGAGTCCCTATAAGCCAGATTAGCCTCAGGAGTATCAGAACTTATGGTGGTGTAATGATGGCCGTTTTAACACAAAACGCGGTTAAAAATGTCTTAATGAAATACACCTCGACAGAGTGATTTTAAGTACAAAACTATTAATAAAAAATTATTTTAATAATAATCAAGTCCTAAAACGTGATATTTATACGAAATACGAATGAAATATGTAATTTAAATACATTGCAATGTCAAAATCGTTGGAATGTAAGTACATAGTTAATCGTATAATAATTATTATACTTTTTATATTAACAAAAGATAGTCTTATGAGTGACATTTATCCAAATTCTAAAGGTTACGAAGATGAGGGAAAGTCAACCGACTTTCATACCAAATATAATGTAAAAAAAAAAGAATCTTCCTGCCCTCACAAATAATTATACTATCACAAAGCGCATTAACCTATATAAGTAATATTCATATTCATCAGTGCCTATAACAAGTAAAAGAGATAACTTATTAAATCTCCAATGATAACCTATTAATAGGTCGAAAGCGATTTCAACATACAATTAGGTCATATTCATCAGTGCTATTAAAAAATGAAAGAGAAAATCGTTAAGCTCTAACGATGACCTATTGATTGTTTTAGAGCGTTGGATCGATAAACTATATTTTTTTATTATTTTCTTTTACTGCACAAGAGAAAATATTGTCATTTTTAATGTAGATGCATATCCTTAGCTAATACTTTACCATCAGCAAAACGCACTAGGTTGTAGGTTGGTAATGATCTAACATAATTTTCCTTGAATTCTGATTCTGATGAATGGTAAAAACTGTAAAAGAATTGTCGACCTAAAATTAAAATATTTTCAAAAAAATAATATTGGAAGAGCTTAATTGATTAGGTGTTATTGCTAAATCTAAATGTTTAATTTGGTGTAGAGTTGCAATTAATGTAATGTTTGAATTCTATAAATGCACTAGTAAATTCCTCTTCTTGTATATTTGCAAAACTCTCAAGAAAGTAATCTTTTTATCTTTTAACCCAGACTATCTTGTCACATACACTGTCTTCACTTTATACATAAATAGAAAAACTAAAGAGAGAAGGTAGGAGCTAGGCACGACCTGCCAGTTTGGAAACGGATTGACAGTAACTGGAAGCTGAATCCAAGAGAATACCTTGGAGAAGATAAAGCTAAAACAACAACGAAACATTCTCGTGCTTATTTTATAAAACGTTTCAATGCAGTGAAATCACAGCCCCTCCTTTTCACCGACTGCAAGTCTATATCTAAATCGAGATGTGGAGAAGCAGTAAGAGTTTAAACACTGCTGTAGACAAGTTGACTGATGATAGGACGGGAGGGGATGACACGAACAGGAGGTTTGAAATACCAGTAATTAAAGGCTGAGGGTGAGAAGCCGGGCCGGCAGTCAGTCTGCAGGCTTCATAGACAGGTAGCAATGTTCTGTAATTACATCGCACCGAGTTTCGGATCTGACAAGGCAATGGAAACAAGCGATGTGGGTAAACCCGTTAGCTTCGCGTCTACAGCTTTGCAGGTCTAACCATCAGACAAGCCTTCTCTACCGTGTAGAACCGTAGGAATCTACTGCAAGCTGCAGTGTTAACTTGCAATTGCATCTAGTATAAACTCAACAGCATGACAGGTGCTTGTTTAGCAAACTTTTTTCCTCTCCTTATTATGTTCTTCCAACTCCATCATCCTCTCGAGCAAAAAAAAGTTAGTTTTTTTTATCTTTCACCCTTGTATGAAAGCTAAAAGATGGATTGAAAGACGTGATCTTCATCCGTAATCTACTGTCAAAGCCTGACGACGGATTCTCCCTTATAGAAATGACGGTAGTTTGCAAAGATGAAAAAAATCTTAAACTTGGTGAAGGTATGTAAGTTAAAAAGAAAGTTACCGAGTTCATCTAAAACACGCGTTTCTTGTTCAAGAAAGAAAAAGAAAATCTTTCCGACAAAACTTAAGTTTCATCCTCGTTCTTAAGATGTTTTCCAAAGAAATTGAGACATTAAAAATAATACTGGTTGTCAAGATTTAATTGAAGCGAGCGTAGCGAGCTCCCTACATTCAACGAAATATGCTCCGTGTCTGTCTGTCTGTCTGTCTGTCTGTCTGTCTGTCTGTCTGTCTGTCTGTCAGTAACGTTCACGCGTGTGACGATAACTTGAGTAAAAGTTGACCGATTTAGTTGAAATTTGGTATACATGTTCCTCTTACTAATACTCAGGCTAAGTTCGTTAGACAGCGTGATCCGTCCATGAGTTCGCGCGCAACGCTCGCGTAAACGAGAGGTACAAAAATTAAATTGGAATTTCAGGACGGGAAAAGATTCTATCATCATCTATTCGATGAGACGAACATTTTTTTCAAATAACATTTTTTACTAAAACCAACAGCGACACCGCTATGACTTAATAAAGATCGCTAAAACTATTAAAGCGGACCTAAACGTTTATAATAGAGAAAACAACCTTTTTACCGATATCTTACGTTCTAACGAAACGATTTTAATAAAACTTCATATATACCTTCTAATGCACAATTGAAACAGGTATGCAAAATTTCAACTTGATACAAGCAAAATTCTTTGCGTAGTGACGAGATACATTTATAATAATTGTTTAAAAGCTACCGCGGGTGGTGAAGATGGTTATAGTCGTATAGGGTATAGGTTTGTTTAGGAAGTAAAGCTTTGTACCGAGTACCCCCACTCTTCCCTAGACTACCCTCTTCCACTTATCTTCAACTATGACATTCATCATGATTAATAAATTTCAATATTCAGTATTTCATTGCAATACGCTCGCTTCAATGATAGAGCCACGCGATGCCTAGTTATAATAATTGTACTTGTTCAGAGTAATGTCTTATAAACCCAATTACATTAAATTCTTCCATTGAAATACTTACACTGAGCAACTTGATTACTCTATTTAAAAATTTAAATTTTTGCTTTCGAGTTTACCAAAGGTAACGGAAGCTAAATGATCGTTCTGAAGAATGAAAATATTTTATGTCCCCCCATACCTTCAAAATAAATGATCTGATTTATATGAATTTTGGATGGTTTGTCGAAAATAGACCTCCGATAGCACCAGATTAATTTTAACCGTCCCCACTTTTTATCTTTTGCTTAATTGATGCTTCAATTTATACAAAAAATCAAAAGAATTTTGACAAAAACGGGGGAAACAATTGATTAAATTAGACAATAATAGCTTGAAAAATCATAAACTCAAATAAAGTACGTGATAGGATGCGAGGATGCTATGTGCCACAATAATTGACAATCTATTATTGAAGCGAGCGTAGCGAGCTTCCTACATTCAACGAAATATGCTCCGTGTCTGTCTGTCTGTCTTCTGTCTGTCTGTCTGTCTGTCTGTCTGTCTGTCAGTAACGTTCACGCGTGTGACGATAACTTGAGTAAAAGTTGACCGATTTAGTTGCAATTTGGTATACATAATCCTCTTACTAATACTCAGGCTAAGTTCGTTGGTCAGCGTGATCCGTCCAAGAGTTCGCGCGCAACGCTCGCGTAAACGAGAGGTTCAAAAATTAAATTGGAATTTCAGGACGGGAAAAGATTCTATCATCATCTATTCGATGAGACGAACATTTTTTTCTAATAACATTTTTTAGTAAAACCAACAGCGACTCCGCTATGAATTAATAAAGATCGCTAAAACTATTAAAGCGGGTCTAAACGTTTAAAATAGAGAAAACAACCTTTTTACCGATATCTTACGTTCTAACGTAACGATTTCAATAAAACTTCATAGACACCATCTGATGCACAATTGAAACAGGCATGCAAAATTTCAATTTGATACATGCAGTAGTTTGTTTGTAGCAAAGAGATACAAATTATAAATATTGAAATAGAGATGTGTGGTTAGAGGAATAGTAAGAATGCGGGGTGGTTCCCTTACTACTAGCCGCTGCACTACTACCAGACCCATTATCTATCAACTCATCATGATTCACAATAATCTTTTTTTTCAATATTCAATACATATTTATTACTATACGCTCGCTTCAATGATAGAGCCACGCGATGCCTATTATATATATATATATATATATATATATATATATATATATATATATATATATATATATATATATATATATATATATATATATATATTTATATATTTCTAAATTTCAATAAGGTCTAAATTAAATTTGGATAAAATAACTATGTAAGAGAATCAGCGAATTAGAGCTCAAGTTACTTTAAAGTAGTTACACAGTACAGGCATAATAGACCGAAAACAGTGATTAGAAAAAAATACAAAACTCGTCTATTGATGAAACATAGTAGGTATATAACTTCGCATTGGCAACTCTGAAGATGGTTCTAGAATTGGAAGCGATAAGCCGGGACCTACATTAATCAAGACGAGTATCTTAAACACCAAAAGACCTAAAGGTACTAAATTTTGAATTTGTTACTGAATTCTGACGCGGGAATGCACCAAAAATGAGATGAAATAGTTATTTATGCACCTAGGGAATAATGTAAGATATTATTTCCCGCGTGACTGAGTTGATTCCTGAGGCAAAGCCAAAGGAATCAAGGCAACTAAATCCCGAGGCGAAGCCGAGGGATTAATGTCAATTAGCTCCCGAGGCGTAGCCGAGGGAGATAATTATAACAAGGGAATAATAATGCATTATTCTCGAGGTACATACGACATTTTATCTCCAGAAAAAGTGCTGTATAAGATTTAATCAATAAAGAAAACATTTGTATTTCTTTATTAATCGAATTAAATACCATATAAATTATTTAAAACAATTAATAATCACTTTTAAAGTAATAAAGAAAAGTTCAACGAAAGCTAAACAAAAGTAAACAAAGCCAAAGCATCGTAGAATAACTCGCAAAAAGCAGTGTTGTCAACCTGATTTCAATCAATTCACTATATTTGCCCATTCATTCTCTACTATTTACAAAATAATTAGGTTGGCTAACGTGGATTATAATCCCGTTTTCACATTATTTCCCCGTTTTTAAGAACGGGGATGAAAAGACCGACATTATTACCTATAAACTAGCCCTGAAATGTTACTTTTCGTCCCTACTGGAGATAAATGTATTTTATTACTTGC
Organism: Gerris lacustris; assembly: GCA_951217055.1. NCBI lineage: Eukaryota > Metazoa > Arthropoda > Insecta > Hemiptera > Gerridae > Gerris > Gerris lacustris. The sequence continues at coordinate 29,119,323 of OX578282.1, forward strand.
AACCTAACTCCCTGAATATTAGATAAGACAATTCCTCTGCAATACCTTTAAATTATTATTCTATATTTAAATTTCTATTATTAAGCAAAAGATGAGAGAAACAAATTGACAAAGATAGAGTACCTAAGGAAGGTAAACATTCATTAAGTGATTTATAATCTTTTTCGAAAGAAACAAACTGCAAACCGACAATCGCTTAAGAATTCGAGAATACAATGAAACTGGAATGTTTCACAGGCTGTAAAAGAAGTATAATAAATTTAAATAGTTTGGACGGATTCTCAGGAAAAAAAATAATTATATAGGCTTGCAAGGTCGAATAATCCTAAATACTTCGGAAAAGGTCAGGTAAAAAGTATTATGATTGGTGAATGGGATTAGTAAAAATAAAGTCAAAAGTTTCAAATACTAAAGATTAAAATTATTTTTTCCTCGTAGGATCATCATTTTTTAAGGCAGGTATGGAAATACTAAGAAAGGTATTTTAGTCATAATGCAGGACGTTTTACACTAGGTAATTTAAAGGGCTAAAGTGACGTCAATATTCGTTTAAAAATATGTTTATGTAAAGTAGGTCTTAGTTAAGTCCTTTGTCAAGGTTACTAAAATTTCAGTTGTCAAGTTGTCTAGTATAAGAGTTATAAATTATGTCAGAGAAGACTGATGTTTTTTAAGGAAACATCAGTTAAAAATACTTTTTATCAATTATAGGGTGGTTTTAAATCCATAAATAGTTTTACTTTCTAAATACATACTTAAAGCATAATAATAAAGAAAACATAATAGTCAACGATTTTTTGAGATTAGGGTAGAAAACAGTTTACAAGATACAGAGATTAAATATGCATTTTTTAAAAAAGAGTTTGCACTTTAGCACCCAGAAAATTATGATGATATGAATTTTACAAATCTTTGCTTATAGATCATTGGTGATTTTGCCTAAGTTTGCCCAAGTGAAATGTCTGATACACAAAACATGATACAACTTTTAAAACAAGCTAATCTCCAGAATATTAAATTCGAAGTCCACTAAACACGCTTTTATCAATCAAAATAATTTGTAAAATAAATTACAATTATTCTAACGATATTATATCTTACAATCATAATTGAAGCGAGCGTAGCGAGCTTCCTACATTCAACGAAATATGTTCCGTGTCTGTCTGTCTGTCTGTCTGTCTGTCTGTCTGTCAGTAACGTTCACGCGTGTGACGATAACTTGAGTAAAAGTTGACCGATTTAGTTGAAATTTGGTATACATGTTCCTCTTACTAATACTCAGGCTATGTTCGTTGGACAGCGTGATCCGTCCAAGAGTTCGCGCGCAACGCTCGCGTAAACGAGAGGTACAAAAATTAAATTGGAATTTCAGGACGGGAAAAGATTCTATCATCATCTATTCGATGAGACGAACATTATTTTCAAATAACATTTTTTACTAAAACCAACAGCGACACCGCTATGACTTAATAAAGATCGCTAAAACTATTAAAGCGGACCTAAACGTTTATAATAGAGAAAACAACCTTTTTACCGATATCTTACGTTCTAACGTATCGATTTTAATAAAACTTCATATACACCATCTAATGCACAATTGAAACAGGTATGCAAAATTTCAACTTGATACATGCAAAATTCTTTGCGTAGCGACGAGATACATTTATAATAATTGTTTAAAAGCTACCGCGGGTGGTTAAGATTGTTATAGTCGTATAGTGTATGTGTATAGGTTTGTTTAGGATGTAAAGCTTTGTACCTAGAACCCACCCCCACTCTATGCCACACTACCCTCTTCCACTTATCTTCAACTATGGCATTCATCATGATTAAT